>OX401983.1:9266809-9866809 GCA_947859335.1 Tortricodes alternella | reverse complement strand
CGCGCAAAGGGTTTGAAGTAGCTGTAAACCACTGTTCTTAATCTGGCATATTTTTTTCTATTTACGTGTTATTTGACGAAGACATATTTATCCAGGCATGTGGGCATCTCAAATCCGCGTGGTGGACATGGTGTCGGGCGGCGGCGCGCCGGGCACGCTGTGCCGCGTGCCGCTGGAGCAGAACGAGGCGGCCGTGTCGCTGTGCGTGCTGCGCTGGGCCGCGCACCACGAGCACGCGCAGCCGCACCTCGTCGTCGGCGTCGCCAAGGACCTCGTGCTCTCGCCACGCTCGTGCACCGAGGGCAGCCTGCACGTCTACAAGATCTACGGTGCCACCGGCAAACTAGAACTCGTCCACAAAACTCCCATTGACGAATACCCCGGAGCCTTGGCTGCGTTCAACGGCAAACTGCTGGTTGGAGTCGGCCGCATGCTTCGCTTGTACGATATCGGCAGAAGAAAATTACTACGCAAATGCGAAAACCGACACATTCCGAATCTCATAGCAGACATCAAAACGATTGGTCAGAGAATTTTCGTCTGCGACGTCCAAGAGTCTGTATTCTGCGTTAAGTACAAAAAAAGGGAGAACCAACTGATCATATTTGCAGATGATACCAACCCGAGATGGATAACAAACAGCTGCTTATTGGATTACGACACGATAGCAATGTCCGACAAGTTTGGCAATGTCGCCGTTGTACGACTGCCACAGTCCGTCTCTGACGACGTGGATGAAGACCCCACTGGAAACAAAGCCTTGTGGGATAGAGGTGAGCACCGTCTTTTTAACTCAAACTCTACTAGCATAATTCTGATCAAACTATTCGCAAACGAAAGTTACATGAAAAATATAATGATGAAATCAATTTCACATGCTAGACTTATGAACAACCATGATTCTACTCATTCTCAATTCTGAGCCATCCTTATTCAAAACACTTTCCTGTGGCAAGAACATATTTTAAGATCTTATTTCCTTTCAGGTCTTCTAAATGGTGCGTCACAAAAAGGAGAGATAGTGGTGAACTTCCACGTGGGCGAGACAATTACGATGCTGCAGCGAGCGACCCTGATTCCGGGCGGGTCGGAGGCTCTTCTCTACGCGACGGTGTCAGGGGCACTTGGCGCGCTTCTTCCCTTCACCTCGCGCGAAGACCATGACTTCTTCCAGCACCTCGAGATGCACATGCGGAGTGAAAACTCGCCCCTCTGCGGACGGGATCATCTCTCATTCAGGAGCTATTATTACCCAGTTAAAGTAAGTTTTATAATTTGATTTGTTTCATTTACAACTGTAAGTATTTTCGACTCTGAAATACTTGAAATCCTGCAGTGTGGGATATACGCTATGTATGTTGTTTATGGCACCAGACGAGTCGCTAATATTTACACCAAATTAAAATGGTGACTTTGGAGGTACATAGTGCACCTACTCCGGAAATCAGTGTACCTTCTGTTGATAATGAAAATTTACGGGATTAGATGCATATACATGTACACTGAAGGTCAAAAATATCCACGCGGACAAACTGGTCACAAATATGTGAACTTGACTTTGTCAAGGGCATAAGAGCGCTCACATATGTTTGTTGCCCCTTTGGTAATGTATATATATATATTTGACCTCGACTATCCAAGTCCTAAGATCTATTTTATTGCTTTTTTTGATGGTGGCGGCACCATGCAAACATCCACGGTCAGTCAGCAGATACCCGCTCGCCGCGGATATCTGTGTTACACCGTGGACAGATCAAGGCCCGCGCGAGGCGCCGCGGCGGCTGCCGTCCCGGCGGGCGTCGCGCTGCGCGCGCGGGCCGCGCTCCTGAGAGTCGGGGGCGTCGCTATCGACGCCTCTGTAGTATATGGAATGAACATTATCGCCACACTCGCCAATTCCATGTACCCACTTCAGCATTCACAACTAATTGGTTATTCCTCGTCTTTCCAGAATGTGATAGACGGCGACCTCTGTGAGCAGTTCAATTCGCTGGAGCCTGCGAAACAAAAAGCGATCGCAGGCGACCTGGAGCGAACGCCCGCTGAGGTTTCCAAGAAACTTGAAGATATTAGGACTAGATACGCATTTTAGGTTAAATTATTTGTTTATGATTAAATGGCATTTCATTCTAAGAATAAAATTATTAAGTTGTATTTTTGTATTTTATTATAAATCTTTTATATAATCGGTTTCTCGAAAACTGCTCTATTTGGATTTATAAGATAACTTCTTCCTTTCCAAGTTTACCTTGAAAGATTGCGTCCGAGATAAAAAGAAAAACTCCGAGCTAAGTCGCCCAGGTACCACACCAAGATAAACCCACGGGTATATCCTATGAGTTCCATATGGAACTACTGGTACATATTCATATAAACTGGCATCGGTAAACGATTAAAAAAAACTGGCCAAGTGCGAGTGGGACTCGTGCACAAGGTTTCCGTACCATTATCTAAAATCCGTCAAAAGAATAAACGATTAAAAAAAACTGGCCAAGTGCGAGTGGGACTCGTGCACAAGGTTTCCGTACCATTATCTAAAATCCGTCAAAAGAAACACGTTTGTTGTATGGGAGCCCCCTTAAACATTTATTTTATTATGTTTTGTGGTATTTGTTGTAGCGGCAACAGAAGTACATACTGTCTAACTATCACGGTTCATGAGATACAGCCTGGTGACAGACGGACGGACAGCGGAGTCTTAGTAATATCGTTTTACCCTTTGGGTACGGAATCCTAAAAATGGCGTGAGTATGTATGGAAAAGATATGTTTTCTTTTTTTTTACCCTACTGCGCGAAACCCAATGTAGGTTGAGTAACAGTATGTTTCCATTTATTTATATTTATTTATTTGTTTCCATTTATTTGTATGTGACCCATATGCGCGTAATTCGGAGATTGCGGAGAACATGCGACTGTCATTGGCTATATAAGAATTCTAGGAGCAAAAGTACGTCGGTTTTCGGGGTACCATATTCGAAGAAATAATTAATATTCTATTCTAGTCTTTAACTTAATTTTATACTTCTTTTTCCAAATTTTTGCAGTAGTTGAAAGAAGAGTAGATTATTATGCACCTCGCATCAAGTGATGTATTATTGAGCTCGTGTTTTTAAGAGCCTTCGCTTGCGCTCGGGCTCCAAACTAACACTTGTTTTCTACTTGGTGCAGCAATCTACTATTATTGCTTGGCAATCGGAGTCCAACGACGCGCCCCACTATTTGATAAATTTCATATTTTTAACACTAATTTGATTAGTTCACTATTGTGCGTGAAAACAGGAAAAACACAATGTATTTTTAACTCTCGCTAGGATTACTATTTATTTTACTATTAATATATTAAAAAGAAAAAACAATTGTACGACACAATATAAAGCAAATTCTATGGAGGTCTCTTATTAAGAAAAAACCGGCCAAGTGCGAGTCGGACTCGCGTTTTTATATATACCGTACCATTATCTATAAAACGGAAAAATTCACGTTTGTTGTATAGGAGCCCCTTTAAATGTTTATTTAATTCTGTTTTTTAGTATTTGTTGTTATAGCAGCAACAGAAATATTAGGTTCTTACATATGAAATTAGCGTTATGTCGTACTGACCACTTTGATCTGAAATATCTCCTCTTTGGTTAAGAATTCCAAATTCAAATTTATAAATTTATTTAGCTGGTACATTTGAGTTTTCAAAACAGTCATTCATTTGTTTTTTCCTCATTATTCTTTTCTTTGGCGTCGCTTATTACCGCACAATGGAAAACATGAAATATCGGTATATTTACGAGTACGAGTTCTACCATGCCACCAGTGCTGCAGAAAGAAGGATTGATGATATGTACGGCGCTGGTGTCGCAAAAGAAAGCACGGTACGTTTTGGTTGCAACGTTTTCGTTCTGGAAATTTCGACCTTCAGAACCAACCCGTGGGCGGCCGGAGACAAAAGTGGAAAATAAATAATTAAAGGCTATTGTGGAAGCGCATCCATCACAAAGCACTTCAGAGATAGCTGCAGGCTTCGGGGTAAGTGATAAAACTGTATTAATCCACTTGAAGCAAATCTGGAAAGTAAAAAAACTTGAACGATGGGTACCTCATCAATTGAGTGAATCGAACTTGCAAACACGCGTCGACTGCTGTGTTACTTTGCTCAACCAACACAATAATGAAGGGATTTTAAATCGAATCATTACCTGTGATGAAAGGTGGATACTGTACGATAATCGGAAGCGCTCGTCGCTATAGCTGAACCCTGGAGACCCAGCTAAATCCTGCCCTAAACGAAAATTGACTCAGAAAAAGTTACTTGTGAGTGTTTGGTGGACTAGCGCCGGTGTCATTCACTACAGCTTTCTAAAATCTGGCCAAACGATTACGGCAGATATCTATTGTCAGCAACTGTAAACCATGCAGGAAGAACTAGCTGCTAAACAACCAAGATTGGTCAATCGCTCTAGGCCACTGCTGCTTCACGACAACGCAAGACCACACACTGCACAAAAAACAACCACTAAGTTAGATGATCTACAATTGGAATGTCTGCGACATCCACCGTACTCCCCGGACCTTGCTCTAACAGATTACGATTTTTTCCGGAATTTGGAAAACTTCTTAATAAGGAAAAAAAATCAACTCTGATGCGGTAGTCCAAACCGCCTTCAAAGAGTTTATTGATTCTCACACCCATGGTTTTTTAGTAAAGGGATCATTGAACTACCTATGAGATGGCAAAAGTGCATAGATAACAACGGTGCATACTATGCTGAATTAAATATATTTTACAAAAAAAAATTGACTTTATATTCCTCCCGTACAAAACGCCAATTTCATATCTAAGGACCTAATACATCATCTGTCTAACTATCACGGTTCATGAGATAGGTACAGCCTGGTGACAGACGGACGGACGGACAGACGGACAGCGGAGCCTTAAAGGCCGGGGCAAATCAAACGCGGTTGCGGCGCGTTTGCGGCGCGAACGCGGGTCCGCGCCGTTGTCGAACGGGGCGGGCGAATATACCATGCCACACCGCGGCGGCGCGGGACCACCGCGGTCCCGCGGCTACTTTGGTGTGGCATGGTAAATTCGCTCGCGCTGTTAGACAACGGCGCGGACCCGCGTTCGCGCCGCAAACGCGCCGCAACCGCGTTTGGTGTGCCCGGGCCTTAAGTAGGGGAGACCGGGGACAATTGAACCGCGGGGCGATTGCTCCACACGCGATTTCTCAGAAACCAAATAAGCTATCGATGTGTGTGTACCTGCAGCACACTCCTATAAAACGCGGCAAGTAACTGTCAGTCAGCCGCGGGCGCAGACCAGTGCGGACGCGTGCGAGAGGGAAGATAAGTTTAAGGACGCTCAAGGTAAATATTACGCCCGTATTATATGGTCATTTTTATGCTAAATAACAGTATATTAGGATTATTTTGTGTTTTGTTGGTTTCTTTTGACTTTTAAGCCTACGTTGTTGTAACAATGATGGTCGCAACGCTGCCTAAATCCGAGTAAATAATTATTTTAACTAAAAGGTCTGTCGGAACGATTGGTACACTAATCACGGGGTCAGTTGACCCGGTTCAATCGCCCCGGTGGTTCAATCGATCCTTATACTCGTAATTTTGTAAAGTGTAATTGAAAAATATCGCATGAAGGGAAATGTAACTTATTATTATTATTTTATTTGTAATAAAAAACTTATTTTAATTTGCAAACTTCAAAGGGGCTTTAGTACAGGAAACGAACGATTTGGAAAAATAAACATTAGGCTATTTTTTATTATTAAAAGCTTTTATTTAACTTGCAATGTTTGTATGTATGTATGTATGTATGTACGGGTCAAATCTTGCAAGCTGAATTAGAACGACTTCCTCTTATCCTACGGAGCTGAATGTTTACATGTTGATTCAGTTCCGATGACAATGCATTTTTATGGTAAGCATGACCTGAACCGACATCCAGGATGAGCTCCAGACAAAGGAACTCTTCAACGGTCAACAGCACAGACACGAAATTTTCTGTATGCATTTTATTATGATAGCCGGTATTAGGTTTTATCATGACATGGTTGCTGCACTCAGGCTTGGCTCGTAACTAGGGAACTCTTCAACGGTCAACAGCACAGTCACGAAATTTTGTGTACGCGTTTTATTATGATAGCCGGTTATAAGTTTTACCATGACATAGTTGCTGGATTCAGGGCTGGCTCCTAACTAGGGAACTCTTCAACGGTCAACAGCACGGTCACGAAATTTTGTGTACGTATTTTATTATAATAGCCGGTTGTAAGTTTTACCATGACATAGTTGCTGCACTCAGGGTTGGCTCCTAACGAGGACACTCCTCAACAGTTAGCAGCACAGACACGAAATGATGTATACGCATTTAATCAACCATGCCGTTGTCTAATTAGGCTCAACGCTCTTCGCTGCTGACCAAGCATACGTGACCTTAAGTAGAGTCAAATCGCTAGAAAGTCTCCTTATTGAAGAACTAAACTGTACCTCATTAACAGGCAAACGACCATGCAACAATGACGCATGACATGAACATTCTTAGAAACATGTCCAACGAAAACTTAAAACTAAAAAGTAAAATAATAGTAAAAAACATTTTTAAAAACAAGCTTTTATTTAAATACTCTAAAACAACATATAAAAGTTTGTTTTTAACTATTTTATTTTTATATTCTTACTGTTTCTAAATACTTACTTAAAACTGATTTGAAACGTATTATATATTACGATGACGAGTTGTAATTTGCTAATTAATTTCTGAAACGGAGAGTTTATGACAAGGCATTCTTAATATAATTATAGCAAAGCGACTGTTCCATGATAAATTGTTTAAACAAAGTAATATTTTTTTTTTAACATTTCAATTAGGATTCAGAAATGATTAAGAAAGTATGAACGTCGGTACCTGGTCTAGTACTACACTTGCTAGTTTTTTAAAGTTTCGCTAGTAAGTAATTATAATACTCTTTATTGCAGATGCCTCGTAATAGAAAAAGAACGACCGACCGGACACTTAAAAGCCTGTTTTTGTATGAGCAAGCGTACATTGAAATACAATCTGGAAAAACGGTACGTGCTGCTGCAAGACTTTTTGATTTAAGCCATACGTCATTGCTGCGCTATAAGCTGAAAAAAGAAAAACGTGACGGCGTTGTAACCATGGGCTACAATCCAGCAAACAAGGTATTTACAGAAGAGCAAGAAGAGGAAATGGAAAAATATCTAAAGAGAACGGCTGAAATATACTTTGGTCTAGCTCCAAAACACATAAGAAAACTGGCTTATGACTTAGCCAAAAAGTACAATTTAAAAAGACCAGCTCAATGGGATCAAAACGAATCAGCAGGACCAGATTGGTTCAGTGCTTTTATGAAGCGTCATCCAGACCTTGCTATCAGATGTGCATAAGCTACAAGCCTCTCTCGTGCCACTAGTTTTAACGAGACGAATGTCGATGCTTTTTTTGACAATTTAGAAAAAGTTATGGAACGTGACAACTTTGCTGCAAAAGATATTTATAATATGGACGAAACGGGTATCACAACTGTTCAAAAGCCAGACAAAGTTGTATGCAAAAAAGGATTGCGGCAAGTTGGTGCGTTAACATCTGCCGAGCGAGGAACGCTCGTGACGGTTACCGTCGCTGGAAATGCCCTTGGAAATCACATACCGGCCATGTTTGTTTTCCCACGGATCAGATACCAACCACATTTTGTCCGAGATGGTCCTGTAGGATGTATTGGTACTGGAAACAAGTCAGGATGGATGGAAGCCAAAGAGTTTTTGGTTTTTTTGGAACATTTTAAAAACCATACTCAATGCAGTTTGGACCATAAAGTTCTTCTGACTTTAGACAATCATCCATCGCACATAACGATTGCTGCACTAGATTTTTGTAAAGCCAACGGCATTGTGATGCTTTCTTTCCCTCCGCACTGTTCACATAAGTTACAACCTGTGGACCGTAGCGTCAACGGGCCTTTGAAAAAGGCCGTTAATTCCGCATGCGATTCCTGGATGAGAAGCAACCCTGGTCAAACAATGACTATACACAACATACCATCTATTGTTGCTACTGCATACCCTCAAGCGCTAACACCAAGTAATATCCAAGCTGGTTTTAGGTGCACTGGTATATATCCTTTCAACCGAAATATATTCACGGCACTGGATTTTAGTCCCGCTTTTGTGACTGATAGGCCATTGCAATCTTCAACCGCTACCGTTGTCATGTCAACTTCTGGAACCACAAGTTGTAACTATTCTACTATTCCCGCAACAGTAACTACTCCTATGGGGATTGAACCAACTACATTGAGTTCCCGAGACCAGGACACAGAAGCTGACGACGAATTAATTTTAACGGGAGAAGAAGTAGGGATTGCTTCTGTATCTAAAGCTAGCGTTGGACAAGTTATACGCCCTAAGTCCTCTGAGAATTCGCTAAAGGTTATAGATCCCAGTTCTATCGAAGAATTTGACAGGAACACCTCAAAGTCATCTAATTTACATAAAACATTCGTTTCTGTGGATTCTTTGGTTTTAGAGCAAGCCATTGAAGAGTTGGTGATAGGAAATAAACCCACAACTTCTCCCCCTGTTAGCACTCATACTGATCCAATTGCACGTCCTCCGAGATCTGTGTTTGATGACGCTTTGCCAGGACCTTCATCTAAAATATTCGATATCGAAATGCTTAAACCTCTTCCTAAGGCACCACCACGAAAAAATACAAATCAAGGCCGGAAAAAAAGAAAATCAGCAGTGTATACTGATACACCGGAGAAGGAAGAAATAAGAACCGAAGAGGAAACGATACGAAATCGCAAGGAAGTCAAAATTGCAAATAGAAATTTGAATTTTAACACTAGGCAAAGGAAGAAACCAGCAAAAAGGCAACAGGGTAAACGTACTGCTAAATCTAAAAAAAATGAACGTGTGAAAGAGAGTGACGAAGAAAATGAGTACTTTTGTCTTGTATGTATGGAGTCTTATGGATTAAGCAAACCTAATGAGACATGGGTACAATGTATGGCTTGCCACTTATGGGCACACGAAGAATGTACTTTACAAGAATCGTCATATATTTGCCATAACTGTGAATCAGACTAACTGAAACGGAAAGACTGAAAACATTTGATTAAGATTTTCTACCTCTTCAATTTTTTAGTTTAGTTAAGAGTGATGTTGTTTATTTAAACCATTTTAAATTTTGATCCCTTTTATTTGTTTAAAAATTATACAGGTTCACTAGTTAGCAGCATGCTATGCCAGTAAATTGAACGTTAATTAGATTGTTATTGTGAAATTTGATTGATTAGTTTTATGATAATAATAACAAAGAATCGTTGTCTAAGTTTAACTCGCATTGCTTTAGTTGATTGATACCTTAATTATTTGATCTCTTCATTAGTTGCTAGTAACATCATAGACATAAAAACTGATGTGATTTTATTTTACTTATTTAGTTCTATCGAGAAATTACCATGATAAGCGAAGTAGCTTCCAAATACGCGTTTAGTCAAGAGTGATATTGTTGATTTACACAATGTTATATTTTGATCCCTTATATTTGTTAAAAAATATACAGGTTCACTAGTTAGCAGCATGCTATGCTAGTATATTGAACGTTAATTAGATTGTTATTGTGAAAAGACTGTTGATTAGTTTTATGATAATAATAACAAAGAATCGTTATTTAAGTTTAACTTGCATTATTTTAGTTGTTTGATGTCTTAATTATTTGATCTCTTTATTAGTTGCTACTAATGTTATAGACAAAAAAACTGATGTGATTTTATTTTACTTATTTAGTTGTATCGAGAAATTACCATGATAAGCCAAGTAGTTTTCAAATACCCGTTAATTTTAGCATGATTTCCAAAAGAAGTTATAGAACCAGACGCATTGTATTGAAAATCATGTTCAAAATATAATAAAAATAATGGGTATTTGGAAATTCTACTTTGCTTGCCGCAGTAATTTCTCCATACAACTATTGGAATACTAATAGTGAGTTGCAGAAACATACATTAGGCATTCATTAGTTCAAAGTGTGTTTTGTCTTTTTCTCTGACATCTTTAGAGAAAAAGACAAAACACACTCTAAACCAATCAATCTCCAATCCATTCTTCAGCAATCCACTATAAAACTGGTTGTCAATTAAGTTAGTACTTCTTTAGAAAATAAAAGTTATTCTTTTCCATGTTTATTTTAATTTTAATACATACCTATTGGAATTTTGACTGGGGCAATTGAACCACTGGGGCAAATGAACCAAGCTGGTTTTCATATTAAATCATTACTCCAAATAACATTAGAATTTCTAATAAAAATAACTTATATTGTATTGTATTCTATGTACAGTTCTAAATTACAACGTTTGCATGTTTTAAAATAAGAATATAACCAGCAGTTAAAAAGTTAGAGGCAAACGTTTTATTCGACCCTTGTTGTTACTTGTTTCAAGAATAATGACGTTTTTATCACTAAGGCAGGTTAACTGAACTATAACCTTTTTTATGTGTAAATATGTAGTTGTAAGATATACTACAAGTATTAGTTAGGTGACGTTAAACATTTGGTTCAAACGACCACTTAACGGGGTCAATTAAACCACTTTCCCCCGGCGTGTTTGATTGGCGATATCTCGTTACTTTCTTAATAAAAAGGGTATTTGCACATTGCATTTACTAGCTGAATAAATTCTCTATGCAACGGTATACGACACTAATGTGTTACGCTTTTAGTTAAGGCGCAAATAGCTGTCAAAAAAAAAATGGACCGATTGTCCCCGGTCTACCCTAATAGGGTCCCGTTTTTACCCTTTGGATACGGAACCCTAAAAAGTCAGTCTTTATGACAGTTGTTTCTTTCTTGTGGAATGGCAATGATTTATATTATAATTGACCGAGCGAGCGAAGCGTCTCCGTTTCAGCTCGGGCAAAAATGCTTTCGTATGTCCGGATTTGGTCGCATTTCTTAACCGATTCTTGTGAAATTTTGTGAGCAGGTTCAATACTTATATGTTTTTTCTTTATCGATTTAGTTTTTCAAAATTTTTCAAAATGGCGGAGATGTGGGGGTTTTTGCGATTACAACCTTATTTGCGGTATTGGTAAACTGACAGCGACATTATGTCCATGTATGAGGATAACAGTTTTCCAACGGCAAAGTTAAGTTTGTCGTGAGGTGTACAGTTCACGGAGCCACTAGTTTTAATAAATATATTGACGTGTTCAGGAGGCAAAAATCTTTCGATTTCTATAATAATTTTCACGTCTCCAGAAAAATGAAATAATCCAGATTTCATCGTGGCAAATCGGTGATCAGCGGCCCTAACATGCATGGCACAAAGATAAATTAGAACCGTTTATCTCTAAGCGCGTCTCTCTCACACTAGTGCCGACGAAAGAGATTGTCATAGAGATAAACGGTTCTAATTTATCTTTGTGCCATGCATGTTAGGGCCGCAGGATCAAAGCCTACTTACCTAGCGTATGACGAAACCGTACACGTGTAGAGATATGGGTAGGTAATACGGGAAGTGGGTTATCAAGGATGGTTGGTTGCGAAAATCCAAACCGCGCTCAATTAAACGTTCAGTTTATTGCTTTTTATAATGCCTATCATCCCAAAGTACTTTACTTTCTTTACTTTCACAATATACTTAGCACTTTATGGCTCACAATTCACAAAATTTAATGTTGCTACCGTTTTTACCAATCAAGATGTATGTAAGGGTTCCGTAGCGTGGTCTATCTAGATCGAAATAAATGTCCCGCTATTTTACTCTGACACCAAACAGCTAAGTGCATCATCTTACATTTGTACTTATACCGACAAACAGCGCCTCTATTCGGGAACGTCCAAGCGATATTGTAGCGACGTGCTAGCGAGATTCTCTTCCCACTCTTCCGCACGATGCGTAATGCGTAAGAGTGGGATGCGAGTATCGAGTACAATATCCCGAATAGAGGCCCAGTGCATTGTAAAAATCGGACAAATGCAACTCTGACTGACGCGCCTACCTGCCTAAATGAGAAAAACATTCCGCAAACTCTTATTTCTGTATGCATCGTTGAGTGCAATATGAGATAGATAATTTTATGAGTTTTATGACAAGTAGGTATTATTAACGTCATCCAAGAATTCAAGCGCATCAAATTTTTACTTAAGTATCTGCCAGCGTACTTTCATCCTGCGTCATTCTTGTTTGTCTTGAATGCTAATAAGAAGATATTTATGAGGTTCGGTAGGTACCTACTGTAAGTATCTACATTAAACTTACTTTCAACCAAGTGTCCACAGAGACGTGGTACGTTATGGTTGTAAGACTGGCTAGGTAATAAATGTTACATTATTTAAATTTAGCCGACATATCGGGGGAGTAATTTCATACGAGGGGTAATTAATCTGACCCCATAACAATTTTCACGTCTCGTGGCCTGAAATGCAAATGGGTAAAAACAGCCACAAAGTCCTGGCGGGCACGTGAACTACGTCGTCATGGTTATAATATCGACCGGCGGCTTTTCAGAGGCTTTTCCCTGAAACGCTCGCATTCGCGTGACGGCTACTGAAACCGTCTCACCAAAGATTGAGATAAGACGCGCGGTGTGTGACCCGTTCAAGTAATTCATGCGGCGCTTGTAATGGACTGGGTTAAACCGGGTCGTAACCAGTTGTGTCATGTTATGATGGGGGATATAATGTCCCGCAGCAGGGACCGCGGAGCCGGACAATGCGTGGCCGCGTGAAGCGGACCGCGACGGATCGGCCGGCGGAGCGCCTGTGCGCGGGCGTACATTTTTAAACACTAGTCCGAAGTACTCATTAACCGGTGCACCGTAACTGCGGCTATAAGGAACGCAACGTGTGTGCAATACGGCGTTAGAAAGTGTACAGTGGAGTGCGATGCTGTCGGTGCAGGCGGACAAGCAGTCGCTAGTGCAGCAGAAGAAGCAGCAGTGGGCGCGGGAGAGAGGTTCGTAGTCGTCCGCGGGCGCCCGCGCGCGGTGCATCACGCTACATTTCGCAACAAATTCACGGTTGTGGCCACGAGTTTTTATGTCTAACGCGTCTCAGTGATAAATATTTTACTATCTACTAGACACGCGTTGAATAAACTAGAGCGGATTTTGAAATATAACTGCACGATCGGTATGTAACAATTTATGAAATAATCTAACTAAAATGTATAATAAGTACACATATTTCCTAACTCAGTTTGACTGATTGGTGAAGTGTGAATGACGCTCTCTGAGTCAAACTGGTTCGATTCGGCTAACTTAGGAGGTCCAGCGCCCCTAGCAAAGTTGACACGGGGATAACTTAACCCCGTCTTATCTCTCTATCTCTTTCGTCGGCACTAATATGAGAGAGACGCATTTAGAGATAAGATAGTGTTAACTTATTTGTGTCAACTTTGCTAGGGCCGCTGGGTTCGATTCCCTATTTATGCCAATATAGGAATATGTATTCGTATCTTGATAATTGTCTTGAGTCCTAGGTCTTGTTAAAAAAGTCTTAAGTAGTTGGGGTTTAGTTTTGGATTGGTAGGTATTTATAAATATAGTTAGTCCTTGTTGTGAGCATTTTCAATGACTACATCAATAATCAACGGTCTGTGTGAAGTCCCCAATCCGCACTGGCACCGCGTGGGAACTATTGTCAAGTCCCTCTCAATATGAGAGCAGCCCTGTGCCCAGCTGTGGGTAGAATATAGGCCGTCGATGATGATGATGACATCAATAATTTATTCTATAACTAAAAATTGTGACACACTTGTGTACACATTCAAGAAATATGCCCTCAAAACTTAGAATAGCTCTTTGTCCCAAACCTAATCTGTGAAAATTATTAATCACATCTTAGTTCGTTTCAATAATGATAAGTCTAACTTTTTAGGATTGTCATAAATCTAACCTATCACCAATAAGTTCAAATAGTAATATACTGTTATAGGTCATACTGCGGCCCTAACATTCAAGACACAAAGATAAGTTAAACCCGTTTATCTGTCTATCTCTTTCGTCGGCACTAGTGTAAGAGAGACGCACTTAGCGATAAGGCGGTTTAACCTTGTGTCTTGCATGTTAGGGCCGCAGTGGTGCGATTCCGTAAGGTGTACAGCGGCTGATCAGCGGATAAACGATTAATTTAGACTGTAAGGATAAGTTATTCGGTCTTAATTTGAATATGTCCCTCATCGCTGATCAGCCGTTGTGCACGTTAGAAAATCAGATGGCAGGCAACACACTATGACCGTTCCTTACACATTCACTGCTGACTGTACACATAGCTGAACATAAAACCCTTAATCCGTTAATCTTAAATTAATGAAGTTAACATTTCGAGTAACTGATTAACTTTTAAGTTAACTTTAAACATTATTAACGGATTCATTAACTTCCGTTAAAACAATTAAACTCCGTCAATCGTTAATTAAATACCTACTATTTGCCAGAAGGACACCGCGCGGACTGTATATTGATGTTTATAAAGGGGAATATATGCACCTTATGTCGACTAGCTATTGATCAGGTATTATTCTACCGTTACACGCTTCTTTTATTAATTTTCATGTCCTGCCTAAAGTTCCATACGAATTTTTTTTTATAAGTAAATCACTGACGCAAGGACATATAAAATGCAATTTCTATCATGAGTCAACGATTAACTTCCGTTAAATCTACCGAAATACGCTTTAACGTTTAACGAAGTTAACTTTTTAGTAACGGATTAGCGATTAACGAATTAACTATTTGATTACCGGTGCCTAGCTATGGCTGTACATTACATACATACACCATAACGAACGACGTCTGCATGACCCACATGTCCGTGTAAGGAAAACCTCTTCCTTGTCAGTTTAAATATGAGCTACTGCCTTACGAACATAATCGCACAGATGTGGCCAACTAGGTTAGAAGTATAGGCAGCTGTTCAAAACATTACATTGTCTTGACTTTATACCTACCACCACCTAAGTTGCGCAGTCGATCTTTTTGAAAGTGCGCTCATCAAAAATTACGATGCCGGTGACAAAATAGAAACGGCAATTAAAATAAATATTTCATACGATCACGAACGCACGAATGCACGACGAACATTTTCTACCAAAATAAATGATTCCAATGATTCTACATACATATTATCACGCCCGATATCCCTAATGGGATGGGCAGAGCCACAAGACTACTTGTGGCCACGTTCGATTAATTATTCCTAAGATGGTATGATGAACCGTATGGTGACAGGTGATCAGCCCATCGCCCATACAGATAGTCCACCATGTTGGAGAGGACCCGTCCCTTAGTCGACTTTTACGACATGCCAGGATGATAAGATAAGCATCTACACGCATTCAATGCTATTTCTTCACTCCCAGTGCAGCAGAGGAGTCTGATGATTCTACCGTAATAATAACATAAACAAAAACAAATGGCGTCATGGAAATTAAGTACAAGGTTCCCACTTAGAGCCCCTCAAAATCACAATGAATGTTACAATCGATTTCCTAACAGGCGGATTTAAAAACACAATACATGAAAAGCATGGAATGTGACAATGCCGTTCTGGGCCCCGTTTCACAAAGGTAAAACGGCAACACCATTGGCAACTACGTGGCAAGTCCCATACATTTACACACCGGTGTCGCCAGTTTTTCATCGTAAATCATAAATTGGTATCTGTGAAACAGGGCCCTGGTCGATGGAGCCGGCACGCACCCTTCGTGATAAACATTTCAAGGCCTATTTCATAACATCAATTGAACATTGACCCGTCCTTTCAGCCTTTCACCGCGGTCATACTTAATAATTGATTACTGAAATATAAAAAAAGTTAAAGAATGTACAATTGATATTGTCATTACCGCATTCTTGAACGAAACGGAACAATATCCAGTGGCAACATGCTTCTATTATAAAACAAAGGAATTCTAGGGTAGATCAACTCGCGCTATCAGTAGGTACTAGCTTGAACAGTTTCAAATACCACTTAATGCATCTCAATGCATCTACGATATCAACATGGCATGACGAAGTATGAATAAAGGCATTTAATCCGAAACAAAATCTTCGCGGATCCAAAATACGTAGGTAGTTGAGATCTTTAGAATAATATAATAATAAGTTGCCTACGCTCATTAAATTATGCAATTTTGCAACGTAAGTAGATAGATGTTATCTAATGACATTGATGTATCCGAATTACACAAAGCGAAGGATTACCATTTCCGGGCTACAATTAAATAAATTAATATTGTTAGCGTTAAATAATAAAAGTAAAGAAGCGCCCTTGTTAGCCGCTGTATGTGCGTGAGAGCGTGGCCATGCAAACAAAATATGCGATTAATACTAGCCGACCGCTGTTTTCATTAATTTTCCGTTACTTTAAAAACGCTCTCACAATAGTACACGATCATGCTCGTTAAAGATAAAGCCATGTACCGTACGTAAGAGAGCGCGTCTCATAACGATTCATTACCATATTGAGTTGGTGAATTGAATAGTCGTTTGGTTTAATTTATGTACTTACATAATGAAAACAATAATAGAAATATTAAAAAAGAAGTAGCTCCTTATCATTTGCGGGTGAACTAGCTGCAGCATCGCCTAATCCATACATACATAACAGCAACATTAAAAAAAAAAACGCTAAATCATCACGCAAAGAGGGCTATTCCCTCATCCCTATCCTATCCCCATTCCCCATCCTCCCTAGACTGGCAACGCATTGGCAGCACCTCTGGTGTTGCTGATGTCCATGGGTGGCGGTCACCACGGCCGTCAGCTCGTTTGTCAGTCAATTGACATTAAAAAAAAAACGCAATCATTTGTAATTAGTGCATTTATCCATGTAAAAGCGACAAGTATTAATCTTTGACTTCAGATACTCCTGGATTTCAGGAATTGGATCTCTTTGTATAAAATACAGTGTAAACTCTATTAAACGACAAACTCCCTAAAACGTCGAAATTACTTGACTCTGGTTGGGTTACGTGTTATCCATACAATGATCCACTTTATTAAAATTAAAATAGTAGTATGTACAGCAAAAAATAATTTAAATAATGTTTGCACTTTATTTGCCCGCCAAGTGGATCGATCGGTAGCAAGCAGCAGACAGTGTGCTTTACGCATATGCATATGGCCCATCCAGCGTTACAGATAATTTCATGTTTTGTATCAGTGTTTATCGTATAGGTATAAATACATGTTGACGAAAGTTATATCTTAGGCTCATCGTTGAAATTGAAACTGGAATTAACAATGAATTATTAACACAATGACTTAGGTAATAACTACTTAATATTGAATTAGCGGACTAGTTTGTTTCTACATACATTACATACAGGCGTTTTGTTTAATTTTAATTAAAATTCAAGCTTTTGAATAGCTATCCATGAATATTTATATGAATGATTTCATTTTCATGCGCCTTCTCTATTTACCTAACTGACCAAACCCGGCAAAATTTACTAAAACTTTATGTAAATCGTTAGTTCATGAAAGTCATCTTAACTTAAGTAGGTAACTATTATCCAATTGCCTTTTACGAGCCGCATAAATAAATAAAACTCATTTAAATACTACTTAAAATTATTTACTAACTGTAGTACCTATGACAGGGAAAAAAATCTCTCCAAAGCCTGCCTGAGTATCATTTCATTACATTACTACATTAACGCCAGTTAAAGAATTAATCAGTAGCCGTGAAAGTATAGCAATGAAGTAAGCCACGCAAGTCAGGTTCTACAGCCCGAAGTTGAATTCGAAGATATAGAAATCATTAACTTTCGTGATTAGCAATGAATTTAAAAAGATATTAATATTATAAAATATATTTTTTTAGCAAGAAACAGACCCGACTCCAAAAACCCTTTGAAAAGTAAGAAATAAAGACTGGCCTTCTTTAGTAAATTACCTAAAAACATCAGATACCTATATGTATCGTTAATTAAAACATAAAACATTTTTAAAAAAGAAGAAAAAATACAACCGAATTGAGAACCTCCTCCTTATTTTTTTGAAGTTGGTTATTTAAATAAACCACAATCCGGGTCAAATAAATGAACAAAGTTTGAGAATTACGTATACTTACCACTATTTATCACTTAATTAATTATATAGTGGGGTCAATTCGAAAGTGTTTTCGCTAAATTTAGTAGTCGCTAAATTTGAAATAAGAAACGTTCGACTCGATTTTGAACCTTGGAGCTAAACAAAATCGAGTTTGACGTTTCTTATTTTAAATTTAGGCAATCTTAAATTTAGCGGACACCGTTTCGAATTGGACCCAGTGTTAAATAACTGATTTTTGTAGGTATCTAATTCACTAGATAAGGTATGTGGCTATCAGCCTTTATTTTTATGTTTTCAAAGGGTTTGTGGAGTAGGTTTTGATTTTTGCTAAAATTAATCTTATTTTTAACCGACTTCAAAAGCCGAAACAGAAGGTCCTCAATTCGACGCGTCTATTGGATGATTACCTTTTTAGCGAATATATTATGTAATTATAACCTAACATGTATGGCACAAAGATAAATTAGAACCGTTTATCTCTAAGTGCGTCTCTCTCACACTAGTGCCGGCGAAAGAGATAGTCATAGACATAAACTGATCTAATTTAATCTAATTTACTTATATGTATATTCACTTTAAATAATGAAACAAAAATAAAACAAATATTTAAGGGGGGCTCCCATGCAACAGACATGGATTTTTTGCCGTTTCAATAGATAATGGTACGGAACTCTTCGTGCGCGTGTCCGACTAGCACTTGGCCGGTTTTTTAGTATTTGTTGTTATAGCGGCAACAGAAATACATCATCTGTGAAAATTTGAACTGTCTAACTATCACGGTTCATGAGATAGCCTGGTGACAGACGGACAGACAGATGGACGGACAGCGGAGTCTTAGTAATAGGGTCCCATTTTACCCTATGGGTACGGAACCCTAAAAATGGCAAAATTAGTATGTTTACTTACAAGAGTTTCGTTGATTCCTTATGGATCCCATAAGGCATCAAACTGCAACGACTTTAATAGGACCAATGTGGGAGTAGATAGTATACTTTATAGATGTAAAAAAGAATTGTCCAAACAGTCCACAAATGTTGGAATTCTGAAGTAACAAACATCAAAAAAAAGAAAACATACGCCACGAATTGAGAACATCCGCCTTTGAGAAGTCGATTAAAAACCCGTGCCATTGGGGTCGCTGGGGCACAAGCAGTTGGTGCCTCTCAAAAAATCCTATAAGTATTTGCTATACAAGCTATTCGAAGTTACAGACTGTTATTTATGTAATAATTTTGATTTAATTTTCTTAGTTGGAGTTGTGTTATGCTTTATATGGACAGCGGCCCTAACATGCATGACACAAAGATAAGATAGACCGTCTTATCTCTCACACTAGTGCCAACGAAAGAAATAGTCATAGAGATAAACGGGTTTAATTTATCTTTGTGGCATGCATGTTGGGGCCGCAGTTCCGGTGACGAGAAAGGAATCTAACTAATTAGATATTTAACGTATTATATATATTGTACCTAGATATTTTTGGAGTGTTCTCGTCAAGCCCGATTGGAATCCAATAACGCATGGGTGGAAAAATATCAAGAACAAAATGTCTTCTAGCATCTGACAAGTTGGATTTCAGTGGACGCCGTATGCCCAGTGCCACTTGGGCATTTTTCCCGAATCGTTTGACACCCCATTTGTTAAAATCGTTTTAGTTATTTTGGCTCTAATGTGGTAACTAATCAAGTGATAACGTACTTATTTACCTACAATGCATACTTGCGAAAAACATACTTAAACCGTCGTTTTTCCCTCGCTGCAGTCGGATAATAAATGTCAGGGAACGACTCAAAAATATTTTCACTCCAATATTTGACATGCATGCGTTGGATTATAAAATAAAGAGGCTTTTTTATCCCTGCATACAGTACACAGCCCATCGTTTCCATCGAATTATCCTTTTAAAGCAGCCATGTCTCGTGCCGTGCCGTACTAGGCGGAAGCATAAGTATAGGGGATAGTTGTGTGCTATTAACAGGCTATAAATAGATACGTACGCTAACTGAAATTGTTTTTTCTTCAATGGGTATCGACAAAACTTAAAAAAACCCTTTGTGAATAAAACGTAGGGGAAATTGAAATAGGTTCTAAGCGCGGTTGCGCACTTTCAAACAGTTACTTTCCCTTCGACTGTCAGCATGGAAGGTGACTTATTCTAAATATTCCCTTTGGAAAATATTACTTTCAGATATCTACTAAGCTTATTTGTTTTGTCTTCCAGAGGAAATGTCTCACCTTTACCTACCATGGGGTACGGGCGTGCGCTACACGAATCGTATGCAAGTGAGAAACCAGTTTGCCAGTACTTTGGAGCTACATAAACAGTCGTCGTATGAATACCAGGAGGCCAGCCATCAAAGAAGTCCCAGCTTGCCTCCGATTCATCATATTGATCCCGAAAAGACAGTCACCAAAGATGACAACAAGAGGACCAAGGAAGTGTTAAACAGGAATATTCCAAGCGCGAAGAGGTTCGCTTTTTATGACGAGGATGGTGAAGGCGACACCTCAGGGTACGGCAGCGAAACTGTCAACCACATGAACATAAGGACACAGGGTCTAGCTGTGCATGACAGTAGCGGTCGAAATCCTGTCATAGCCTGGCAGCAGGATACTAAAGAAGATAGGTACGTTACTAATTATTTTCTTCTAAATTCGATTGCTATCATATCATAGTGTGTACTTACCAAAATCCGTTGAGTGCATAGTATGCACTTACCAAAATCCCGAAGATCTTCCCTTCCTCCCTGTCCTAAGTTGGTATTCTAAGTCAGAAGTAGCTCACTTCATGCAACTTCAGCGCCTCTACGAATCGCAATTCCCCAATGAAGTGGTATAAGCTCAAGCTGTAGACATATATTACCTTCTTTCATCATGAATAAATTTGTTGTACATTTATTTTCCTAGGAACCGACCTTCCAGTGGAGGTAGAGCTGGAGTAGACGGTTCCTGGTCGGGACGCAGTCCACGGAGCTCCACGGCCGAGGAGGGCCGGCCGCGCTGGGGCGACCGCGGTGTTGCCACCGGCCGCCTCTGGGAGCCCACTGCGCCTAATGAGCGGCTGCCCCAGGTCAGTTAGGTTTCAGACCCAAACATTTTAAAATCCTTCCAACGATTTTCTGGACATTGCCGTAAGCCTACTTTGGGAAGCTTTAAAGCATACTCCTTCAGATTCCATTTCATGGATGGATAACAAAATCGATTCAAAGGTCATGGTAACCTACCTTTAGGTGTGAAAATTAGCAATCACTTCCTAACTTAGATATTTATTACTTTGCACAGATGCAAAATCAGAAGAAAGGCACGCCGTCATGGGTGGAGCGTGGTTTGAATATGATTGATAGTACTGCAGATGTTCTAGTAATTGACCAAAGATGTTCGCCCAACTCCGGTTTTGACTGCGACAGGTCATCTTGTAATGGCAGCGATGAAGGCAGGTCGGTAATCTCGGTGTAGCAGTGTATTTAAATTAACTGTCAATGTATTCAAATGTAAATATTTAGATTTATAATAACTTGTTTTTTACAGAACATTTTTAAGAGGGCAAAATGTCCCATTAGAACCAGAAATAAAGGCTCAGCGCGAAAATAAACGAATCAAAGCACTCGAGTTGCAATCGGCTATATTAAGTCAATTAGAAGATAGAGAAAAACGCCGGCAAGAGGAAAGAGAAATAAAACTAAGAGAAGAAAGATTAGAGGAATTACGTATACAAAGACAACAAGAACAAGATAAACTTAGAATAGAAGAGGAAAGACGAAGACACGAAGAAAAACAACTTCTAGAACAACGTAAACTGGAAGCACTCAAAAAAGCCCTTGAAGATGCAGAGAGAAAATCTAAACTAGAAAAAGAAAAAAGGTTTAGTTCCTTAAAGGCAAATCTTAAACAAAACGTTCCTGTTGAACCTAGAGCAAGATGTGATACTTTAGAATCCAAACAAAAGATAGAAAAAAATATAGTTAATGAAACGCTACAACAGACGAGCGAAACAATCAGTCCTGTAAAAACAGATAGAACTTACGATATACATTCGGCGAAAAGCCAAAAACAAGATTGTAACTCACATCAAACTACGGCATTTAACTCGCCACGATCAGTTGGTCCGGGGAACTTGAATCTGTATATTCACAGTGTACCACCGCTGGCTCTCACAGATAACAGGTTTAATATCGTTCCAATTGGTATTAATGGAAATGGTGAAATCCTCACTGGACAATCGAACGGTATACAGCTAGCGGTGCTGGTTCCACAAAACTTAAGCAACAACTTTTATAATGTTTCAATGAATACAGTTGACAATCAAAACGAGTCTCCTGAATCGGGTAAAGTTTTGACACCGAAAAAATATCGTACTTTGAGAACAAAAGATGCAGCTACCCAGACTGATGAAAGTATATACAAATCAACAACGGATAGAAAAACTGAAACTGATGATGTTGTTAGGAACTTGGACCAAGATTATTCGAACATTGACGAAAACGCACCTCAAGAGAGACCTCATAATTCTGTCAAAAAGGATAGATCCTTCCGTTCAGACGATAGATACAAAAAAGACTTAGAAAATCGGCCTAAATGGGGCGTAAACCGGCCAGCAGCGCAATACAAGAAGCAAAGCGAGAAAGATCCATTTTATAGTCAAAAGAGAAAAATGCGACAGAAATACCGAACTCAGGCGAGACAGTATTTATCGCATTCGAGCGACGACAGCCGATCGCCGAGCCCGCCGGCACGCGACAAGGGCGCGGGGCTCTTGAAGCCTCGCAACTCCCTCAGCCAGTCCTACTGGAGGAGCAAGAGATCTAGCCTAGATCTGTCGAAAACGAACAATGCGCCTGAACCCGTCAGCAACATACTGAGCGAGTATCTCGGACACACCACAGGGAACGATAATAGCGAAAACAAAAAATCCCCTAAAATGTCCCCTTCAAAGAGAATAACACTGTCGCAAAAGTTTATCAATGACAAATATGGTAACAGAAAAATGTGGTCTGATGATCAGAACGATAACAAGAACCCTAAATGCAACTCACTTGATGTCGAAAATAGAAAGAAAATAATCGACCAATTAAACATTGCTAAAAGAGAGAATCTAGAAAGAAATGACGATCTAGATAAATTTGACCATTAGAACAAAACTATAAACATTACCTAAGACTTATAGAACAGTAAAATTAAATTATAATTAAAGAGCGTAGAAGTAAGCGTGGTAGTTATTGCTAGTCGTGAAAATATGTAAGAATGTAAGTCGTCGAAATTAGGTGTATAGTCACGATGTTATCGACCGCACGGTTTCTAGGATATGCGCCAAAACAAGTTGGGTCGATAAGATCAGTTCGTACAGTCGTCGCCGCGTCGTCTGAGTAAAAAATAGAGCATGTCAAAGATGGATGACCTTTTTGATAAAAAAAAAGATGAGGCACCAATGTTGGATTTGTCTAAAACCGTCATAAATACCGCAGAAGAATATAGAGCTGTACTGGATAAAGTGCCTGATTTCAAAACGCGTCCTGAAAAGGTAACAAACATAACTCATTTAAATAGATATTGTTCGTACCTACAGTCAACATTACAGAATCACGTAGGTAATCAAAAATCAACTAACTCATTAGGTAAGGGCTGAAGACATAAAAATTAGAGATAAAACCGAGGATCAAAAGACGAAGACGCCACGAAAGGAGATAAGAGCTTACGAGCGGTTGGGTACGCGAGGGTACGAGGAGAAGCACTTCACGTTCATGGATCCTGTTCCGGTGGAGATGCGCGCGCTCAAGTTTCACGAGTTGTGCGCTGTGCCCATCGAGTGGCGCATGCTCACCGCCATCCGACCCAAGGCTAAGGCTGACGAAGAGTATTTCAACAGGTACTTGTACTTAATAATTGCTTGGGCTTTTGTAAGAAACAGTGTTCTCTGTTTCTAGGTAGTTATAGGCACCAATACTTTATTAGGTATCAAAATTCAACACCGTAATTCCGAGAGTCACAGATGGTGCTGGCTGAAAATCAGCGCTACGGGTGTCTTACACCTCAGCATTATGCTGAGCCAGTGTCCCATTCACGGCCGCAAGGACGCACACCACTGTTTTGTTTTCTTTTTTTTTCTTTATTTATATTTAACTTGAAGATTTTTTTACGTTCAAAAGCCATGCAAAATTTCGTTCAACCATCTTTAACGAACGAAAGGGAAGCAATTGTATGTTTTATTATTTTCCAGATTAATAGAACTAGGAAAGTCAGAGTTAAAAACTCAAGCACGAGATAAAAGAGAGTTCGCTAAGAACACAATGATAAGAAAAACGAAAAATCGATCCGGCGTGACAGAAACCAGAATCGTATCGTGTGCAGAGTGCGGCGAGGAGTATTGCGATGGTCAGTAAGCAACACACACATCGATATTTACCCATTAACTGCGCATAAACGCGGTTATTGACATTTTGCTTTGATAGGTATTGTATCGGTATTATTATAACCAGTAACCGTAGCGTAATTAAATTTGATGTAGTTTGCTGGTTATTGTGTTACTAATCGGAATACCTACAATACAAGGACGTCGTGCGTGACACAGATAAAAAATATTTGGATATTTGGAAAAAAAAACTATACCTGTTAATTATGTCGCCGCCACCAACTATTTGTTTTACCTATGTTGGAAAAAAGTTAATAACTAAAACCCGACTGGCGAGCGGCGACGTTAAAGTATTTTTACTCGTTGTATGACGCACCTTTAGAATTCTTATATAGCCTATGACACTTGCGCGTTCTCTACGAATCATTTATGATAGATACCCCATTTATAAAATCGTTGCAATAGTTCAGGGCTAAAGAAGAACATCCGATTTTTGGTCACATACATACATACACACAAACTGTTAACTCTATACCGCCCTTTTCTTTTAGCTTTGCGCAGTCGGGTAAAAAGTATAAAGAATTGAGTCTAATACCATGATTGATTGATCCAAAAACCCTTCTGTATGAAAACGTAAAATTAAACAAAAATTCCGGTAAAGTGCGAGTCTGACTCGCGTGCCGAGGGTTCCGTACCTAGTAACCTATGAAAAAGAAACAGTACCTGGTAGGTATGGAAATCTAAAAAAAAAATGCTTTTAACAATGGGATAACCATTTACAACCTGCCTATGAACTAAGTTTAAAAATAACTTTCGCAAGCTCCTATCTCCGTGCAATCGTCGAGTGTGATACGACCTTGGAAAGGTTATTTTCGTTCAACAAATTTTTTTATCAGGTTTAATTACAAATTTACGGTTTTCGGACTTTTTACTTTACTTGTGCTGTACTGTATACACAGCTTCTTGTCAAATTTCATGATTCTAGATCAGCAGGAAGTACCTTATAGGATTTGATTCCGTTTGGATTCCCTTGAAAGTATCAAAATATGTGGCATAAACGGCCGTATCTTTTGATTGCGGTGACTTAGAAGGTTGATTTTTTAGGGTTCCGTACCCAAAGGGTAAAAACGGGACCCTATTACTAAGGCTCCGCTGTCCGTCTGTCCGTCTGTCTCATAAACCGTGATAGGTAGTTAGAAAGTTGAAATTTTCACGGATGATGTATTTCTGTTGCCGCTATAACAACAAATACTAAAAAACAGAATAAAATAAAAAATATTTAAGGGGACTCCCATACAACAAACGTGATTTTTTTGCTCATTTTTGCTCGATATTGATAACGGCAACGGGTAGACGCTTGAAATGTTCACAGAATATTTAGATATATATTTACTTAAAAAATAAATAATTTAAATAAAATAAAATTAATTTTAAGGGGGGCTCCCATACAACAAACGTGTTTTTTTGCCTTTTTTATACATAATGGTACGGACCCTTCGTGCGCGAGTCCGACTCGCACTTGGCCGGTTTTTTCACAGTTTCAAGAGATTGCAAACTTGAGTATTAGATATTAATTTCAATTTGATACCTTTCCTTTTCTCCACCCACGTATTCCTGATAAAAAGGTCTTGACAGACAGACAGACAGACAGACGGAGAGATAGACAGACGGACAAACAAGTTGCTTACATTTTACCACGCTATTGATCGGTGATCGGTTCCTATAAGAATTCTATAGACATTTGTACTAAGATAATAACTGTGCAGGTAAAATGTGCGCGATCACCAACTACGACATGTTCGCTCGCACGAAGGTGGAAGCGGAGAGGAAGACGGCGCGGCCGCCGGCGCCGCTGCCGCCCGGCCGGCGCCGCGCGCGCCTGCGGCGGAGGGCCCCGCGCGCCCGCGCGCGCCGCAAGCCGCGCAGCGCCGGCGCCGCGCCGCCCGGGCCCAAGCCCACCGCGCACAGGTCCGGCACCAAGAGCGACTCGGAACTCTAGTGCCCATGCGCGGACGACGCACACCCAGCTTCCTTTCTCACAATGTTCTGTGTATCAACGCCCGACACAGGCCCAGCGCCAAAATTCTACCAAGGTGATGGCCAAGAACCCGGCTCCCGAGTAACCTAACCTGCTTTTGTTGATGAATCGTTGATGGTTTTATACTTCAGCAGGTTCTATGTATTAGAAATTAATAATGACATGGCCGGATTTAGAGGTCTGGAGGCCCTGGGGCAACAAAGGAGTGGAGGTCACCTAAAATAGATTATGACGTAGATGATATTGACGGTGCCTATTGTGGGGGCCCCTCTTTTTTGGAGGCCCGGGGCAGCAGCCCTAAATCCGGCCCTGAATAATAATAGTGCCTTTCATTTTAGATGATATTACAAAACGTTTAGTTCTCTAGCCTTTGTTTGTTAGATGTATGTAGAAAGCGCTTTAAATTTCACCAGCATAAAAGAGGATATTTGAATCTCGTTTTGCAATTTTGTATTTATACATTAAATAAAATTACACCACACTGTATTTTTGTTTATTACAATGTCTATTCGCCAGTTTTTAAACAGAGTACTTTCAAGCGTATGCTCAGTTGTGCATATGCAGTATGCACCGCTTAACCAGCGAAATAATGTTATTGTAGCACAAGGATTTTGTATTTACACACCGCAAACATACCAGACCAGAAAATAGAAAAATGGAGACTGATAAGATGAAAAAAAAAAAACCTATTAACACAACTATTAGATAACGAATTCGATTCGTCTTCCAATAAATGCAATTTCTATGTTTAAATAAGGAGGTTTGGGATTTTAAATAACAGAAATAATTCAATATCACTCTTTATTGATTTTAAAAAAATATTTATATTACACATTCATCCAATTTTAGAGCCTATAAAACAAATAACATTTTGAAGATACGACGTTCTTCTCATGCGGCGGCATCGGCCTCACGATCAACGATTAAATCATCTTTTGAGGGATCTCGGACACATCGCTCTTAAATGTAGGCCCTAAGTACTCAATTCAATAATTATTAAAAGAAAACAATAAAATTGGGGATACACAAAACAAAATCCCTTAGGTGGTACTCCCCAATGTAGAAAAGAGAAGTCACCGGGAAGTGAACAGCAAAAACCTTAATGAAAGGAGAGTGTCGGTACAATTCCCAGTACTGACAAATATCACAACGTCAAACATAAAAATGGAAGTAAGCTATTAAAAGATGATCCTCATAATTATATGGGTTAGGTACATTTGAGTACATAATTCTTTAAACAATGACGGCATCAATAGAAAGAGGTACGCCACGTCGGTCGCACCGACAATCCCATTGTTTCTAGATACATTGCACAGCCGATTTTCCCAACAATTTCAAAAATAAATAAACTAAATATTACTCTTAATATTGCGTCTTCGAAATTATCCATATCCTTTTATTCATCTAGATCAACAGCAAAATAATAAATATTGATGCCTTTCACTCTTACCCTATTATTATGCAATATATGTAGGCAATAAATTATCGCGATTAGAGACATTTCGAATTTCGTAATGATGTCGACTATATCCTAAACCTGAATTATTCTTAAAACTAGATATACAAAATAGGAATCTGCAATAAACGACTAATCTTGAAGCTGATTTCATCGAAACTTGCAGAATTATTATGACGTTTCCCAGTCAGTAGCAGGTACCGGTTCAACTAAATATGCATACTATCACTTCAGTAAAACGGATATGTATGAAGCAGTTTTAACTTATCATTAAAGTCTTTTTTCAGAAGGAAATAGTTATCTTATCCAGAATATTTATGATCAGGAATATATGGAGGTAATATTAGGTTGGAAATGGGCTGGAATTCTGTGCAAAACTGCATGACCTGCATTCTTATATATTGGTCCAAATTCAGGTCGCATATCAATTGAAAAAAATTAAGATTGATAATGATTCCTATGTACATGCATATAAAAACAAACTTGGCAATCCAAAATGTAACTTCAAGCAGCACAGTGAATATGAAAACGTAACTTTTTTGGGTTACACGGCTGTAAATAAACAAAAAGAGAAAAAACGCACATAAATGGAATGAAAGGAGATAAGATACTTATGACTACAAGCACCAGAAGATTGTGAAGGTCATTACAGATTTTAAGTCTACGGCTACCACTACGCTGGTAGGTTCTAACGATGGTAATCTAATGGGCACCCATTCTTGTACTCGGGTGGCTACACGGAGACTACACTGCGTCCCTACATTAAACATTAAAATCATCTCAAAATAAGTTTATCGCGCTACGTCGTTTCCAAGTTCCTACAAGAGACTAAACACCCAGACACATTGCAGATTCCCGGAGGTCACTAAAACTCCTCAGAAAATATACAACGGCATGACTCATACTAACGCGAAACCATTAATGAAAACAAGAATTAAAATTATTATGAAAAACAAGTCAACATGAGCTAAATATAAAATAAAAAAATACAACTAAAAACATGGACGTAAGTTGACTGAATGTGTAAGAACAGTTAAGGAAATAAAACTTAATAATAAACAACTTTCACACCCTGTAAAACTATCACCTGGAGTGGTCGCCGACGCGAGTCGCGCAGTACGGTAACATGTCGAGTAGAGGAGCAGTGGGCAGTAATAATTTTATCAGCGGTGTGAATGGCATTGAGCTAGCGGGGCGCGCCCCGCGCACCCTGTCCGCGTCGCCTCACTGCTCCTTGCGGGCCTTCTTCTTGCCCTTCTTGGCTTTAGTGTCCGTCCAAGTATCTACAAATAAACACACTCTATTATATAACCAACTTCACCAAACAACCTCAAATCACAATAGAAACGAAAGAAAGCAAATATTACCTCCAAGTTCATCAAAGACTGGCACGTTCGGCTTATCGTCTTGCTTTTCCGATGAGTCAGAGCTATCCGGCTCGGGTTTAGGAGCGCTCTTGGCTACTGCAGCTGCCTGGAAACAACATTTTTTTTTATGTGTTATATTCAGTTTGTGAATTTTCATACATTTTCATAGATAGAGTCCTATCTAGTTTGTTAGTTCTCAAGATAAAATTACCAAAATAATATACATATTATGACGATCTTCCTTATTATTCGTAAGAGGCCGAATTTTTATTTTCGTTTAATAGACTTCGCAATAAAAAGCATAATGTTAATACATTTTTCGTAGCTCTCTCTCTCTCTCTCTCCCTAGCGTTTAACAAAAATATGCTGATAAAATAAAATTAAAAAAGTTTTAATGTGCTTGAACGTAGACCTTTCATAAATAAATACTAAATAAATAAATAAATCAGGGGACAATCTTTACACAAACCGATCTAGTCCCAAAGTAAGCTCTAAAGGCTTGTGTTATGGGTACTAGACGACGATATACATTCTTATATAGAGAAATAAATACTTAAATACATAGGAAACATCCAAGACTCAGGAACAAACATTCGTGCTCATCACACAAATATTTGCCCTTACCGGGGATCGAACCCGGGACGCTAGCTTCGGAGGCAGGGTCACTGCCAACTAGGCTAACCGCGTCGTCAAAACCGCGTCGTCGTTTCATATGACACACGTTTTGACCCTATCGCTGGACTTTCAAAATTCGATTCAGTACAATTTTAAATTTATGTACCTAAACATTTTATTCCTGCGATATATGAGGACACACAAATTATGTAACTATTCCTTCCAAGTTCATAACATTAGTGTCCAGTCCATTCCACGTGTGTCCGATTGATGTCTTCTAGCGGACACCAGCCAACGTTTGTAAGAGTCGGAGACCAGTTACCTCACTAGCTTTCTTCTTGATTTGCTTCTCCTTGTTCTGGTTCTTCTTGTTGCTGCGCAAGTCCTTGACGTCGAGCTCCTCGGCCGAGGCCTCATCGCCGCCGCCCAGCGCCGCATTGTCACGCTGCTCCGCCTGCGCACCACATTGTTATCATAATCCATCACTATTATAGGCTAGTTTCCTGAAAAATTCTAATTAGTTTGTTATTTACATTATAAAAAAATATTGAACACAATGATGAATCTATAATGCGTTGAAGTTGCGCGTGACGTCACGACTTTGTACACTTTTTACCATTAAGTGACGTCATTAGCTCCCACTCGGTGATGTGCATTATTCTTGTCAATTTTGCTTGATTTGATAAAGCATATAAGTGTTCCGTTTTTTTGCCATTTGGCTACGGAACCCTAAAAATACGTGTTCAATATTTTTTGATAATCTAACTGATGGGCTAATTAGATTTTTTTTTTTTACCCTGGGAACTTCCCTATTGTCTACCTTATCCCGCTGCTGGAGATGGACCACTCCAAAGGCAAAGTCACAATAGCACAGACCATATATATAAATTCCGCATAGCCACGTGACCCCCGCTACTAATATTAGAGTCAAAAATGCATAAACGGCGGGGCTACATGCAGGTTAGGGTCACATAACCTTGAACGGCAATCACAGTGCTCTAAAAAAAAAATGCATACCTCAAGTTTGGCAACTTTATTTGCTAGTAATATTTGTCTTTAGGATATATGATCTGAGCATAATAGCATTAGCCAGTTGTTGAAATAGCCAAAATGAAAAAAAAAGGCTTTTAATAAAATACCCACCTATGAAATAAAAGGAGGACCTGAATAACTCTCACAAACTACTATCTCTATGCAAGCGTTCAGTGTGAATAATACATAAAAATACGACAGCGAAAAAAATAATTGTTTTGGCACGCTTAACTAAAGCTCATGCCAGCCTTAACATTCAAAATTCGACACATCCTTGGGCACCTCTTCAGTAAAATTTTAAGCAGACTGTGAAGTGAACCAACGGCAAAAATCACCCTTTCCATCCATACAAAATAAATTTCTGCGATTATTTGACTTTGTTGATCTTTAATCAATAATCAAAAAACGTATTAGACCTAGATTTTTTTCTGACTGACAACTTATCAAAAAAAAAATATATATATATATATATGTGTCGAATTGAGAACCTTCTCCTTCAGTTTTTTTAAAGTCAAAATCAATTAACATTTTATTCCTGCAATAATATATAGGGGCATGCAAGTTCTATAACTATTGCAATTAGAAAGTTTATGACATTAATAGGTAGTTGCTGAAATAACGGCTAACATAGATAGACAATGAAGTTTTGACATAAGAGTTACGTTTTTACCTACGTATGGAACCCTAAAAATGGTAGACTATTTACCCTACTCAGATATAATGGGTGATCAGTTTAGTGTGGTTTGCTTACCGCCTTCAGCACTCTCTGCAACTCCTCAACCTGTGCCTGCAGCGCGCGCGCCTCCTCTTCATCCACACGTGGGCCCACAGCGCTCACCACCTACCACAAGCATGAAACCATTATTGCATCAATACATTTTGTTACATACTGTTTCATGACAAATAACAAAAGTCACCGATCTATTGCTGGGGTGTAAAAGAACAATTGTAGCACACATTTACACAGTAATTTAATGAGACTGATGGCAGTTCATTCATAACGAAAACTGCACTGGACCTGAGTGAACTATTCTATAATACAAACATCAAACTAATTATTATTAGCATGTAGTGTATTTATATGTATAGCGCTCCATGAGTCACAGATGGTGCTGGCTGAAAATCAGCACTGCAGGTCTTACACCTCAGCATTATGCTGAGCCAGTGTCCCATTCACAGCCGCGAGGACACACACACCACCATTTTGTTTTTATTGTTTAAATTTTTATTTATGTTACTCTGTGTGTCTTTTGTGATGGTGAATAAATGTTTCTTTATTTTTTTCTTTCTTTATTGAAATTGTCTTTGTTCTTGCAAAATAAATATTTTCATTTTCATTTCATTTGGTTTTTTTGATAACAAATTTAACTTGAGAGGGAGCCAGATGGACTACAGATTAAGAAGATATTATCATATTGCCCTAGAATTATCATGGCCCTGTATGATATTCCCTCAAAATACCCCAGCCAGATTTTGATTAGGTTAGATTATTTTTGTCCATAACATGGGTGCATCACTGTTTCACAATTATATCTGCAGATGTAAGGTCTCTGCTGGTGCAGGTGTCTGTTGTGGTGTCCACACCTTCTTTTACAGGAGATTGTTCAAAGTTTGAAAGGCATGAGTGTCAATACTGAATTTACTATAGAGGGAGGAATCATGCACATTTTAAAATGCTAATAACGGCTAGGGAGGGGATCACACACCTGGTGGATTTCTATTGGTTTGCTTTTCTGCGTGTTTTTGATATGTTTTGCGCCTTTTTGTGTTTGTTGGCACATTTTTTTTGTTAATATTGAATATTAAATATCTCCTCGCACAACTCATTCCCGATTCCAGTATATACCTATTGTGTAAAATGTGCAAAGGTATGTGCCGTCATTTAGATCCACACCTGAGTGTCAACATGAAGAGATTACTGGACAATTGATAAATATTAAAGAACTTACTTACATGCCTTTTTAAACCTCTAAATCGGCAGAAATATTGATGTTACCTTATGAGCTATAACACAAAATCTGAATTGTATTGAAACAAATTAATCATGAGTGGGAGCTGAATGACCTACAGAATTTGAAGATAATTTGTTATATTGTTAGAACTGATGTCTTAGTTGCTTTATAAAAAATTGCAAGCAGATTATTGTATGTTTCTCCTTGGTCAGCTTAGTTTGCACCCCATGCTGCTGCCTCAGGGCCAGTGGCGTAACAATAGGGTGACAGGGCTGGCAAAATGGCTCGGGGCCCCAACCCAAGAGGGCCCCGGCCCAGGAGGCCGCGAGCTCAAAAATATAGTACATCATGATGACTTTTACTGATAGGGCCCCATCAAAAGAATTTGCCACGGGCCCCAGATTTTATAGTAATGCCACTGCTCAGGGCACTACTATAGTGCTCATTGATACAAGGCTGACCAGTTTCTATGAGCATATTAAAAAAGGCAATAAGATAAATCAGATATTAATGTGTACAATGCACACCTACCCTGATGGACTCTTCCACTGGCTCGTCAGCAGGGTGGGCAGCTTCCACATCAGCATCCTTGACCTTCTTGTTTTTGTTCTTCTTAGGGCTCTCCTTCTTCTCCTTTTCCCTCTCCTCAACACTCTTCACCTTCTTCTGACTCTTCTTTGGCACCTCCTGCCAGCCAGCATCATCAAAGTCTGCTGGCTTCACAGCCTCTGCAGCTTTCCCCTTCTTGCCTTTCTTTGCCTCCACTGGAGCTTCCTTCTTCACAACCTTGGGCTCCACAGGCCTCTCAGGCTTGGGCTTAGGCTTCTCAGCCTCCTTAGCTTTCTCCTTGATAGGAGATTTCTTGGCGCTCTCCGACTTTGTCTTCGCGTCATCGCTCGAACTGCGATTCGGTGAAGATTTCTGCAACACAAAAACGTTCCCTATCACCGTTTATCCTTTGACAACCTAGCCCCAGCGATCACTATCTCCCGGTATAATGACGAGCATATGCTCTTAGGTTAAAAATAAAATGAGGACACGTTCAGAACTGGACGCTCGAACGCAGCAATAAATCGCTACCGTATTATATCGCCGCGGCTTACCTTCTCCTTCGGTTTCCTCTTCTTGTTGGAGGATTTCCTGTCGTCGATCACTAGCGGCAGCTTGTCAAACTGCGGCTGTTCTGCCGAGTGGAACCCGAATATAAATACGAGCGCTGCGAACAATAAAACAACCGCCACCGCGGCCGCGGGGTACAAGAACTGTGCGCTCGACACCTGGCTAAGCAGTTCCATCGTGAGGCTTAACTTTGACACTGTCCTAAATATATAGTTCACATATAAAGGTATCGATAAGGTGTGATAATGTTGAACTAATTAATCCCCCAGCGATAAAAGCAGACACGGAGACATGATGACGCGGCTGTGACGTGCCAATAATCGCGATTGAGAAACGTTCGGATGAACGGTCCGAACGATAGCAGTTCAGTTTTAGCACACAAGTGGCGCCATCAGTCACGTTAAATTCCCATACATACTACTGCCCAATCAGCTGGGCCGGGACAATAAGATGGCGGCAAGCTGTCATTGGCGTAGGGCTGTTTGCTACACTAAGGCCCAATTTCCACTGAGCATCTAGCCGCGCGCGTCCGCGTCAATGGGTATGGCGGCCGCGATTCCGATGGAAATGACATTCGCATGCGGCTAGTCGCGCGCGGCTAGACGCTCAGTGGAAATTGGGCCTAAGACCAGCCCACCGGTACAACGCAGATCCACAGAATAGATTATAGCAAATTAAATAATTAATGAGATTTGCGTATAATAAAGGCATGCGATTGTTCGTTGTGAAAGTCTTTGAGGGAGACCTATGTCCAGCAGTGGACGTTCCTGGTTTGAATTGATTATGATGATGCATGTGATAAATAATAAAATTGTCTAATGTGGTAAATTTGAATGAAATTTTGTGTGTATATTTCAACGGATGTGGTTCCTGAATGGTTTGAAAACACAATTGGACCCGGTAGCTGGCGCTGCTGCCGATATGTCACTAAATTTGATTTGCTGAACAATTGACAACATTACATGAGGCGCTGATTTTCCGGGTAGGCACGTCTGCGGGAACCGCTAGTATATAAATAAAAATATTTTATTCCCTTTATTCCCCGACCATAGTTTTACATGCTATATACTGGCCATAGTTTTTCATGCAATTATACAATTATTATACATTTACTTCTCTACTATTATACAATTTAATATTATATACCTTAATTAATTATTTGAATTTATTATTACACTGGAAACGTATCTTTTAAATATAGCGTATTTTCATGTAATGTTTGTACTGTTCTCTTTCCGACCCCATAATCACCCTTTTAGGTGTTAATTGTCTTGTAAAAAAAGTGTCCTATGTCCTTCCCTAGATCTTAAACTACGTATCTCTATACCAAATTTCATCAAAATCGGTTTAGCGGCTTAGTCATGACTCGTGCACCTACATAAAAAGACATCAACGGGCTCAGACCTCAACGCACGAACTTCCTATAAATAAATTTTCCGAGCCCTATTACATTCTTTTTGCTGATTTTCTTTAAAAAAACCGGTCAAGTGCGAGTGAAACCCGCGTGGAGAGGGTTCCGTTCCATACATGATAAACTGAAATTTCCTATATTACTTTAAATACTATAGACTTCTTATAGGTTTTCCTGTAATCTATAGGTAAAGAACTATTTTCTGTATTTTTTTCAAAATTTTAGGCCCGGTAGTTTCGGAGAGAAGGGGGGGGGGGAATGGTCAATTTTCACCTATTTTCCTAAATAAGTTCTAAACTATTTTACTTAAAATTAAAAAAAAAATACATTTAAGATCCTCACAATAAGCCCTTTCATTTGATATACACGATTTCAGTTGCACAACTTTTTTTTTTAATTTTCTAATTTATCCCCCAAAAGTGGGCCCCATGTTCAAAATTAATTAATTTACATTACGCATCCCTGTTGCGGTCACCAATTTACATATGTATACCAAATTTCAAATCAATCGGTCCAGTAGTTTCGGAGCAAATTGGCTGTGACAGACGGACAGACAGACAGACACACGAGTGATCCTATAAGGGTTCCTTTTTTCCTTTTGAGGTACGGAACCCTAAAAATGTAGCCTATATCCATCCGCAGGGCTAAAGCTATCTTCATAGCAAATTTTATAATCGGTTCAGTGGTTTAGCCGTGAAAGCGTAACAGACAGACAGACCGATAGAGTTACTTTCGCATTTATAATATTAATATGGATTATTTACTATAATTATACTTGCTTCTACCCGTGATTTCGTCTGCATTGAACTGTATCATTAAACTATAACGAATTTACTTATTACTGACTTTTTAAATTCAGATTTTACCCTCAAATTCGATCGTTTTATTTTAAAGCGGCGGGTGGATTTTAGTATTATGCAACTTTGATACAAATATCATAATACTAAAATGTGCAACAATCGGGTCTTATATGTTATATTTTTCGAAAGAATCATCCAAATCGCGTATACAAAGAAGAAAACAACGGGATCTCATCGGGCATGAACGAACTGCCTTAAATTTATCCTTTTAGTGTTTGATTGTCTTCAAAAAGTAACCCTATGTAACTATGTCCTTCTCCAGAGCTCAAACAATCACCATTCTAATTTCATCAAAATCGGTTTGTTCGTTCAAGCGTGAAAACGTAACTTAACAGACAGGCAGTTTACATACTTACATTAAATATTTATAATATTAGTATGGATATGGATTATTCTTGTTCTTATTCATATTATTGTCTTTTTCCATTACGTGGGAGTTCCGGACCTTTGGAAAGTGTACATGGGGCCGAAGCTAACACACAGAGGCTCATAAAACAACTTTAATTTGAAAGTGATTTCACACCAACCGGCAATATAATCTCTAAGTTCATACTATAGAAGTAGAGTAGAAGGTCATCGTCCCATATTTTATTTGGTTATCCTCTGGTTCTTTTGTGCTATATTTAAGTTGTAATGTACACAGTTGAGATGCAATCATCTTAGTAAAGCCATATATTATGTAAATATACATAAAACAAATCATTATAGCAGTGAATGAGTTCATCCTGGTCTCCTCTGGCCAGCCGAGCGTAATGCTACATGGCCTAGTTGGAGCCCCTGGATCTCGGCACTAATTTGGACAAAGCTAAAGTCTTGTTGAATAAGCATGCCATATCATCATCTAGAAGCCACAACACACCTTGCAAGTAAAGACCGTCAGAAGGGCTGTTTTTGGCTTCCAAGGAGCTAGGGGTAGGTAAAGCTAGAATGTATTTAACGCTTGAACAACCCCATTTGCTATATAAGGCTCAGGTTTCGCTATACATGGAGTGCTAATCTTTTCTCAGGATCCCAATTCTGGGTGAATTCGAGATAATGTCACATGTGAGATTAAACATCAGTGCATACAGTGGTGTCAAAGAACTGTACCTACATGCATTGACGTTTAACCTCGAATGCACCTCGAATTGGGCAGGGCTGGAGCTCCAATATTTTTGAAGCCAATTATAGTGATTTGTCACCCCGCTTGACCAAATGATGCTGCTAAGTAAGGTAAATACATCAGTTATCGTAGAAAATGGCAAAAACGGTATGTTTGGTTACAAAATTTGAGGACTTCCTTTGATTTCCCATGGATCCCATCATCAGATCACGTCAATTTCTTGGGACCGTGGCCCATTTTGAAATATGATCTAGTAAAAACCCTCGCAAGGATGAAAATGGATTGTTCTGAGTGCTTATTTAATTTCTAGCGAAACAACCATTCAGTGCGACATACCGATTGAAAGTGCGGATGTACAAGTCTTTGAAGTTGCTGACGTGGCTTTCAGCCGAGACGGCGGCTTCTTTGTGGCGGCATATCAAACTATACACACTATTTGAACAGACAACTATAGAGGAGTGATAGTTGTCTTTAGACAAATATAGTTGGTGTATGTATTCGAACGTAAAACATTCGAAACCGTTCCGTTGTAAGCAGCATTAGGTCTGTTCGTAGTTCGTGTTGTAAGATATAATAATTGTAACCTAGTAACATTGGTGAGCTTGAGGTGAGGCATAACCACATATAGTAATCTGTGGCATAACCTCAAAAATCAAAAGCATTTCGTTTGGTACTGCTTCTTAGCTTGTTTCTGTCTATTTCTAAACAAGCAATAAATAAGTGCTTTATTTAACAATACAGTAATGGGTAGCAAAAATAAGAAAAAGAGGAAGAATGATAAGGAAGGTGGTTTAGTCCAATCCCATACAAACGACAAAGAACAGAATATTGAAGAGGTAGAAGAGCAATTGGTAGAGGAGCATGACGAGTTGCCCAGCAAGCGAGAACATGATGAAGAAGACTCTGATGCCGAAGAACAACCTAAAAGGAAGAAAAAGAAAAAGCAACCCGTGCCTACTGAAACAGGAAATCAAAAAGGAAAAAAGTCCAAACGACAACTTAAAAGAGAGAAGTTCGCTGAACGTCAAGCAGCAGCCCAAGCAGTCTGTAAAGATCAGACCAAAACGCAGTGCCTCACTTACTTATCACAATGGAAACATGATAGACAAAACTGGAAATTCATGAAAGCAAAACAAGTATGGCTTTACAAAAACAAATTTTCTTGTGCACTTGTGCCAGACGCTTCATGGCCACAGTTATTGGAATATTTTGAATCGGCACAAGGCAATATTCGAAAAATGTTGTTGGATGATGCAAATAAAATTATTAAGCAATTGGATGAATGGACAGAATCGCAGGACAAGACAAATGATGATGAAGAAACTGAAACAGAAGTTGGCAAACCTGATGACAATGTTTATAAAAGAGCAAGAGACCTAATACAATGTTTGGGGGAATAAAATAAAATAAAATAAATAGTTTATTTTTTTATTTTGTTCAACTACATAATATGGTAACAAGAGTTTTAAATATGTCAACATCACATTCAGCAGGGAATAACACTTTTTTAAACTATTGTAGTTATTGTTTATAGCACTATTGAGTTCTAAATGTAATCTGAACTTTAACAATTTGAAGTTTTGTATGAACAATGAATAGGGACGTAATTTAGGGAAAAGGATCCAATCCACAATCAAACCTATTAGGATTTTAGACATTATATTGATGACATAGAACTTAATTTTCGAAGGCAATTATATTGGTTTGGATCCTACTTGCTAAACTATATCTAGTTTTATGATCAGGAATAAGTTACTTAAGTTGTATCTACATTATTGAAGTTTAAATACCAGTTCATGGATAATTTTAGCTGTGCTGCTGACTATGCAAGACTAAATACAGAAATAATTTACACATCAACCTCCTTCTTCTTACTTGACTCATCGGCAGTAAACTGTTCTATCCACTTGCGAAGCTTGTCTGTGTCTTGTAGCCCGACAAGACGTTGGTGCACTTTGCCATTCTTGATCGCCACTAATACTGGAACAGAGCTAACATCATAATCAAGAGCCAGATCAGTCTGTTCATCAATGTCTACTTTGGCCAACACAACCTTGCCCTTGTTCTCTGATATAATTGACTCGAGGCGAGGGGTGAGTAACCTGCATGGATTACACCATCTGTAAAGAACGAGTAAGAATTAGGAACGCTAAATAAGATTGTCTATCTTATCAACAACAATGCAGACTTTGGCCAGTCATTCATAATTATAGCAATAAATTAAGATATACTTTCTTTAAAAGGTAATTACTATTAAATTGAGTATTGAGAAAATTACTTACGTAGCGAAGAAATCGACGACAACTGGGACTTTGCTGTTGATAACTTTGTCTTTAAAATCGTCGGAACTTTGAATTTTTACAATGTCATTGTTAGCGGATGTAACAGAAAAGCTTCTTATAACATTAAAGCTTTTGCTAGTTAATGTACTGCGAACAATTAAATTTGAGATTTTGTTCGCAATCATTTTAATATTGTAAAAATAATTTTAGGGGATGAAGTAATTGTGTGAAAATTTTATCCGATGGTCTTCTGTCATGCAGTGTTGCCAGGTCAATTAAACAAGAAACGGCTAAAGATTTTCGAAAAGTGGCTAGAAATCTATAATTTTTTACCCCAAGAAGTAAGCTGAAAGTGGTGGTACCGGGCATAAAAGTTGCTATAATTGTGGCTAAAACATTTAGTCAAGAAAAATGGATAACTGTGGCTAAATTAAGTCAAAATGTTGCTAGATCAAGCCATAAAATGTCTAACTTGGCAACACTGCTGTCCTGTCACTGTCATAGTCCCATGCACGGGGCTGCCACTTTTCAGGTAGGTCTACCCCTACAACCAAATCGTAAAGTCCTTAAAATCCCCTAAATCCACCATTAACCACCGTATTTTTATAGGCTTCTTTAATCACAAACAAATAACCCCCACGGTACTATACTCTTCTCAGTGTTGTCAGTACGTACAACGCCAATTACGGACGACAAGTATTGTGAAAAAGGACGGTTTTGAACCCGGAACGCACGATAGTCATGAAAATGCTGTCGTTTTTCAAACTTAAATAAATTTTGCACTCTTTTACAATTAACACTTTTAATACCTTTAGAAAAACCCCTGAGAATGTCCTACCCCTAAAAATTCCCAATCCACTTATTTTGCCTCTGATTTTAGGGGTAAAACCCCTAAGCTGGTAGGCCTTCCCATGCACTAAAATACGTCACTTCTCTAGTTTATTAATTTTATTTTATCATTGCTGCCATATTTTCTACAAAAATAAATCCACTTAAGATACATTACATACATTCCTATCATTCAATTTCCAGAATGACAAATAAACAATATAAAGCTCAAATAATACAAATAGCTCTTATTTAATAAATTGTATTTTGCACTGAACTGTTTCAAGAACAGTTAAAAACGCCAATGTTAAATTCTCTCCACAGAATATAAACAAAAAAAAAAAAAACGAAAACTGTCATCCAGTTTTTTTTCTTTTAGGCATTTTGTTAGTAGTGAATGCGGGACGTGCTGGATTTTCCTTTATAAATCCTAAGATAGAAAGAAGTGTTCATGTTAATATTTGCTAGTCAGTAATATACAAATATGTATTCAAGTGACGACCACAATGAAGTAAGAGATAATTGATGAATAATTAGTCCTAACCTAACTGAATGCAAACGTAAGCACAGAGTTAACCTATGATAATTCCTTCTTATGTTTTAGGCAGGATATGAGTCGTACGGAGATTACGAACCCCATACAGGTGATCCTCAGTATGATTTGGAGTACGACAGGTCATACTATAAAATGCCGGAAATGGTGAGTCCTGTTTGAACTGTATCCTGATAATACTGTGATCAAAAGAAATAAGATTACTTGTTTATTTTGTCCGTGCTCCAGCTTACATTATCTTATTTCCGAGTAATATATTGCATAAAACAGTCTTCTAAAACAAAGTTTTATTTCAGGTCAAGAAGTTTCTTGTGTATTTCCGCAACATGATCAATGAGGGTGTGACATATGAAATCTTGAATCTGTATGAGAACACTTTCCCAAAACTCACTGAGCAGTATTTTGAGAACACCCCATGGCCTGATGAGAATGAAGTGGCTCCCGTTGTGGATAATGATCATGTTAGTTAATGTTTTCACTTCTTTTAGCTATTATAATGGGGCTAATTCGAAAGTGTGTTCGCTAAATTTAGAAGTCGCTAAACTTGAAATAAGAAATGTCCAAGTCAATTTTAACAGCTTTGTGCTATACAAAATCGAGTTTGCCCTTTCTTCCAACTTATTATATGTTTGAAACCATCTTTGGAATAATTTCTAACTGGGTAACTAGTATTTTAATATTAGGTAATTTTTAAATTAAGGCAACACCATTTTGAATTGGACCCAATGTCTAATTATAATTCTAAGAAACTTACCACCTCTTTCTGTAATTATATTTTATGCATTATAGTAACATTATAACATGCAAAAATTGTCTATGCTATACGAATGGTGTATTCATATTCTTTTTTGCTAATTATTTGCTATAATTTTACTAAAGACAAAATATAAACAATCTGATAGTCCATGCTGTCAGTAAGTTCCTTTTCAACTATTAAATGTTTGTTTGTTTTGGTTTCTACTTATGGAACTATATTTCCACACGGACAGGTTGCTAAAATAATTAATTAAAATAATATATATTATCTTGGACACTAACACACATTGATGTAGTCCCAAACTAGGATTCTCTGTACGATGGTTACTAGACAACAATACACGTACTTCTATAGATCAATACATACAAATAAATACTAAACATCAATGACTCAAGTGCAAACATTTGTGCTCATCACATAAAGTTTGCCACTGACGGGATTCAAACCTGCAAACTGTGGCACAGTAGCCAGTTGGAGTACCACTGCACCATCAAGTCGATAAAAAAAACATTGTGAATATTTTAACAGTTTTTTAGACAACCGCTGTTAACACTAACACAGTTAACACTAGTACTTAGTCTTCCCCTGATCATGGTGATTATTAAATCCTCCAAACCACAGTAAGAATAATAGTGTTCTCAATGGGTGCGCCTTTTTTCACATAACTTTTTAAGTCCTATTATTGAAGTCCGAAAATATTTCTCATACCATTTTACATCATAATGATCATTCTTCATAAAAATATTTAATACTAACGGATTGAAACTCATAATCATCAGAATTCATAATATCGCTAATCATACAACTTGTTAATACTAATATTTGTATTTATATATTTTCTTATACTAACGATCGAAACTCCTAATCATTCTGATTCATAACATTCATATATTTTTTTATACTAATATTTATTTCCATATATTTCATAAGTAATCATAAGTGTAAATGAAACTGGATAGGACTTAAGAAGACTTCTGAAACGAAGCGAAGCAAGCAAGCAAAATGGGTCGGAGCAGAAGCGACTCAGATAGGTTAGGTTCAGAAGGTTAAGGCGGGAGCGAAGCGAAGCTCCCGCGTTAACCTTCGATGATAGGTCTTTTTTTTGCAACAGTTCAGAAAATCTTCCTTATTTGTAAGATTTTATGTTAAACAGGTTCATGCTGTTATATTAATTTGCTTAAATCCATGGATATGCCACCTTGAAAGTGAAGTTGTAGGTAGGGATACCCTGCCCTACCTACAACTTCACTTTTTTTCGAATTAAATCTTATTTTGAATAGTTACTGTTGTAAAAACCAATATTATGAGTTCAAATAATTTCTTAGCAATGACAATAAGAAAATTATGATAATTGTCTGTTACAAAGGAAACTATTCTGAAAAACAAAATCATGAGTTGAAGTATGTATTACCAATAATTAAATTATGAATAAAAAAAATATGATCACTGTCTGTTATGAAGCAAAATCTTATGAAAAAAAAATTATGAGTTCAAACATGTTCTTAGTAATGACATTATTATTAAAAAATATGATAACTGTCTGTTATGAGTTCTGATGGTAGGAATAAAAATGTATAAACAAAAAAAGTATGAGGAAAAAATTTATGAAGAGTGATTATTATGAATACAAATCGGTAGTGAAATAAAAAATAGGAATAAGAATTTTATGTGAGCCAATATGGGCCCGTTCTCAATATTTTGTCTACTGTAAGGGTGGACACCTACCTAACCTAACCTAACCTAACAATAGCTCTTGTTTAAAGCTTAGGCAAGTCTAGGTTCTTAGGTTGTCAAAGTGGTAAAATATAATTTGACTACCTTAGAAACCTTTTTGTGGATGATTGTAAATAAATAATATTGAACTTTAATTTAAAACAATTTATTTCAGGTCTTCATGATCCTGTACACAGAATTGTACTATCGCGACATCTATGCCCGCGTGCCTGGTGGCCCAAAGCCTGAACAGCGTTTCCACTCCTTCTACAACTACTGTGACCTGTTTAACTACATCCTGTCCGCAGAGACCCCTGTGCCTTTGGAGCTGCCTGACCAGTGGCTCTGGGAACTTATTGACGAATTTGTGTACCAGTTCCAGTCATTTGCTCAGTACAGGTAGAGTGCTATGAATATTTTGTAATGTTTTAATTTTATTCTTTACTTTAACTACTTTGTGGCCTCAGTGGGGCTGGATGGTGTTCTGTGATTCTCAGAGTCCACCTAAATTAGCGCCATGCTAATAAAGAGCTTTATTCAGTTCATAAGCATTACCTGTAAAGTAAACTTTGTGAAGTCTTTTATGTAGAAGAAGACAATACAAAGGAGAATTGTTACCAAAACTTCATTATTTATTTACTGGTGGCCAGGTCGCGCACTTCTAAGCTGAGCAAAGCCGAGATAGATGCTCTCAATACTGAGAACAAGGCGTGGAATGTGCTGTGCATCCTCAACGTATTGCACTCCCTTGTGGATAAGTCCAACATCAAACGCCAACTTGAGGTAACCACTAAAGAAATATAAATATTTATAAGCTAAACCTGCTTTGCAATTGCCCCCATTGTCTTCCCCTGTATCTGTGCCTGACTGTACATTAATACCAATACAAAGACTTAACCCTTTGAACGCCACGGCCATGTGCAATAAAGCGTACCACGGACGTCAATGACGGCATTCGCCTACGCCAATCCATGGAAAACTGCATATCGTGGCGTCAGTGGCATGAAAATACGCTGTCGTATATAGCTGACTGTTTAAAAGGTTTAACGTAGGCTTACCCTAGTAGTAATATGTTGTTTGAATGTGGGCAGGTGTACGCGGCGGGCGGCGACCCCGACTCCGTGGCGGGCGAGTTCGGGCGCCACTCGCTGTACAAGATGCTGGGCTACTTCTCGCTCGTGGGGCTGCTGCGGCTGCACTCGCTGCTCGGGGACTACTACCAGGCCATCAAGGTATAATCACAAGCCAGGCGACTCTGTGGGCTAGCAGTGGCGCAGCCTGCCTACAAGCCGATTCCTGACGGCTTTACTAATCTAGAAAGCTACCACTAGCTGTCAGTGAAGTTCATGTTACTCTAACTACATGTCAGACTGGCACATACGGCTTCCCTTAGGAAATGTTTGACGCTTCGCCACTGTGGGCTAGCAATTGATATTGATAGATTGGCACTTATTGACATGTTATATTAGGGTGAATTTCAAAAAATTTGTACCTAATTAAGGCGTAGTTAAGAAAAACTTAAAAAAGTTCCTCTGTGTGTGACGAAAATTAGCCATACAGTTTAACTACGATTCATTATGTACAATTTTTTGAAATTCACCTAATTTACTAACTAGCAACTAAAAAGCGAGTAACTATTAATTACCGTAAAAACAATTTATACTCTGCACCTATAGGTGTCTTACGTTAAAGAAAGACGCCTATAGTTGCCGGCCACACATTGCCGTGAAAATGTTGCTCGTGTACAATCCCTTTTATGTCAGTGTGAGTGTGAGTCACTCAGCTCAGCGCATACAACAATCATAACTTAAACTTTTTTCACTACCCTACCTTACTAATCCTACTTAATACGGCTTGACTTGGAATACAATAATGTATCCCCATGGGATCATTTGCGAATAAAGTCGCGGTCACAGCTAGTAAACAAAAATAACTGTAGTTCCGGACTAGAGTTCTTTGTACTCCTCTTCATAACATTAAAATGAGATAAATAAAATCCACTGGTCGCGTAACATTATCTAGAGGTGTGTCCACACTTGTGACATTACGCCGGAGCGGACCGCCAGAAATCACCACAGGACTTGCGCAACAGACCGTCCACATTCACCGTAGCAAGTCCTGTGGCGATGCCACGCGGTCGAGTCCTTCGCAATATCACAAGTGTGTACCCACCCTTAAAGACACTACAAATCGTAAAGAATATGTCTCTGAGGCAGAGAAGTGTTAAACCCCTGAAACTTTGGAACCAACAGGTGCTGGAAAACATTGAGCTCCACAAGAAGTCCCAGTACTCCCACGTGCCAGCGTGCCAAATCTCCACCTCTTACTATGTTGGCTTTGCGTACATGATGATGCGTCGCTATGCCGACGCCATTCGCACGCTGTCTTCAGCCCTGCTGTACATGCAGCGCACCAAACAGCTGTTCTCTACTCGCTCGTACCAGAATGACCAGATCAACAAGCAGACGGACCAGATGTACCACCTCCTGGCTATTTGTCTGGTGTTGCATCCGCAGTGCGTCGATGAGAGTATCCAACAGGTAAGGATAGAACTGGTTCTAGTCACCATCGCCGTCGGTCTTGCCGTTCATTTCATTCCATAATTAAGATCCTTATCACCTAGAGCGGAGGAGATTAAGGCTTGTTTCACACGTACCACAACCACACGACAACCACAACCACAACACGTGGTCGGGCGCATATTTTGTATTGAAAATGAATAGTACAATTCACACGTACCACATTTTGCAGTCATTATCGATCGCGTGTGTGATACGACCACATCGCACACCATTCACACGTAACCACTGCTTGACCACATTTTAACGCTACGATGTGGTGTGGTTGTTGTATGTGTGAAACAACCCTAAGATCTCTAAAAGATTGTTACAGTACGATTAAAATCAGTTAACTCGACTTTTCTCGGCTATTATCGGCTAAAGCCGGAGACGAAAATGAAAGTTACATTGCTGCGATGTCTTTGCGATGCGATGCGATGGCATTCAACTTAAAGTATCGTAAACGCAATGTATATCACCTGCCATGATGTCTACTTACCAGTAGACCTAAGAAGTTTACAGAAGCGATATGGACATGCATTATTTATTGATGTATATAAATGTACCTATAATATAAAAAACATGATTCTTTATTAATCAATAGTTACTGTTTTACGTAAGGCACGATATTTGTGATGCGTGTCATACTGTCAAAAATAGTCACTAATTATTTTTCTTATTTCAATATAAAGGTTGTGATACTTTAGAGCTATTAGGTTTTGTTGCTCATATCCTTCTGTTGTATTGTGTTTAATAAGATAACGGGTAATATATTTAGAGGTCATATTTGTAATTTTTTATATACTCTATATGAAAAACGAGGGATACCGACAGTAACCGAGGATGGCCGAATGGTGAACTTATTTGAATAGTACTGTAACCTTTTGAACGCCACAATCGGCTGTAGCCGACAGCAGATTTCCGTGTCTCTGACGCCAGGGCATGCCGTTTTCCCTACATTTTGTCGGCTACAGCCGTCCCTCGGCGTCCGGGGCACGCCTTCTCGCATTCAGCTGGCGTCCAAATTACGAAAGAAAGAAAAGCATTATCCCTTGATTCAGCAGCAGGCCGGTGTGAGTCTAACTATGATTTTGGCATCAACAGTTCAAGGCCAGCCGCGCACTAGGCAGGCAATCTGACTGATGGCTCCTGACCGCCTAGTGCGCGGTCTCCAAAGATCCATCATATGTCGAATTGGCTGCCGCTGTCAAGCTGTTTAGTGCGCGACTGGCCTAACCTTTTCAACACCAAGGAAAATATAGTAAATTGCACCCCACGCTTTTTCAACGCTTCACGCTTTCACGCTTTTCAGTGCTGTCTTTAGGGTATTTGATCTGTGTTAGCGTAGAAAAGTTTAAGCCTCGCTTCCAAGCGAACCACATTGTCTTCAAATCATTGACGACGTGTGCATAATCCCGTCGCCCTCCCCAGGTGCTCCGCGAGAAGAACTACCACGAGAAGATGTTCAAGATGCAGTACGGCGAGCTGGGCGAGTTCGAGAGCTGCTTCACGTTCGCGTGCCCCAAGTTCCTGTCGCCGTGCCCGCCGCCCATCGAGGCGGGCGCCAGCTACGCGCGCGACGCCGTCAAGCACCAGACGCAGGTGTTCATGGACGAGGTCAGTGCTCAACACAACTTTAAGGCCATTAGGCACATTAGGGCCTGGCCCCCAATTCTTGGCCCATCCGAGATAATGTCGATTGCGAGAAACGTCCGATTCATACAGTTGCGTCAAACGACTGTATGCACTGACGTTTAATCTCAATTGTGAGATTATCTCGAAAGCACCGAGAATTGGCTACTTGCATGATTTTTATTTCATCTTATTTTGGAAAATACTGGGTCATAGAAACCCAACTGCGGTCGCAAAACATTATTGTGTTGGTTTTTTTTCGAGATACGACGCTTTGAAATGTCCTAGTTCATACCACTCACAAAAACGCTCCATACAAAATGGCCGTGAAATATGACGTCACAGTTCAGTTACAGTGTATACCAGACCAATGTAAAAAGAGCCCTGACGGTCATACATTTTATATGGTTAGGGCTCTTTGTACATTGGATCCGTATACAAAATATATGAAATTCGCAATTATTTCCGAAAATACTGTTTTTAGGCCAATATCGTAGAATTAATAAATGACAGAAATTTGATGAGGATGTCAAAAACTAGTAATTTAGAACTAAAAACCAATATTTATTTTTCACTTATTTTGACAATTTTTGACCCTTGATAGAAAAAAAAATAACAGTCAAAATGATCTTTTTGTTTCTTTGACATGCATATATTTATGTTTAGCTACCGTTCCACAGAGATATATTAATATTTGTTACTATAGTCAAGTAGCCAATTGGGGGCCTGGTCCGAGCCAGATAAACTATATGAGGAAGTTGAAGTTGCGTTGATCTACCTTGCTTGCTCTCGATTGAAAGCCCGTTTCCCACAGGTCCGCCAGCAGAAGATGCTGCCCACCATCCGTTCGTACCTGAAGCTGTACACGACGCTGCCGCTGGCGAAGCTGGCCGCGTTCATGTCGGCGGCGCGCGGCGGCGACCGCGACGCGGCGCGCGAGCACGCCGCCCTCGCCATCCACCTGCTCTGCTTCAAGCACAAGATGAAGAACGTCGTGTGGAACAAGGGGCCCAGCGGCTTGGATGGGAAATTCCAGAGCGGATCTGAGGTGGGTCACTATTGTAATCGTGGCGCAGAATGTATTGACGTAGTATAAAGAGGGGGGAAGTAAGTTATCTTCATACAAACGCACCACGCGCGGCTTGTATGTGTGCGCCAAAGTATCTATGCGTCGCCGCACGCACAATCAAACAAAATCTCGACCCCTTTCTCAGTGCGCCAGTCGGGGGTAACCGCACGAGGTTCGCGCTTCACGGCTTTTCGGCACCGCTAAATGAATGAAAAATATGAGATAATCGTAGGAAAACGTATTGCTGTGTTTGGGTGTCTTAATAATTCATCGATTCCATAATTGTCTCTGTTCAGATTACCTATTGAACAGAGACAACCCTGAGACAATAGACAATTATATCGCGGATTGGGCCGGAGATAGCCTACTTCCCTTCTTTATACTATGGTATTGAGTGACGTTATGACGTCAAATAGCCTATGAACCAACCGTCGTAAAGTCGCGCTCTTAACAGGACTGTGAACCAGCGGCAAAAATCACCCTTTTCATACAACAGGCGATAACGATTTCTATCCCTTAAATGTTAAACGATTTTTGATAGGTTGTCAGACAGAACAAAATCTAGTTCCATACGTTTTTGAATTTTGATTAAAGATCATAAAAGTCAAACGATTGCCGAAATTTGTTTTGTATGAGAATACTGAAACCGCAATAAAACTTAATTTATTAATTATAGTGAAAAAAACCAAAACGTATAGACCTAGATTTTGTTCTGACTGAAATCGTTAGCGCCTTTAGTATGAAAAGCCGTAGGTTCACACTCCTCTTAAATGGTATTTCGTTTGTGCAATCTGGCTAGCTTGAGCTAGAGGTAGGTTGATAAGTTTTTAACACTGTAACTTATAAACCTACTACCTTTTCGATGGCAAGAGGTTGTTATCTATTTCATTGACTGTCATGTTGGCTATAGTTGATTATCATTCAAAGGACAAAGATAGATCAGTGCAAAAACATTTGTATCGCGGAAGGTCCACCGGATCTTGTTACTAATATGATTGTTATTTCGTTCCAGCTGGACTTCTACATTGACAATGACATGATCCATATCGCGGACACGAAAGTGGCGCAGCGCTACGGGGATTTCTTCATTCGCAAGATCCTCAAGTTTGAAGAGCTCAATCGCAAATTGCACGCCATCAAGATTTAAATGTCGCAAATTTACCACCATACACAACACTTTAGCTGACATACTGATTGTGTATAGTTTACGACCCAATTTTTATATTCAGTTCAATCCGAATCACATAGGAATCAAAGGTATTTTGTAACTGGAAATAAACAACAAATTATAATTACCAGTATTGTTTTATTTGTATGTTACAGTCTTGGTTTATATCTTACAAATGTTCTATCCCGTTTGAAGAATTTCTTAGGTTCTTTGATTATGAAATCTTGGCGCTGTACAGTTTCTGGGTAGGGCTCTTGGAACTGTTTCCATGGATGTTCTACGGCTAGAGTCTCATCAATATCAAATTGTTTCAACCATTTGCTGTAGCTCTCTGCAAATTTCTTGAAAGATTTCACAAATCCTTCTGGACATTTGTACTTGCTTTTTGCACTCTGAAATTAAGATGTTCAATATTGGTTTTGACCACATTTTAATTTTAATAATTAATATAATATTATTAATAAGAGGCAGCCGTTTAAAATTACCTTTTGAATTAGTAGTGTGCATTTTTCATTAAAGTTTTCCAAGTGTTTGATGAAACTTTCATTAGGTTTTAAGTTCTCCTCTTTTACATACTTCATTATGTAAGTGATATAATCAAAGTTGTTAGTGACTGTGCCATGTCTAAGTAAAGTTCCTAGAATTTCTATATTCACTCTGCAAGGAATAAATTTTAATTGTATTTATTTTATACAAAAACAAGTCTTCCTTAATAAACGAAACAAAAAAAGTGTGAGCCTAAGACCACACGACAGAAGTGAAAACTTACAAAAAAACACACACACACACACACACACACACAGTCGAACTCACTCGAAAACGTAGCGATGAAAAACGCGATCAAGGCACCCATCTAACACACCGACACTAACGAACACACTCACTCTCAGTCGCAGTCACAAGCCGCTATCGCACTCGAACTCGCACTCACTCATACTCATACTCGTCCTCGTACTCATACTATAGCTATAGTTTCGTTTACTCTTCAGAAAGAGCGCGATGACTACTAGAGCCGAGTAGATTCCGGTTCAGCGTCACAGATTGCAGCGTGACGGTTCCCCCCCGCGCCATTCTCTTCAAGTGCATAATCAAAGTGTAAATGGACCATTAGGTATACGTAGTATAAATTGGCCCTTACGAGCTTTGACAAACCAACCATAGATTGCATTAGGTTCCATACATAGTCCGATTCACTGACTCGATCAATTGTCATTCAACAAACAAACGATTGATGTCGAATGGAGCCGAGTATACCCGATTCAGTGTAACCCATTTGAGCGCGACGGTTCAGCTTCGTTTACCACTCAGAGAAAGCCTAAACCATGCCTAAAGAAGTTTTCACCTCAACAAAATAACCTAGACAACTAACCCGCCCTGCATCATTCTGGGCGCAAAAGGTGCCAAACACACCTTTACACCATGAATGACCCTGACCGGTGGTCAAGACCCCCTCATAAACGGCCCTTGAAACTTTTTTTTACTTCCCTGAGAAAATTGATTAAATATTTATTAGTTCAATTATATTAAACTAGCTTCTGCCCATGACTGTCCATGTCGATTTCCTTTATAGTTATGCCTCAGTATTTTTTGATCATTCTGGGACAAAATGTACCTATGTCCTATTCCCGGACCTAAGATATACCAAGTTTAATGAATATCTACCTGGCCATTATGAAGCTGACTGGCAACAATGATGCACAGCCACTCACAAACCTTCACATTTATAATATTAGTAGGATTAAAAAATTGCAATTTATTTACTTAAGTTGTTCCTCTTTCATTTCAATTAGTAGACATTCAGCCTTTTCTTTAGTATCACATGCCATTGCCAAGACTCCGTAGGTCATTATGTTCTTTTTCAAATGATACTTCTTTTTAAGGCCATACTTTCTTTTGCGCTGTTTTATTTCTTGTTCTATAATTTCTTTAATTTCCTATAATAAACATGAATTTAATTACATACATGAATGATGAATTAATGTTTATTCTAACTAGTTAACTCATATCAGACTTACAATTGCATCAGCATAAGCAGATCTCAAACATCTCTTCTTTATTAGCATATTATAAAAATCAATATCTGCTATTACTCTTGCAGACTTCATACTTTCAAGGAGCTTCAACTCTGCCTCTTTAGTCTCCTCCAGTAATGGCAACATTTGTGTAAATGTTTTTATGTCAGGTGTGACAGAATATGCTTCCATTTCCTTCAGAAAATCGTCATGTCCCCCCACGACAGCAAATTTATCTTGTACTGAATGGATTTCTTTGAATGCCAAAACTTGTTGCATTTGTAATGTTCTTGAAAGTAAGTTAGGGGTTCTTCTGTATTCGACTTGGGGCATCATTTTATTTTCCTTATTAACAAATACTATTGATACAGCATCTTTATTTTCAATTACAGACATTTGCTTATCTTGGTTCTCTACATTGGAATTTGCAACCTCATCAATTAAATCTTCTTCATATACATTACCTTTGACAGAAGGGCAATCTTTTCGTTGGGAGGAGGAATCCTTTACAGAATTTTCATTAATTGATTTAATTTTTAGATTCTGTACTGCATCTAATATTCTAGTATTTGGTATTAGATGTCCTTCAATAACTGATATTAATTCCTGAACATCTTCTTTAGAGCCCAACCCACAATCTTTGACACATTTCAGTATGAGATTAAAGGAGTAAATGTTTGGTTTTTCCCTCATCTTTAGCATCTTTCTCCATACAATAAGAGCATGTCTCAAACCACTGGATTTGTCTGAAATACAAGCTTGAAGAAGATGATTAAATGTGTGTACTCTTATTTTGATTTTCTTTGATACCATTTCATCAACAATTTGAAAGGCTGTGGGTAAGTCTCCACACCTGCCAAATGCTTTAATCATAACATTGTAATTGGTAATGTTTGGCTCTATTCCCTTTTCAATCATAAGGTCCCGGAGGTGCTGAACATTCTTTTGACTATCTTTAGGCCATGGACTATTAGCGCAGGCATGAAACAAACATGTGTATGTGTCGCCGGTGGGCTTGAGGGCGCGTCTCTTCATATCATTGAACAATTTGAAGGCTTTCTTAGTATACCCAACATCAGCACATGCCCCAATCAATATGTTGTAAATATAGTTTTCAGGTTTAACTTTATCTTCTTGGAGCATCCTAACTTCTAAGACGTCTATAGCTTCTTTTAATCGCTTATGCTGTACAAACTGCTTAATTAAATCAGCATACTGTTTGGTGGTTAACTTTTGGCTAATAATGGGGGCAGATTGAAGGAACTGTTCTTCCTTTATATCACCTTCATCTTCCAATATATCCTCATGTTTTATTTTACCTGATAGGGTACCAAAAGTATCCGGGTCTTCAAGATATATAATATTATTTTCCGTTCTATACTCTTTACCTTTACCAACTGTATGTTGCAATTCAACGGTATGATAATATTTTTTTCGAGGAAAAAGGTTTGCAGTTCTAACAAAGCGCATTAATTTTAAGCACTGCAAAGCCATAACAAGTTTATGTAATTAATAACACTTATACTGCATATACTTATCTCACACTTATCCACAGACAGACCACTTATCTCCATCCATCTTTTTATGTGTAAACTGTCATAATCGAAATTCAATAAAATATTTTCGTCGTTTCAATCCGTTGGTCGATTAGCTTGCCATTGTAAAGACACCCATTTAGAGTCCGACACGCCCGATACATCGTGTCTGGTTTATCGTGCAGTGTAATACGTGTCTTAACATTTTACTTCTAAACGAAATTTATTTGTCAGGTCTTCAATGACATGAATTCAAGCATAAATTCAATCCTATGGAAACACCGAGGCCCACGTGTTTTCTGTAATTATTATAAACACGTTAAATTTAGTTTACAGTTATTATTATGTCTATGAATGAAGAAGAGATGGAGGAGAGTTCTGCAGAAAGTGAAGATGACAACATGGAAGAAAACGATGCAGATGGTGATGGGCCGAAGACGTATCTTCCCGGTCAACCATTGAAGGAGGATGAACAGCTAGTATGTGACCAGTCGGCGTACGTGATGCTGCACCAGGCGCAGACAGGCGCACCCTGCCTCAGCTTCGACATAGTCAACGATAATCTTGGTAGTAATAGGGATCAATTCCCTATGACTGCTTACTTAGTTTCCGGCACCCAAGCTTCCAGTGCTCATTTAAATAAGTAAGTTATTTCCTATTAAATAGTTAATGTTACATATGTTGCTGTCAAGGTGTTGTTTACCACACGATACTACTAAATAAGTAATATATAATCATTTCAGTATCCTTGTAATAAAGATGTCGAACCTACATCCCACATCTAAACCTCAGGCTGAGGATAATGAAGACTCTGAAGAAGAAGATGATGATGATGAGGATGAGGAAGAGGATGAAGAGAAAAAGCCGCAGATGACCTTCTCCTTTATAAAGCACCAGGGCTGTGTCAATAGAATAAGAGTGAGTAGTGAAATTTCTCCTAAGTGTAACTTTTATTTGGGGACCCGACTGCATGATTTTAAAAGGAGGGTGTCGATTTAAACTGTCTATGTATGTATGTGACCAAAAATCAGACGTTCCACTTTAGCTTCTGAACTACAAGACCAATTTTACCCTTTTGAATGCCATACTCTGCTATAGCCGACACAACAAGCTGTTTTCTATATATTTTGTCGGCTACAGCCATCACTCGGCGTCATGCTTTAACCTTCTGGCCGCCAAGCATGTCTGAGATGTAACATGAATTTCAACTTTAAGTCAAGGTAGTGAAGGACTTTTTTACCCTGTATACGCCGTCACGCATAGTCGACAATGGCGGCCAAAAGGTATATGATACCCATATGCAGGCGCGGTCGCAGCCTTAAATTTTGGGGGGGGTCACTAATAATAAAATATGTCGAGTAAATTAAACTTTATTTTTAGACTTGATTTTTCTATTTGACGTGTACGATTTTGGGGGGGGTCATGTCCCCTGTGACCCCCCCCCTGGGACCGCGCATGCCCATATGATTTGTCAAAAATGTGTGAGGGTCATAAGCTATATAATGTAATTTAAAGAAAAAAAAAATCTAAATCTATATACATTTTGAAATAAATAAATTTAAATCTATATAAATTTTTTAAGGGTACATATATTAGAAGTAAAAATGCTTTGACGTCATCAGATTGGTTTTAGTTTTCAACTTTTATCTAAGACTGTTTATTCATTCATTTCATTTATTTTTTTGTAACATCCAGTTACCATATTAGCCTTTTCCCTGATATCTTCCATAATGTCTCAATCTCAAAAGAACTTTGGCTAAAATCAAAATGAATTCTGTTTTTAAGGGTTCAGTTTTCAAACTAGGAACCAGTACAGAATTTGTAACATTTGAAAGTAGTATTAACGGAATGTAATTAATATCCTTTCAATTAACTGGGTTCTTCTTTCAGACTGCAAACTTTAAAAATTCTGTACTAGCAGCAAGCTGGTCCGAGTTGGGCAGAGTGGACATTTGGAACATCACACAGCAGCTGCAAGCCGTGGATGACCCAGCAGTGCTGGAGCGCTATAATCTGGACACAGTGACCAACCCAGTCAAACCCCTGTTTTCTTTTAGTGGACATCAGCAAGAAGGCTTTGGCTTAGCTTGGTGTCCAACTGAATTAGGCGTAGGTATCCATTTCTTCTTACATGACTAGTTTAATTGGATCTGTAACAGTACCGTTATTTGAAATTGATATGCATTTAGGTACCAGCTATGTGGTAAAAGTACTAATTACATACAATTTCAAACAAAATCGAGTTGTCAGTTTTTGCTGATTATAAGTTATAATTTTAGGTATTAGCAACTGGAGACTGCAGAAGAGACATTCACATCTGGAAACCAAATGAAGCCGGAACTTGGGATGTTGATCAAAGACCCCTTGTTGGACACACTAGTTCTGTTGAGGATTTGCAATGGTCACCAAATGAGAGGTTAGTTTACCTATTTGGAATCTACTTTTTTAAATGCACTATTTTTAGTATTGACGTTAGGGCATTTTTTTAAAAATAAATACGTAATGTCAGTTATCTTTTTGTTTCAGAAATGTTTTGGCTTCGTGTTCAGTTGACAAGACAATCAGGATATGGGACACAAGAGCATCTGCAAACAAAGCTTGCATGCTTACTGCTGAGAATGCACATGAAAATGATATCAATGTTATATCATGGAACAATAAGGAACCTTTTATAGCAAGCGGTAAATACACTGCTGGAGTGTAATACTTGCAATTTTGTATTCATTTTCACAATTATTATTTTTCTCCTAGGTGGTGATGATGGTTTCCTTCATATTTGGGACTTGAGACAGTTTACTAACAAAACACCAGTAGGAACATTCAAGCATCACACTGCACCAGTAACATCAGTAGAGTGGCACTGGGCGGAGCCAAGTGTTGTAGCTTCTGCTGGGGAAGACAACCAAGTTGCATTGTGGGATTTAGCAGTGGAGCGAGATGATGATGAAGTGGTAGATGAAGATTTAAAGGTATCATGTCATCATCAAATATAAGTCGTAATATTATCTTGTACTGGACAAGCCATAACATTTGTTTTTTTTTTACTTACAGAATTTACCACCACAGCTACTGTTCATACATCAAGGTCAGACCGATATAAAAGAGCTGCATTGGCATAAACAAATTCCTGGAGTAATTGTTACAACTGCCCATACGGGCTTTAATATATTCAAATCTATTAGTGTATGAAATAAAATAGATAACATACAATGTGTATAATTTATTCCACGTCTGATTCTGTAGTAACCATGATTCATGTTATCTCAAATATTTATACAAAACAATTTTAAGACCTCAGCACCATAGCTAAATTCACCAAGTGTCGTATTGTCGGACGGCCATGTGGGCAGTTCTGAAAAAAAAAAAAACTACTTACTGTTATAGCCCAGCCTTCAACATTTTAATACTAATAATGACTAGTTTTTGTAATTCTTTAAGTATTACAACTAATAAGTGCTTCTACAGAGAGAATTGTTCAAAACGTTACCCATGGATTGTCAATTTCTGCCATGTGATCCACCAATATTTTCATATCACCTTTGCTTATTGCTGTTCCAATCATTACAGACTTCCTACATGCTCTAGACGCGAACATAGCTCGCACTCGACTTGGCCTACAGTATTCAGATGAAGATTCCTGAAACCAGATGAAGTGTTCACAATTTTCTTAAAAAAAAAAAAAAACTTTAAAACATGATTGTAAGTTAACTGACCCTCAACATAAATAATAACTCCTCAATATCTTCTTTTCCAAATAACCAATTTTTAGACATAGGTATTGTCAAGAGTTTGACTCTTTTAGTTGGTGCAGCATCTTCGTTAATTTCAAATGTAAAGCCATTCTTTTTGAAGATTTCCAAGTTGTCAGCCAATATCTGTTCATTGACACCAGTGAGTTCAAGCTGCTGTGGTCTAGAAAGGCAAATCCAGAATAAACTTGTGTGGTAGAACCAATTAAAACAAGAATGTTACCAAAAATACATACATAACTAGTTTTTGATTTGTTAATTGTGTAGTTTTTTGTAAAGTTTCAAAGTTATAAATCTCATCCGTAGCATGTTGGTCAATAATGAATAGGTCATCCTCTAACCGGGTAATAATAAACCCTAAATTGAACTGCCCTATGACAGACATCTCCTTAAAAGAATCTTGCAATATTTCTTTACTGAGCTCTTCTTCACACTTCTTGTTAAATACAGGATTTATTGTGGTTTTGAACTTTACTCGTTCAGGTGCAGATTTGTTGTTTTGTTTGCTATTTATTTCTGCTAATGCTTTAACATGTTCTAGTGATGTTTTCATTATCACAGTTTTTCTATCACACTTGCCTATATCTTCCTTATCTGTCACTATATGTTGTTCCTTGCAATGCTTATCATTATGTTTACTCTTATTACTCAAATCTTTATTTTTACAATAAATTGTGTGTGATTTTTCAATCACAATATCAGATATTTTTCTTATTTGTGTATCTGGAAGGTTGCTAGAGTCTTCTAGATACATTATGTCTTTGTCAATATCATTAGAAATGTTTGCAATAGTATTTTCGATTTCACCAACTTTGTTTTGGATTTCATCTATTTTATTTAAATTAGTTTCATCAGCAGACTTTTCGTGAGCACTTATTGTGTCATTATGTTCTCCAAATGAATTATCAGAATCTGGAGATTCTGTTTTAATGTTTGCAACATTACATTGTTCAATGATATGGTCTTCATTGTCAACATGGGCCATTTTGCTTGCCTTAGAAAAAGTAAAATCCAACAATGTAGTTGTTTTTCTTTTCAAATCTACATGTGTTTTTTCTTTTTTGTCATGAACTTCATAATTTGTTGATGATGCAGAATCCTTTGCGAAACGTTGCATAAAACTGTTAAAAATTCTGGGCTGATCAGTTACTGGTTTAACATCTCCATTTAAATTTTGGCTGAAATGATTTTTATTAGGCTCTACTTTTAATGTCCTTGGTATAGCCTCAAAAACTTTTAGCAATGATGCTTTCATGACATCAAGTATAGCTTTTTCTTTAGTAAGAAACAGTTTTCTTTTGTCTGGAGTTACATTTACATCAACAGATGTTCTGTCTAATTTAATATTTAGAAACACAAAAGGGTATTGATGTGGATTGAATTGTTTGTATGTTTCATTAATTACTTTAATTATTTTAGATGGCTCACAAGGTCTTGAATTTACATAGAAGAATTGTCTGTCAGTGCTAGAGCGCCCACTGCCATGTGCACATGATGATATAAACCCTGTAAATTCAACAGGATCAACAATATTTTTGTAACCCTGTGATTTCTGTGAGGAATTTATAGTATCTTGAGAATCTTGTCTACAAGATTGATCTGCATCATTTGAATCTTCAGACAGGTCTATTTCAACATCTTCTAATACAAAACTTTCCTCACTTCCTTGTTTGTCACAAGATAAACCTTTAAAAATATTGTCTTTAATATTGGTCACCTGTTCTGGTTTGATTTCTAGTATGGATTGCAACTGTTTAATTCCAAACACACATACAATGTTGTCTTTATATGAATTAGAGCCTTGTGTTGCCACTACTGTAGACTTGGAACTTGAATTTGTTTGATTAGTGCAGGTAATTCTATAAGGTGAAAATATATTAGTAAATCATAATTGTGGTTAATGTTAAAACGAAAATAGTAATACAACAAATATGAGCTTACTTCACTCCTAATGATATGAGACAATATGCATAAAGCAGCTGAGTCATTTTGTTGAACTCTCTCTTGACATTTTTATGAAACTCTTTCTGTCGAACTGGTAATGATGCAAACAAATTGGACAAAATGACAGTAGTTCCAACTTGGCGAGAACATGGTGTTCTTTTCAGTATATTACCTTTATGATCATACTCTAGTTTTGTGGCTAAAATATACATTTATATATAAAATACACTGTCAGAAATGGATTTAGGATTAATTGAATAGAAATGCATACAGTATTATACTAACCATATTCTGAGCTTATATGTCTGGTCACAATTACAAGATTAGATAGAGCGCACAGCGAGCTTAATGCTTCTCCTCTGAATCCAAAGCTTGTTACCCCTAGGAGATCTGAGTATTCGCTTAGTTTTGAAGTGTGATATTTTAAAGCTAAAAATAATTAATTTCAATTAATAACTTCAATCGTCAAATGGTAATAAGCTAAGCTATATTTCTAAATATAAAAAAACTCACTTAATGCTGCAAAATTTTCTTCTGTAACTCCAGCACCATTATCAGTAACTTCTATAAGATCTACTCCATAGTTTTTGAACCTGATATCCACATTGGTTGCTCCAGCATCTAAAGAGTTTTCTACAAGTTCTTTTACTGCAACAGCTAAGCTGAGAACTACCTGTAAGATTTAACCCTTAAAGTTCCAAAACGCAGGTATTTGGAGACAACTTTGGGTTTTATATTTCTTAAACTGTATTTAATAGAAACAGGGAGGTAACGTAAAAAAAATCTAGGGAACTTTGGTTGGTATTTTCTTACAATTATAGATACTATTTATTCATTCTACTGACACCTACTTGACCAGAACAAATTTTGTGCACAGATTCTGCATGAATAGGCTTTATCGATTGAACCTTTTCTTTCGCTACATCATTGTCATCGGTATTCATGTTTCAATAGGTTTTATCCTTTATATTATGGATAAATAGTCACGGACTGAGCTGCAACATGTAAATAATTCAAAACGAACGAAAACGTCTTCTAAACTGGTTGTGTGTGTGAACGTCAAAGTTCTCTGTAGAAGTTTATCACAGATACTGTACTGATGAACAGTACTCAATTTATTTATGTAGGCTTTATAGGCAGGTAGGTAGGTACCTGCCATTAAAGCGCTTATTACACCTTCCTAAATTTACAAAATTCAGCGTAGTGTGATCAGAAGCTTCCTAACTATCCCCTCTCTCATTTTCTAGTTAGGATGGCTGAATTTAGGAAGGTGTAATAAGCGCTTAAATCCTCTATGCGCTTTGCGTCAAAATAAAACAAATTATTCGAGAAACCTTTAAAACAGCGAAAACATATTACGCTTTTTATCATAAAACAAACAGCTCAACAGCTCTTCAAAGTCTGTGCGGTTCGAGACATAGTTAAAACTTCGTTTTTATTTTTTTTATTGCTTGTTATCCGGTATTATGTTGACATGACAATGACATTTAACGTCACGCAAGCCAAAACAGGGAACTGACGAATGTTCTTGAAAAATTCGATCGACAGTGTCTACGCAGTTTTTATTTAGTGCATCATAATAATCTTGTGTTTTGTAATCAAGAGTGAATGTAAATATAAATATCCTCTTTGAATATTAACTCCAGAATGTCCTTGAATACGGCTCACGCAGACCACGGAGTGTTGATACATGCAGGAGAATGGTGAGTCATATTCTCAGATAATATTTCTTGTTTAAGTGATAAATAGCTAATAATAACTGTGTACACGCCCTGTGATTTGACTGAACAGATAATGCAGATGATATCGTCATTTCATATCCATAGTTCCATACAGTCATTAGTGAATAAGTATTACTCTAAGGTGTTACTACTCTATACAAGTTTATAGAAGAGGATTTCTAAAAGTCTAATAAGAAGTTTTCTGAAAAATTATAATTATTCCGTCTGTTAGATTATCAAAAAATATTCATCACATATTTTTTGCTTTATCAAATCAATCAAAATTGACAAACATAACGCGCATCAAAGTTCGATTGTGGGGACTTATGACGTCATAAGTCCCCACTTATTGGTACAAAGTGTGCAAAGTCGTGACGTCATAATTTTTTGTTCATGTGTTAATGTACGTCCCATTAATGCCTGACCTGATAAAGCCCGACCAGGGGCCCATTGCATAACTACTTGTAACTAGTAATATGAGCGGAAGCCTCTTTTCAGCTTCTTTTACTAGAAAGAGACTTCCGCTTGTATTACCAGTTACAAGTAGTTATGCAATGGGCCCCAGATAATTCGCCACCACCAATAAAAGTGGTGGTGACTAGTTGTATTGGTGGTCACAAATTATCTAGTCGGACATTATCGGGACATACATTAACCAGACCTTTTTATTAATCTGTTATTTTTTGGAGGCTTTAGTACACATTATGTGACTATGTCCAGACCTTAAAATACCATGGTCGCAATAAAGATGTTTTCTATATGTATAGATTTATTATTATTTTCATCTTAACATCCCAAAGCTTATTTATGTTCTGATAGTTCAAGGAAAATGAAATACCAAATTTAGAATTCATGTAAAAACACAAATATTACAAATGCGATTCTGCTGACTCACTAATCTATAAATAAAATATATAATAAAATCGTAAAGTGGAAAAAGTCTGTACATTGAAGATGACAATGAAAAAATGCAATGGGGGGCTCCAAAATGAGCAGCAGAACAAATCCCAATTGTTTTTGAATTTGGGGTCGTCCATAAATTACATAACGCAAAAATATCAAATTTTTGACCAGGGGGGAGGGGGCCTCCCCCCAGGTAACAGGACCATAACGCTTAGCCGGGACCCCCCCTCCCTCTCCATTCCGTTATGTAACAGGTAGGTACTTTGTAAAAAGTTTTTGCCTAATAATCAGGTAATTCGGCGCTCTTTTTACATAATGGTGGCTCTTTTTCATCTTTAAACAAAAGGTCATCTATGAACGTATTTCAGTTCCATTTCTTAATAATATATATAATTTCTTGAGTTTACATTAATTGTGCAATATTATAAAATCGTGACGTAACGCCAACCTTGAACCCCCCCTTCCCCCAACATACCAGGACCGTAACGCTTGGCCAGACTCCCCCCTCCCTCCAAATTGCGTTACATAATTTGTGGACGAGCCCTTTCAGGTATGTTTGTATTATTGTATGTACACAATAAACTTTAAAACTACTAAATGGATTTCAATGCAGTTTCAATAATATATTTAGAAACACTTCAGCCAGGACATAGGTTATAAAAGACGAAGTCACGGGCACCAGCTAGTACATCAATAATACTATTTACATAAGGAGTGAGATTTGTTTGTGTCTGATTATTCAACAGTTTTTGCCATTAAATACATCCACATAGAATTTGTTTATCAGCATTCCTTTGGTAATCCTGTAATTTTTTTGGTAGAGCAGTAAACTATGTTCTTTTTTAGACCCCAAATTAGGTCTCTGCCAGTGGCCCTAAAGACCACCTTATCTCTAAGTGTCTCTCTCACACTAGTGCCGACGAAATAGATAGTCATAGAGATAAACAGGTTTAACTTATCTTTGTGTCTTGCATGTTAGGGCTGCAGTTATCATTGATATAGATGGATGTTGTACTTGAACTCTGAAAAAGTCACAATAAAAGAATTAGCACCTCTTTACACTTATTTTTATACAGGCTAGCTAGTAAGGATAATAACAATTTATAGTTGTAAGAAACTCTTTAGTGTGAAGCAAAAAAATTATCTTTTCCTTTTCTACATTATTGTGAAAATATACTATTATTTTTAATTACTTGCTGTGTTATACTTGTATGTAATTGATTTTTGATTAAATTATTCCTTCCTTTCAGTATCATCATTTTCTCAGACAATGTCATGGTTGACTTCTCTGGTAATAACCAGAATGAGTTCAAGGGCAGTAAGTTGGGCCGGATGTATTTGACCACGCACCGCATGATCTACAACTCTAAGAGCAACACAGACCACATGAGATCATTCAGCTTTCCCTTTATTGCTTTGCAAGATGTAAGTATCAACTAGCAATAGTAAACTGATGCTCATTTTATATGATTCTAATTCATCAGCATCATCAACAACTTTATAAAATGGTAACAAATTCAGTTCATCATGGTTTTACTACTTAAACTTAGGATTAAAAAGAACTTTACAGAACTATAACAATTTTGATGGTATTTAGGGTTCTGTATCCAAAGGGAAAAACGGGACCCTATTACTAAGACTCCGCTGTCCATCCATCCGTGTGAACCGTAATAGTTAGACAGTTGAAATTTTCACAGAGGATATATTTCTGTTGCCACTATAACAACAAATACTAAAAATCAGAATAAAATAACTATTTAAGGGCGGCCAACAAACGTGATTTTTTTTTGCCGTTTTTTTATAGATAATGGTAGGGAACCCTTCTTACGCGAGTCCGTGTTGCACGTGACCGGTTTTTTTTAAATGTGCTTTTGTAAAACAAGCCCTTCACATATACTGAAATTACTTACATTGAGTTATCTTTGTTAGCAGCTCTTATTTAATTAAAAACTAGCTTTTACCCGCGACTGCGTGGTTTCTGCTTTGAAATGTATCTTTAAAATATAATGAAATAACTGCCTTTTTTAAATTTAGTTTAAATTGCTTTCTCGCTCTTATTGGGCACGCACAAACTCTCCGTTAAGGGAGCGTTCAAGTATTACGTAACTAATTTGGGGGAGGGGGGGGTCTTGTAAAACGTTACGATGCGTTACAGGGGCGGGAGGGGGATTTGAACACATACACATATTACACATGTTACATTTTTTTAACCCTTCAGAACGGTCGCGTATTCGTTCACGCATTTTTTTTAACGTTTTTTTCTCAAAATTTTAAATGGAATGACCACTTGAAAATTTTTTTAGGTAAAAATGGTCACTTGGTGGTTACGTAACGTTTTACTAGGGGGGAGGGGGGTATATAAGAACGTTACGGCGCGTTACATGTGGGGGTGGGGGGGTCAAAAATCTCCAAAAATTGCGTTACGTAATACTTGAACGCTCCCTAATACATTTTCTGGCCTCTATTTCACCCTTTTAGTCTTCAAGGGGTGTCTTAAGAAGTAGCCTATGTCCTTCCCCGGGGTCAAACTATCCGCATATCCAATTTCATAAATAGCACAGGTACCTACATTAAAAAAACCATCAACGGGCTTTCATTGGGCACGCACGAACTTCCCGTAAATCAATTTTCCAGCCCCTTATTCATTATTTTAGGGGTTGATTTTCCTTAAAAAAGGAGCCTATATCCTTATCCTTTCTCAGGTCTCAAACTATCATCCTACCAAATTTCATCAAAATCGGTTCAATGGTTTAGCTCATTCACTGCCGGCATTGTTTTTCAAACTTTCGCTAGGTGCCGCAAACACACATGTGCGTTCAAATGTGTGCAGTGCAGAATTCTGACGCGGCACTGGGTGAAAGTCTGGTGAAGGCATATATGCGTTGCCGGCAGTTAATGCGTTAACCGTGAAAACGTAACAGACAGACAAACAGAGTAACTTTCGTATAAAACATTAGTATGTAAGATTATTTATATTATTTCTAATGCTCACAAAAAGTGTAGTATATTCATTTGTGTCTGGTTGTTTCTTCATATGGATGAAGTATAAGTATTGTGGGTTGTATTTTCACTGATAAGGTCACATTGGTCTTTATGATATGAACATTGCTACTTATTGGTTGTTTTTTCTGGAAACAACTGCCTATATTAAACTGCCTACAAGAAAAGGTTATCCAAATATTTATTTACATGGTATTTTTTCTTGCAGGTAGCAATTGAACAGCCAATGTTCTCGGCTAATTTTATAAAGGGTAAAGTGCACGCTCAACCTAATGGCAACTTTACTGGTGAAGTCAAGTTCAAGCTTGTATTCAAGTCCGGAGGGGCTATTGAGTACGGGCAGGCCATGTTGAAGGCTGCACATCTCGGTAAGTTGGTATTCTGTAAAAAACTTGTTGTAAGAAAACTTATAGTTTTCCAATTATTCAGTGTCTTTATTCGACATAGCCTAAGCGATATAGCAATTGTTTGCTACAATATGGTAGCTCTCATTAACTTGACAATACAGGAGGCTGTATCGTAAAAACAAACATACCTACGCGATATCGCTAGGCTAATGTCGAATAGAGACCCTGAAATCTAATGTGATTACTGTTGTTGAAAAGAATGCTATCTATTCATATCTATATTTGTATATGTTTTCTTTGTCTGTGTCATATGACAAATATGATTTACTGTTTTTTTCTTTTAATAAAGTAAAGTTGTTGTGACTCCTAATCTTCCCTACTATTTTCATCAATGCTTAAGCATTTTTGTTTGTCTTGGTTTCACAGCTCAACTACTGACTTGAAGAAAAGCAAGTGATTAATCCATAAAAAAGTATCTTGAGTAATAAAATCACACTTTATAATATTATTATGGGAAAATTTGTGTCTCTGTGAGTTAGTATGTTTGTTAGTATTTCACGGTTCAATGGCTGAACCGGATTTGAATGAAATTTGGAATGAAGATAGCTTATACTCTAAATTAACTCTCATAGGATACTTTTCATCACAATCCCATGCAAACAAAGTCGCTGGCACAGTTAGTGAAATATAATTGAATACTAGCTTCTGTTTACGACTCCGTCCGCGTGGAATTAGGTTCTAGTTATTCTCACGAGAATTTGCTGCGATAAAATTTAGCCTATAGGTCAATCCAGGGTATAAGCAATCTCCATTCCACATTTCATCCGAATCCGTTCGGCTGTTGAAGCGTGAAGGAGTAACAAACATACTATCTCACACATACTCGCAAATCTTCACATTTGTAATATTAGTGATTGTTATTCATTTTTCTTGATTAATTGGCTAGCCCTTAATGGTCCCAGAGTACACTTATGTTCGAATTTAGAAACTCCACTTAACCATTTAATAGAGATTAAATAGTTAAAATTCCCTCAACTAGTTGTCGACCTATCGACCTATCGACACGTCAATTTAATTAAATATCAATTTGAGTGGCCTTTGTGAATTTGGCTATTAGAAATTAAGTTTTATTTATTTATTTGACGTCACAGTTAGCCTAGTCGGTAGTGACCCTGCCTCCGAAGCTAGCGGTCCCGGGCTCGAACCCCGGTAAGGGCAAATATTTGTGTGATGAGCACGAATGTTTGTTCCTGAATCTTGGATGTTTCCTATGTATTTAAGTATTTATTTATCTATATATAAGTATGTATATCGTCGTCTAGTACCCATAACACAAGCCTTTAGAAGCTTACTATGGGACTAGATCGATTTGCGTAAAGATTGTCCCCTGATTATTATTATTTACCAAACGTAACCAAGTGTCGTTTGTATGCAGCGTCTCGGCACATGACTGCGGGCGCTCCGCCGCCGCCCTACACGCCGCCGTCGGGCCCGTGGCACGCCGCGCCGCCGCCCGCCTACGCGCCCGCCCCGCAGGGATACTACGGATGGGTTCCCCCCTACACCGTAAGTTGCTACTATTATAGCTAGGTACTTAAAGGGGCTCGTGAACGGGCTAGACTTTTGGCAATTTGTTGCTGCAATTTGGGCTATTCTCATTGAGATTAACTTCTTCAACGCCAAGCATGTCTGAGAAGTAATACGAATTTCAACTGTACGTCAAACTAATGAAGGGCTTTTTTACCTTGTATACATTGACGGATATATCCGTCGTCGGCGTTGAAAAGGTTAAATATAACATCACTACTGGGAACAAATAATTAAAGTGTACAGGTCCATGCCTGAACGCTATAGTTCCATTGTAAGAGACTACACTCAGCATGAGGTGGAAGCGGCTAAAGAAAAGATCAGTAATGAGAATGGACGCATGTATTGATATGTTCATTGATGAATGTTAGTTATGTTCAGGCCTAGCGACCGGACCACTTTAGTTCGGCAATTTTTTGTCATAACACTATTGTACTATAGAATACAGTAAAAAAAATACAATCCTTTAAATACGTTACTACTTTATGTAATAAAAAGTTTGCTAACAAAACCTACGTATTTGACCCATCGGCCAAGCGGTTCTACTGTCGAGTCGGCATATGAATTCAAAGGCGTATTTTAATCCTGCCGGTGCCAAGTACTCGTAGGTGGGTAATAATCACTTTTAGGTTCAGAACTGTCCCTTCATGTTCCCGACACAGTTAAGGACCCTGTTGCTTTATTTTTTTGTTTTGACTATATCCGCGTATAGGGCGTCAGGCATAGTTCTGGCCCGAATGAACAAAACATTAATGTAATCCTTCGTTTTCGTTAACTCTTGACCACAGGAGGGCCAAACAGCCCTGGATTTACACTAGGGGCAGTCGGGGCTAGTGCCCAGGGTGGCAAATTTTCTAGGGCGGCAAAATTTGTGGCGGATGTATAACCTATAAGTTTGAGTAAAATTTCAGTAATGGGGCGGCATTTTTCGGGTGCCCAGGAGCGGGGCAGGTGCTAAATCCGGCCCTGGGGCCAAATTTGGTTTCTTAACATGATTATTACCCAGGTGATCCGTTCCGCGTGGTATAATAGTTGCGGTTGTTGCAGGCGTTCCCGGACCAGCCGCCGCCGAACTCGGTGTTCGTGTCGAACAGCCCGCCGCCGTACCCGGGCGTGGGCGGCGCCGCCTACCCCGCGGGCGGGCTGTCGGGCGCCGCCGGCCCGCCCGGTGCGCCCCCCGGCTACCCCGGCGGCTTCGCAGCTCCCGGAGCCCCGCCCGCCCACTCCCCCAACGGTGGGACCACGTCTTAAGCCTAAACAGCCTCACCTTGATACTCAATGTCTACAATTTATATCTCTCTAAAATTCTATTACATGATCAGCGCACCACGTCTCGCGCCAATATTATAATAGAGTCAATAGTATAATTTGCATTTGAGATGTAATGTCAGATGCGTAGATTTTATACCCGACTGCGCTAAAGACAAAATACTATGCAAATAGGCTTCGCTATATTTTCCATAACTTCCTCAAGGATGTGGAGCAGCAGCAATTCGGGCTATCCTCAAGTTTACAATTTAAAAACCGGACAAGTGCGAGTTAAACTCGCATGGAGGGTTCCGTGATTACGTGAAATTTCCTGTTAATTTAATTACCATAGACTTCTTATAGGTTTTCCTGTAATCTATAGGTAAAGAACTATTTGCTGTATTGTTTTCAAAATTTTAGGCCCGTAGTTTCAGAGATAAAGGTTCGGATGGTCAATTTTCGCCTATTTTCCTAAATATCTTCAAAACCATAATTTATCTTAAAATTATAAAAAAAATATCTATTTAAGATTCTCACAACAAGCTCTTTCATTTGATATGTCACACGCCATAGTTCGCAAAACTTTATTTTTTTATATTAAAAGTGCCAATAATTGGCCTCCTTGTTTAAAATTCGTTTATTTACGTTATACGTCCTTGTTGAGGTCACCTACTTACATAGTTGTGTACCAAATTTCAACTCAATCGGTCCAGTAGTTTCGGAACAAATTGACTGTGACAGACGGACAGACAGACAGGGTACGGAACCATAGAAACTAGCCGCTACTAACCGATTTGGCTTATTCCGCGAATTTTGTTAAAATTAATAAAAAAAGTAAGCAATAACAATTTTAATACATATGAATGGTATTCTAACTATTTGGCATTTTAATGGCCGGGGCTCGAGTGTGAGTGCGCTGTTTGGTTTAATTATTATTCGTAATTTATTGTTAGTTGTTTCTTTATTTACTAGAAGTCATTCAGTTAGATATCATTCAAGTAGTGGTAATAATAGCGGTTGTTGGTTGTACGTTGCAGTAGATTGGTTAAAATTTTCAGATGCTAAAGCGGCCGAGGCGGCGGCTAGTGCCTACTACGACCCTAACAGGCCGCAGACCGCATATGTACCACCGCCTTTCTATGTAAGTATCGCCGATCGCCTTAAGGATGTGTACCACGTCAAATCCGCAGTACATGTATTTGATTTTTCAAGTTTTTTTTTTCTTTTGCACCAAATAACGGCAATGAGTAATTTTATACGAATAATGATTTAAAATATACTGTGTGATTATTAATAATTATTTAGTATGTGAAATAAAATCAGAACCTGATTTGTCTACTAAGTCATAATCAATCAAAATGCAGTATTAGAAACGGTCCGGACACATGGAAATTCAATCAAGAATATTTCCGTGGAAACAACGGTATTGACTTTTTTTTTTTCATCAAAAAATCGAGAAGAGTACAAAGTTATAGAAAATACATTTTCTGATTATAAAAGTACTATGGTACAGAAAAATTTTTCGCTTTTTCTTGTAATTTCATCAACTTCCGGTATAAATAACACAGGCTTGAATGTGATCTTAAATGTCATTTATCTCCTTTAAAGGAACGTAAAGTGTTTTTTTTTTTGTTACATACTTATGCGAAACGACTAATATTACCATACTATTCAATTTCAGCGAAAAATATACAAATCGAAATATTGGGTACACATCCTTGAAATAATGCGACAGTATCATCTCCAAAAATTCATAAATTTCACATCTAATTGCATTCGAAGTAGATGATCCCTGGCCAGAAATATACGAGAGTTATTGTGGATTTTAAAGGCCATTGAGTGCAAAAGAAACTATGAGGCGCCGGCCAAGACGAATTTATTTCTGGTCAGGCTCAAGATAGCGTAACAGCCATAATAATAAATAATATACATATTTCATTTTATATAAAGTAACTAGTTTTCGTGTTGTCATCAACGATCTCAAAAGAAGGGTATGGCGTTCAATACAACTGCGTTGAACAAATGACTTGATTCGTCGCGGTAACGCCATCTATTTACAAGTTTATAAACTACGAAGCTCTATTGCCGACGTCTTAGTTCTTATGACATTTACAGTTTTATTTTGCCTGATTCATCGCTGTCTTTCATTGCTCGCTAGGAGCTACGAACCACAAAAACAAAACGCATGTATCAGCCAATAATGGACCTTTCCACAATGTAATACGCCGATCTCGGCAATATTTACCGAGTGTACGATGGTGTTATTTGACACCAAAAAAAGTGAGCATCGGGAAAATCGCGTTAGGCAGTTACTATATATTTCTATGGTTGTCATGTTACGCAAAGATGAAAGCATAGAAATAAATAGTAAGGAACTGCTCAAAGCAATTCTCGTGATGCTTACTTTTGAGGTGTCATATCGCGAATATGACACCATCGCACGTTCCGTCGCACGGCAACCACGGTCATGGACACCCGTTTAAGGGACACTGTATCTAGTACAATTCCACAACCTGTGAGACCGCAGCATCGAAGCCACCGCCGACAATGATATTAAAGCGTGTGAATCAAGCAATATTAGACTTTAGTATGTATGTCATAAGTACTAAGTCATCAGCAATAGGGTGCGTGGTTAAGCCATGGCGCTGGCGTTTGATAACCTTCTATGAGACTTGTTACACGAAATCGTAGTAATATGCATATCCCTCTTTTGAGATCTTTGGATGAAAGTGAATAATTCTGTATTCCAGGATCAGCCACCGACTTATCAAGAATCGTTGTCAAAGAAAGAAAACTAAAGCACTGTCCACACTTCCACCTGATGCCTCCGGCCGCGGCCGGCGACTCTGCGCCCGCCCCGTCATACAGCACCGAGACCATGCTGTAGGATGAGTCGTACACTTCTATTCGTTATCTAACATTCCTTGTACATCTAGATTTTTTCAAATGATGTCATTATCACACGTAATTGTAAAGTGACACGGGATTTATCACAAAATAACGGTTTATTTAATTCCAGACCAATAGAAGCCCGTTACATTTTTAATCCTGTCCGTTTTTTTAACACTTTCTCAATATTCCAAAAATTAACAAGGAAATTGGCTTTGTAGCACTTAAACTTTTTTTCATTCATCGAAAAGGCTTTTAATTACCCGTTTAGAGAATTAGTTGAAAGTTTAACCTTTTGACCGTCGCCTTTTGATGTCTGAGAAGTAACACGAATTTCAACTTTAAGTCAAGGTAGTGAAGGACTTTTTTATCCTGTATCCGCTGACGGCTGCAGCCGACTGTGGCGGTCAAAAGGTTAAAAGTCTTCTTTTATTATTCTTTGATTCTTTTATAATCGATATTTTAGAACAATAAAGAACAATTTTTATTAATCATTCCCTAAGGTTAAAAAACTGTTCAAAATTGGATATTTGAAAGCTATTTGCGATGTGGTCAAGTTTGCGAATATACTTTATCGATGTACAATTTAAGTTCCCTGTTACGATATCAATTTATATTATTCTTATGTTATTAAATTGCTATATATCGCGTTACGGCTGTGTTTAATGTAGTCTAATATGAACCAGTACATTATTAATACCTAGAATAAAGGTATTAATAAAGGACTGATCAACGTATGCCTTTGGTAATGAATGGTTATATTTGACATATTTTGTATGTGGCAATGTCAAATTATAACCTTCGTAACCAATACGATTCGTTTTCTGAATATAGAACGTGCTATTAGATAATTTGTCAATGCGTAACTATTTCAAATTGATTAAAGTATATACATAATGTCGTGTATAATTTTGACTATTAAAACATAAATCAGCTTAAGTACTTGTCTTTTTTCATTTAATTTGGTGATTTTTAAGGTTCCGTACCGAATTTTGAAAAAGCGGTACGCGTTTACAATCAAGCACTTTGTTGTCAGTCAGTCTGTCCGTCTGTCAACACTCTTTTTCTCAACTTCGGGTTGACCAGCTGGAATTTGTCATAGTTGTAGTATTTAGAAGACCGCACAAGATGAACACATACACATACATACATATTATCACGCCCGAAATCCCTAATGGGGTGGGCAGAGCCACGAGACTACTTGTGGCCACTTTCGATTAATTAGTCCTAAGATGGATGGTGGTGATGGTCACAAGATGAAATGCAGAACATACCTAATTAGGAAAAAATAAAATGAATTACCTACTCACCAAGTTAAAAAACTTGAAAGTCCAAGAACAACATTTTATTTGCGTATGATAAATGGTGCTAACAGTTGCCTCGTTTCTTATCTTTATATACCTATATGATTCTACTGTACGTGTGTATGTCACTGAACTCTTCCTTAACGGCTGGACCGATTTGAATGAATTTTTTGTATGTGTTTGGGTGGCGCCCCGGATGGTTTAGATTCACAAATCAGCCCGGCAGATGGCGCTGCAGTCGGTACAAATACCGCGGGCGAAGCTGTGGCGGGTCCACTAATCTATATATATAAAAATGAATTGCTGTTCGTTAGTCTCACTAAAACTCGAGAACGGCTGAACGGATTTATCTTATCTTAGTCTTGAAATGTTCGTGGAGGTCTAGGGAAGGTTTAAAAGTACATAGGTTACTTAAATTATTATTCTTCGCAGAAGAAAGTCGCGGGCACCAGCTAGTTTATAATAAAAGGCTAACGAAGTCGATTTTGTACATGAATGTTATTTTAAAAATAATACTTATGGATTTCACAATCAGTTTAAAGTAAGATGCCAGAACACCTTTAGTTGCTTTAGCGTACTTGTCGCAAAAAAAAAACCGACACCGTATACCGCCGGGCGGGCGGTACTATACGAAAAAAGAAGATGATAGATTTTTACAAATTGATGGCAGGGTAGACAAAGCAATTGAACGTTGCATAATAAACGTCACCGACTCCGATTTCTTCCTCCGATTCTGTCTTCGTCATGATCTTCGTCCGATGATATGCCAGCAATGGGACATATACCTACAGGCTATTCAATAATAATATTCAATGAAAACAATATAGCTTTTCCTTTTAATTTCTTATTATTATCATCGGTAAAAATAATTAGCGGGCCGCTATTTGTAATGAGTTAAGAAATCCTGATTATATTTTTTTTCAACTCTCGGCGAACAGACTTTAAGGTGGAAGAAGTTTGCGTTCAAAAGCTGGTAGTATATAAAAGCTGGTTTGGAAATAGTTTTTGTAATTTAGCTCATACTGTCCATGCAAAAACAGCTGCTTCATAGAAGATAAAATGACAACTGTCACTATTATTGAAATAAGAAGATCAAAATCTATGTGTCAGCATCAAAATACCACAAAAAAATGTTTTAAAAACTACAGAAATGGAACTTAATAATATCTAATATTCATCAAAAACATTCCTTCAAAATAGAATGGGTAAGTGTTTAATGTAGTCAGTTGTAGAGTAATGAACGCTATTGACAGCTTTGTACAAATAAAGCCTGCGGGTTGTTAGTTGAAGTATGTGCGTGCAAAGAAGCCAGCCTCGTCCCGACTGCCACTCACACGGAACACATCAGTCTACAAAAGTTCAATTGTGCCGACCGGCTGCTCAATTACGTAACACCAATAGCCTTTTCGAATGCGACCAACGAACAGACTACGTATCCCCCGTGTCATAAAAAAGTTTTTTTTTTTTTTTTGTAATTCGTTATGACCTATTGGATTAATATCAGACGCAATATCAACTATCATTGTTGATTTGTTAGTTCGTGTAACAGGCATTGAACTTTTGTACAAAGTTGTGGATGCAATATGAACAGGTGGGGAATCAAAGCATTATTAGGTGGCGACTGACTCGTAACATTTCGGTGTCATGTATCATTTGGGGCGATCTTGTTACATTACAGCTACGCGGCTAATGCTCGATTTGAGCGCTCTGCGTGCTCCATCCCCATTAATTTATTTGATGTCATAAAAGAAAGAAACAAAACGATATTGGATATCCAATTTGTGCGATATGCTTGCGACATTACACCAGATGTTACAAGTCAGTCGCCACCTTGATTTCTTGATATTTCCACTGCAAGGGGATTATTTTAATTGCTAGAAAAGTGTAACTTACTTGTCCTTTATTTAAGAGTGATATGAACGCTTTTATTCTCCATAATTTGAAAGAAACTGTCAATAAAAAAGATTTATTCTTTCAACTTTAGTGTAATATATTGAAGCTGGAGCAGCATTCGGGTTAACCACCAGATCTACTAAAATAATATGAGCAAATTGGATAAAGTATGTGAGTACCGCTCATGACATTTCGACAAACAGAAACTAACACCTACCACCTATACTACACTTAGTCCTTCTTGATTTTTGACCCTTGATAATAATCGGTTTTAAGTGAATGACCATATTTCCGAGCATTCTATCGTAGGTAAGTTACTTTATTTTATTGTGAGTGGCAGATCCTTTGTTGCGTAGACGCTGGCTTCTATATTACTGGTGATAATGCTGTCTGTATCGGTAGTTGTATTGTGTAACACGGCGTCCCCGTCCGCTTGCAGATACTCGGTGATCCCGATGGCGCCAACCATACACCCGCCGTGCACGCCATCGGCGTCCTGCCAGCCGATCCGCTGCCACCCCACGCCGCCCCCGTGCAAGAACCCGGAGAAATGCCTCAAAAAAACTACCTCCAAGAACATCAGGCCATGCCTGAGCGCAGTCTCTATCATGCGATCGAGATCCAAGTCGAGCTGCCCCGAATGTTCAAATTCACAAAAAACATGTGCTAGAAAAGTCAATAAGTATCTAAAAGTGAAGTCAAAAGAGATAAAATTGAAAAAAAAAGATAGGCTGACGGGCAAACATAACTATTTAAAATATAAGAGAAAGCAGGGAAAAACATTATCCAAGACTGCATGCTGCGCAGGAAAAGGCCACAGGGGCCGGATTAAAAAGAAATGCTGCGAAATACTGTAAAATACCTATGGATCTGTTGATTCTCATCAAGGCAAAATATTCGTGTAATCTTTTATTGCTAACGCATAAATACATGGTTGGACGAATTCTTGGTTAAGCATTTGGTTGTATCCGATGAAGGGACACATCAGACAGAACCATAACCGACCCCAGGAGACCTTGCCGATCGGCACACCATCTGTTTCGTAACGGTCGCCAAAAATGCAATAGAGTTTGTAGTTGAATCGCCAGCATATAACTATATCAAATAGCCAGTATCATCAACCCTAAATCGAGATCGAGAGAGTGTACCTCATTGTATTCGTTGGTAACACTTGCTAGATTTGTCAAAATATCAGATGATAATAATTTTATTAGGCAATAATGTGATGATTTAGGTTTGACGAAATAAATTGCTTCAAGATGGCGGGCTGGCGAATACCGAGTGATGCGCGTCAGTCTTGGACACTACTGGCGCCATGCCTCTGTTTTGCACGAGACATTATTTTCAAAGTCCCGTGGAAATATATTTTAATTTATGTAATTTGTGCATGGAAGAGTATACAGAACAGGAAATGTTAATGTCGTCTTGTGCGGGCAAAATCGATGCATATTAATGGGCTACCTGAAAAAAAGTTTCTTGCTGGCAATCGTTACCATGAAGTCTAAAGAGATCTATCAGTTGGATATGTGCCTCCGAGTTCCGTAGGAGGCGTACGACACTCTCTCGACCCTTGATGTCAGGTCCATGCATCGAGCGACGTGACATCCCATTGTCAAGTTACAACATGTACTTAAATGTAACATTTCGAAAATTTTCAGTGAATAAAGTGTTACATACCTATAAAGTCAGTAGTGTTTTTGGACCTTTTAAAAGCTACTATAGTACCTAGATACACGGCATCTGACAAGATTCTATAGGGTCGAAGTGTATTCATAAGGACACACGCGGCATCTGAGCTTGAAATTGCGAAGGAACTATGGTAAAAGCTCTTTATTCGCGGGGTATATGTTCAGTAAAAATGCCGCCAATGGCGTAGCGTGGGTGCGGAGGGGCAGGGGGGCCATGGCCCCGGGCGCCCTATGAAAGGGCGGCGGCAAGCGCCACGATTGTGCGAAAGAGAGGAGGCGAGATGAAGTAGAGTGCTGGCGCAATTTTAAACTACTAATTAAAATAGGGGGGGGGGGGGATTTCCGGTCGACCCCGGGCGGCGAAAACCTACGCTACGCCACTGTATATCGCGAATACAGAAACCGTGGATATGGAATGGTAATTAGGTATTATGGAATCATAGGGGATACGTTCCAAAATAAAACCAATATGTATCAAAATATAATCAATATATTGAGAAATTCGCAAATAAAATCAATCATTATTGTCAGCGCTTTAGGCAATGGTTTATAGAATTTAATAATTTTGATTGATTGATTGATTGATTGAGCTGCAGCATTAATAGTTTGCCTTTTAAAAATAAGTTTCCATCCATAGATGAATCAATTTTTATGAAAAAATCACACTGTTCATTTGCCATACGTAAACCTTCACTCAGATTTCCTTCATTTTTAGCCGCGAATACAGAAACTGGGTTGCAATTTTTTCACCTACGTATAAAGAAACTGTGAATACGGAACTTTTATTGTGTTTGACTAGCTTTTGCCCGCAACTTCTTTCGGGTACATTTCGGCTATCGTTATTCCTTCTACCATTTTCTTGATTAATTGCTATGTTTTTTTAAATTAATATCTTTATTTTTCTCATCCTAAGCGGCCATAGCAAGGTTGACACGAGCATAAGTTATTCCCATCTTATCCCTCAATGCGTCTCTCATAATAGCGTCGAAGAAAGAGATGCACTGAGAGATAAAAGCTAAAAATCAGTGTCAAAATGGGGACATTTTGATTTTTGATACACTGATTTTTAGTAAGTACAGACCAGCGGCCCTAACATGCAAGGCACAAAGATAAATTAGAACCGTTTATCTCTAAGTGCGTCTCTCTCACACTAGTGCCGACGAAAGAGATAGTCATAGAGATAAACGGTTCTAATTTGTCTTTGTGGCATGCATGTTAGGGTCGCTGAGGGCCTAGCACACTAGATTTTATCGCGCACGTAAAGCATCTGTCACTTTTTAACTAATACGTGCGTGCGAAAGGGACGAATGCTTTATGTTCGCGATAAAAACTAGTGTGCTAAGGGGTCTGAAGTCTGGACCCTCCCTTGGCTCAGCGATGTCACCCTGTGAAGTGCTGGTAGATTAAGACATGTGAGAGAGCCAATGTGCAAATCGCAGTCATGTTGTCTCGACGCACCGATAGATCAATGTGGTAAAATGTTTGGAGTAATGTTTCAGCCGCCTATTCGCAACAGGGGTTAAAGCCATGCATCTCTGCACCGTCATGCAGCAGCCACCATCACAGACCGAGGGCGGCGCCCTGCCCGCAACCAGATAAATGCTCCGAAAAGTGCAAAAAGAAGAAAGCCAAATGCCCGGCATCCCAGGACATTGTCTATAGGTATTTTGGGCCATGCGACTGCGCCAAAGTGCAGTCGAAAGGTTCGAGGGCAAAAAAGAAGGTATCTAGAAAAACACATTATAAGCGCCTTAACAAAGCGATAAAAAAAAGGTCAATGATATCTCGAAGGAAAAAGAAAGCGTTGGCAACCGGGGAACAAAAACCGCAGCCATTAACACATCCTCACGCCAAAAAAAGATGTTGTGTCGTCCTTTAACTTCTCCGAGTCACTAATTTACAATAAACAATAAAGCTGACACTGAAAATGCCTTTGTTACTTTTTTAAGTTAAGTTTAAATGTAAAAAAAACAAATAACAACTACCCCACGGAACTCGGCTTACCAGCCAATCAAGACATACCATAGATAATAAAGATTGACTGGATTGGCTGGTTAACTGAGCCACGGTGGGTTAGTTTGATAAGATTTAGTTAAACACCTAAATTAATAGAGAAGTATAAGTAATAGAAAGATTACCAGCGGCCCTAGCAAGGTTGACTCGAGGATAAGTTAACACCGTCTTATCTCTAAGTGCGTCTCTCACAGACTGGTGCGAACGAAAGAGCTAGTCGGAGACAGGCGGCTTTAGGCATTGCGAGGCTCCGGGCGGGTAGATCTTTGAGAGTCCCTTATCTTTGTGAAATTAGTTTTAATGATAACTACCACGCAAGAGAGCGCGAGTGGCATAATGCGCGGCGTAAGACGAGACATTAGTACGTAATATTAATAAGGTTGTTGCGCGAGAGCGCGAGGCCCCGGGCGGTTGCCCTGCCCGCCACCCCCAAGGTTAGCCAACATAACAGCCAGAAAGCGTTAATGACACGTAATGGTAATTTTAGTGCCTCGAACAACAATATATTGAAGCTAGTGTGCTAGGCACTCAGGTTGATAAAGAACAAAACAAAAATGTTGTATATAGAAAAATGGCAATATTAATTTAATGCCAATCTATGAAAGGCATTAATAGTTTTTCTTCCAACTACGCTTTAATTTCATCATTAAGCTTATACCGTTATTCGAAGCCTATATTAATATTTGAGAGTGGCAACTCTGTTTGTTTATGACGTAACGGTTCCTGATTGGTTCATTTCCCACTCCTTACTTCCGTCCCCTACCCTTTTTCGTTCACCAGCGTAGCGCGCGGCTACTGCCGAGCGCCCCGTCATTGGCGTCTTGTTTGTCGAGACGAACGGTTCGTACAGCAAAAATTCATCGGATTTTTGTAAGTACTCATGGTTTTTAAATATTTCATAAAAATATAACGGTTTTACTGTTCGAATTTATAGTACGTGCTTCGGCAGTACATTTACTTAAATTGGAACGTTGAAGCGTTCTAAATTTGTTAAAATTACTTTTCAGAAAGAATGTCATCTAGCTCAAGCTCTAGTTCGTCCTCTGAATCGGAAGGAGAAGTACCTGTTCCATCTACATCCCAGCCGCCGCCTTCCCAGCCGCCGCCTCCGTTACAGCCGCCAAAAGCGCCTAAAAGGAAAGCTGAAACAAAGTCTGGGCCCAAACGGAAGCGGCAACGGCACAGTGACGTTATACGGCAGTTGGTTGAACAGGTTAACGAAATCAAAGGTTTTATTGGGAATATGTGTAATATGGGTCCTGTGGCTCACTCTTCTGATATTGACGAAATTGATGCTAATGTGAGCGGCGAGTTATACACGGGATATGAACAGGAATCTCCTGAGACCTGTGAACCTTCTACGGCAGTTAAGTTCTCATTGAACACTGTGCTTAAAGAACCATCTATTCCGAAATCCTCGCCAGCTCACGTCAGCTTCGTGTCAACTGTACAGCATTTTGATTCTGAAGATTGGTCAAACGTACGTTACTCGGATGTACAAAAGTTATACTGTTCCCAACCTGCTTTTACAGATCTCGAAGCAAACGACGAGTTAAAACCTTTTGATAAATTTACAAATTTAACTATTACTGAGCGCGGATTTGCAGCCATTACTCTGGCGCTCATTAAACAAAATGAAGCGACTCAGTCTGCTTATGAGTCACTTATAAATTGGTCGCAGACCACTAAAGACTTTTCCCCTCAATCCTTGCAAAATAAATTTAAGGAATTTTTCTGTGAAGGTAATTTTCAGAAAATTGCCAATGACGCATTGCAATTAGCTTGTGGTCACCGTGCGGATCTTATCCAACAAAGACGAGATAGCATCCTTCGCTCCGTTAAAGACAAGTTTCAAAAGGAGGCTTTAAGAAAGATTCCGCCTAGTTCTCAATTTCTGTTCCAAAAAGATCCTTTTTCCGCCGCTATCGAAAAGTTTGGTGGCGTTGCTAAGATTTTTTGGCCTGCCCGGTCAGCCTCTAAAAACAAACCTGCTGCGCAAGCAGGTCTAACTCTAGCGAATTCGGCTTATAAATTACCCCCGCAGGGTAATTACAACCCAACCAACTTTATGGGTATGCCTGCAATGCCACGGCCATTTTTACCCCCGCCTGCGCAAGGCAGTAATTTATACGGCATGGGATGGCGTGATATGTTTCGCCCAACCAGGCCGTCTATGCATTTCCAGTACAAAAATATCCGACAAGGGAGCACTCGCCCCCAGGGCACTAATGCTTATCAGCAGTCCGGCTCTCGAGGCCAGGGTAGACCAACAGGTCAGAGCGCCCCGCGCAATGAGCGTAAAAGAAAATTCTGACTCGAACGATTTTCGAGCGGGGCAGCTAGCGAATTACATAGCAAATTGGCAATACCTAAATGCCCCCCTTGCGCTCATACGACTGATTCAAGGGTTCCGAATCCCGTTTTACAGGAAGCCCCCGCTGTTTACCCCCATTTTGTCAAGGTTTCAGACCCACGTCTCAAAAGACATGGAGGACAGTGTTCGAAAATTAATAAACATGGGTGTGTTAGAACCGGTAACCAACGGTCCCAGTTTCATCTCAAAGATGTTTTTGACCCCCAAAAACGACGGCTCAACACGGCCCATTTTCAATTTAAAAAGATTGAACTTGTACCTCCCAGTTCTCAAATTTCACTTAGTGAACATGCACAGAGTGCCCGCCTTTCTGCAGAGATTCGATTGGCTAGTAAAAATCGATCTAACGAACGCTTACTTTCATGTGCCAGTCGCAGAGGGGCACAAGCGCTTTCTCAGGTTGATATTCAAAGGTCAGCTATACCAAATGACCTGCCTCCCTTTTGGACTAGCCTGCGCCCCCAAACTGTTTGCATCCCTAACCAACTGGGTTGCGCAAATCCTAAGGGACAGGGGGTTCCGCTTATTGGTCTACCTAGACGACTTCCTCCTGGCAAATCAGGACCCCAACATGCTGAAAAAACAAGCTTTAGAGGCTGTGCATATCCTCGAACAACTAGGGTGGCAAATAAACCACTCCAAATCAATATTAACTCCTCGCAAGGTGATAGAGTTCCTGGGTATATGTTGGGGCCCTCATTCCAACAACAAGTACTTACCACCCAAAAAACGCGTAGGCTTACGCCAGAAAATAACCAGCTTATTAAAAAGGAAAATGGCGAGCTTAAAAGAAATTCAAAGTGTAGTGGGTTCAATAAATTTCGCCAGCTTCACCGTCCCCCGGGGACGTTTGAACCACCGCGCTTTACTCAAACACTGCCAGAGCCTTCTGCACCAAAATCCACATTGCCGCTTCTCCATTCCCCAAGAAGCGCAGAACGAATTAATCTGGTGGATGAGCAATGTCAAAAACGTATCATTAATCCACTATCCCCCCGTATCGCACTACCTGGTGACCGACGCCTCCCGAATGGCTTGGGGGGCTCAAATAGACAACCAAAAACTATATGGGCAGTGGTCTCACGACGAAGCAAGTCTTCATTCGAACCACCTAGAGATGCTGGCCGTACTTTACGCCTTAAAAGATCAAGCTCCCTACCTGGCAAACTCATCTTTGATGATACAAAGCGACAACAGAACAGTGGTTTCTTTCTTGAGGAACGAGGGCGGAACAAAGTCCATAACCCTAATGGAACCTTGTTACAAAATCTTTCGTCTCGCAGACCATTACAATATCCATTTCGAAGTACATCACCTTCCCGGAAAATTCAACCCCGAAGCGGATCGATTATCTCGTCTATCCCCAATGCCCGAGTGGCATCTCCTATCGGATCTAACGAAGACTGTTTTCTCGAAATGGGGCACTCCATCGATAGATCTATTTGCGTCTGCGACGGCGCACGTGGTGCCCAAGTATGTTTCCCTGGATGCGACAGACCGCATAGCTCAATATCACGATGCCTTCAGTCGGACCTGGCATTATCATCTGGCTTGGGTGTTCCCACCCCCGTTCTTAATCCCACGGGTATTAGCACACCTCAATACTGCGACAGGGATGTATCTGGTAGTAGCACCAAAGTGGCAGAAGGTTTTCTGGAGACCAGATCTCAAGAATCGAGCCATAGCTCCACCTTTCACTATTCGTTCCCTGGGTCAGGTTCTGATAGACACCGTAACGGGCCGGCCACCCCCTCAAGTCCAAGACATGATAATAGAAGTGTGGAAATGTGGGGGTGGGCAGAAAGCGTAAAGAATTGGTCAGATGAACAAAAAACCCTTTTACGTGCAAGCTGGAGAGAGTCTTCACTTAAGACCTATAAATCGGCCTGGGAACGTTGGGTTCAGTGGACAAAAGAAAACAAAGTCGATAAATGTAAACCATCGGCCTCTGATTTAGCTAGATTCCTTATACACCTTTATCAAGACGAAGGTCTAGCCTATTCTACGATCTTAGTTCACAAATCAGCAATCGTTACCTTTTGTGACCCTAATTTAGAGGTAAAATTGAGCTCCCATGTCTTAGTTCGACACGCATTAAAGGCTATCTCTGTTAAATGTCCTAAGCTAAACAAAATCCCCATATGGGATACTGAAATTCTCCTGAATTGGCTACAAAGCACCAATGTAAACGAAAACAGCCTTTATGATTGTTCAAAGCGAGCCTCAATTCTACTTTTATTATGTTCAGGTCGTAGAGTTCACGATTTAACCCTATTGGCGGTAAATAGTGAAAATTGTGTTTTATCTGAAAATTCTATCGTATTTTGGCCAATTTTCGGATCGAAAACCGACTGTGACACCTATAGACAGTCTGGTTGGCGCTTACTACAAAATAAAGACTGTAAAAACTTGGACCCCGTGTTTTGGGTTAGAAAGGTCATGTCTCTTTCGGACGAAAGACGAAATATCTGTAAGGCTAATAACCTATTTTTGACAGCATGTGGCCCACCTAGGGCTGCTTCGCGTACAATTGTTGCGAATTGGGTAAAAAGGGTGCTGCTGGACGCAGGCATCCAAGCTAGTCCTGGCAGCGTGCGCCCAGCAGTGGCTTCTAAAAGTTGGGTTCAAGATTGCCCATTAGAAGATATCCTAGCTCGCGGCAACTGGCGCTCGCAAAATACGTTTAAAAAGCATTATTGTAGGCAGATTAAAAGTGTAACACCAGCAACCAGCAATGTAACTAGCTTTTTCATTCCTATGGTTGGTTGATTGTAACTTGTGGCTGATGTTAATGTATGTAAATCAGTGTCTCGCCTCCAAGCTCGTAGTCCTAAGGCCTTAGTATTATTCTTTTTTGCAAAAGATATTATTGTTAAATTATATGTAAACAATTCTTTAATTAATTTGTGACACGCCACTGTGTAGGCAGAGCTGTCTAGTTTACATCTTATTCAAGTTTACTTGCATATCATATGATAAGTTTACTGCAGTTTGAAAGCAGAAAATATATATATATATATGTATATAATAATAATATATATACATATATATATTATAAAAATAAATGACTATTTATTTTAATGTTTATCTTATACAATGTATAATTTAAGGTTGTTTACGTAAAACGTTATCTTTAAAACAATATAAGTATTTCAACATTGGCTACTTACCTTATTTACCTATTTTTAATGTGCACTGTTAACAATATCTTATAAAAATATAAGATCATGATGATACTATAATCATCAAAATAAATAACATTATTTACTTAAATTAATAGTAATTATCTTGTAAAATTATTGGACTAAAACAACAGAATTATCGAAATAAAGTACTTTATTTATTAAAGTGTTCAGTTTACATTCAATTAACACCTTATTGCTTGGTTTCTCTGACGATTTTCCTTGAATACATATAACTTTTATAATATGTTGTAATATATCACATTGCCGTCTTGTTCACCAGGCGATAACAAACAGATCTCAAATATTAATATAGGCTTCGAATAACGGTATAAGCTTAATGACAGCGTTTTACCTACCAATAAAACGCTTATTAAGCAAGATACCTTATTCGAAGCCTATATTTCTAACGCTGCCTGGCGATAACACATTGTCGCAATGAACTACCCGCATCAGTTTTCTTATACCTTCTTATCGGAAGCAGTAATATTCCGATATTTACGCACTGTGGCACTCACTGCACTTCATTGCACTTCGCTTCACTTTCATGATCCATTATTTAGTTGGTGTCTGAATCCTTCGACCCATCATTTAATGGCTGATTGCGATGAATAAGGTAGTACATTGCGTTAACTTAAATAGTAATTACATTTTGAGATCCAATGACGGGGCGCTCGGCAGTAGCCGCGCGCTACGCTGGTGAACGAAAAAGGGTAGGGGACGGAAGTAAGGAGTGGGAAATGAACCAATCAGGAACCGTTACGTCATAAACAAACAGAGTTGCCACTCTCAAATATTAATATAGGCTTCGAATAAGGTATCTTGCTTAATAAGCGTTTTATTGGTAGGTAAAACGCTGTCATTATTTCTTAAATGACTCAACACAAAGCAGCCCCTCTATTCGGGAACGCTAAGTGATTCTGTAGCGATTCGCGAGCGAGATTTCTCATCTCGCTCTTACGCATTACGCGTCGGTCGTGCGGAAGAGTGGGATGAGAAATCTCGCTTACGAGTCGCTACAACATCGCTTAGTGTGCAGGCACGAAATTGGCAACGGGCGAGCGACGGCGGCGGCGGGGCGGCGGCGGCATGGCAGCGATGTATATAACATAGCGTAGTATAGCGGCGGGCACGAAACGAGCGCTGCCTTATCGCTCCGCGCCGCGCCGAGTGGTATGGGATTTGACATCGGTGTTGCCGGCTTTTGCTTGTATAATTTCAACTTGTAGATTCGTGAAACGGGGCCACTGGACATCAATAAAGCATGAATTTACCACATCAACGCCGTGAAGCCCCAATGATGTTTTTCTGCATTGCACCTGATTATACGTATGTACCTATTGCACAGCTTCAGTGGGCAGCTACAGAGGGCCAAAAACACTAGCTTTTATCACGCGCATGAAGCATCTGTCAGTTTTTAACTAATATGCGGGTGTGAAAGACACGAAGAGTGCCTTATGTGCGTGATAAAAAATTGTGTGAAATTTGAAGGCCCGGGCAAACCAAACGCGTTTGCGGCGCGTCGCGTTTCAAACACGGGCTCGCACGGTCTGTAGAACGGCAAGGCGAATTGGACATGGCACACCAAAGAACCGCGGGACCGCGGCGGCACCGATATATAAAGGCTTGATGTACCGCTCACCCTCGAAACTAGGGATGTTACGAATATTCGCATTCGCATTCGTATATGCGAATGATTCGCATAATTTTAAACATTCGCATTGATATTCGCATTGCATGTTTTGCGAATGCGAATACGTGCAGTTTGCTTCGTGACTAGCTGGCCGGCCGTCCCTCGCACATACTGCGCATGCGCAGTGCGCGCAGAGTGGTATCACGATTAATTTTGAGCAATAGAAAGCATTTTTACCCCGCTGATAGTTTTTGATTGCTTGAGTCGTTCGGCCTGTGTTGTTTTAGTTGTTGACAGACATACGTTGAGTTTTTTTTATCCTACTTCTAGCTGGACATTTGCTTTCGAATTCGAAAATTTGCATCCTGGAGGTTCACATTCGTAACGCACATTCGTTAACAACCCTACTCGAAACGTAAAATTAATTGAGCAGCTAACTTTTTCACCCATCAATTGTAGTTTTATACATACATACATATTATCACGCCCTAAATCCCTAATGGGATGGGCAGAGCTACAAGACTACTTGTGGCCACGTTCGATTAATTAGCCCTAAGATTGTAGTTTTATGGTGGATTAAAATCTTAAGTGAAGAGTATGTAAGGAACTTTTTAAATAGGAATACTTGAATGGGTCAAAAACATTAGTATGAGCGCGGCCCGTATGCATAGATCACAATAGATACCTCTACTGGTGGCACTTCACGCTCGTACGAGACGCTCGGCGAGTGGTGCCGAGGCGAGTGGCACTCCTCTTCACGCTCGCTCGCATAGCTTAGTTGCCGCCGAAACGTAGAAGACGATGGACAGTGGCGTAACAATAGGGTGGCAGGGCTGGCAAAATGCCACGGGCCCCCGACCCAAGAGGGCCCCGGCCCAAGAGGCCGCGAGCTCAAAAATATAGATTGACGTGACGATTTTTACTAATAGGGCCCCATCAAAAGAATTTGCAACAGGCCCCAGATGGTATAGTTACGCCACTGACGATGGATGTGGCGCGACAGCTTTGTCCGCTTTTGCTCATTATGATTTTTTACGTACATATTGTGCAAAAAAGATTCGAAAACCTTGGAGGAAAAGGAGACGGCGGATGCTTAGCTTACTATACACAAAAATAGAACAGTGTAAGAACATATCTACTCTATGAAATTTATATTTTTATACAAATACGTATTAAGATTCTTTACTTTATTAAGTACCTAATGGAGGGACGTGCGTGAACATGCTTTTTTGTTTATTCTTTTGTTAGATGTTAGCAGAGTCTAAATAATAAAAGAAAAGAGTTTCATTAAATTAATATTATATCTGAAACTACCATTTGCCTGCAACATTTTCCGAGCGGAATCCGGTTATAGTTATTCCTTCGGGAACTATTGAATTTTCTGGGATAAAAAAAGTACCCTATGTCCTATTCCGATGAGGATTATTTTATTTTAATTTTGTTTTATTATATTAAAGGAAAATCGTACGTGTAGTATTTTATAACCTGTGGCACACTAATGTACGCAAGCGTGAGGCAGGGCCGCTCGCGATTTTATTCGTCACTTTGATCTTGCACAAAAAACTGACAACTATAGCGAGCGCAGACGAGGCGAGGCGAGCGCACACGAATCAAGCCGACTACGCCTATTTCACGCTCGCACAAGCCTCCACTGGGCGACCACTATAACGTATTGCGTCGTCCCTCTCATAAGTGCCTGACTAAATTAATTAAGGAAGGTGTAGGCCCTTAATGCCTTGATTGGAGCTCTTCAATAAAAGCCTCATTAAAAGCTATCGGGCCAAAAATATTTCCTAAACGAGTCAATGTTACCAGTGTTATAATTAATGTTTATACCATTACCTTCAAGTTTAACTGGACTGTTTTAAATAAATTAGGCCTGTTAAATAACATAATTGTGATTATTTTAAATTAAATAAACTCATATATATTAATCAAAGATAAAAATCAGTATCGATTGCAAATCAAAACTACTCGATTCATCCATCCTTATTCGACGTGCGGTACGGTGCGGTGTATAAGGAGGGGACTTAACTAAACTATTAGCTTAAAGGGAGGGGAGACAGACTGGGCTGGATGGAGTAGAGATGTAAAGAAAATGTAGTGGCTGCTTGCTCGTAGTTGCGGGGTATATAGCTTTGATAGAAATAATGGGAATGGATACAATTATCCATAGATAATAGTGAATATATGATGTCATAACTTACTGAGATCATTTCACCATGTCGTTGCCTTTACATTAAATAAGTTTGATTGGATTTTTAATACGCTTGGCCCGGGTTATTGACGTTTCAATAGAGGTATCTTACTTGGAAAATTAAGCTTCCAAACGCTGTTTGTGTACAATATTTGTGGGCGTGTGATAAGTCATTAAGAATATCGTGCACCGGAGATTTATTGAGTGATTTTGTGATTATTGCTTACTCGTTATAAGTGAATACAGTGTTTCTGATGTGGCAAACCAGATTACCTCAGGGTGGAGAAAATGTGACGCTGGTATAATTATAAGGTCAGTATTTAGTTCGGTGTAACCTTAGCGGTATGTACGAAAACCGTAATATCGTTACTGCTGGAAAAAGATACTTTTAAATGTATGTTTAAAGTGACAGCTGGTGAATTTTCAGTCTTACCTAATGAAGGTAGCATCGTCATGAAATATAAAATATTGTCATACATTCAGGTAGACATATGTCTAGCAGTGGATGTCCCCAGATTGATATGATGATGATGTTAATTTCATCGTTTTAACATATATGAAATTTTTTACCACTTATACTACTATTTCAAAATAAGTACTGATAGATAGAAGAGAGACAAGTAGACTGACAAATCAGCATATAAATTGATACTTATTAGGTATGTATTGGTGCACAAGAGGAAAATATTAAAACACTTAATTAGGAAGTGTCTAGCAGTATCATGCATTATTATTAAGGTGGTTAAAGCAAAAGGGATCCTATTTATCGGCTTACTGCAAGAAGTCACTAATTGCATAATTTGAGTTAGTTTAGTTAGTTTCATGATGAATTTCAATAACTTGTTAATTGTCATGTAAAATTATGATGTTAGTGATTTCTTGTAAACCCACTATGCGCCCAATTCGAAATGGTGTCACCTTAATTTAAAACTCCCTAAACTTAAACTAAGAAATGTCAAATTCGATTTATTATGGCACCAAACTGCCAAAATAGATTTTGACTTTTCTTATTTCAAGTTTAGCGACTTTTACATTCAGGGAACACATTTTTGTATTTGCCCCAATATATCTGTAAACTTAGTTAACTCCTTGCAAAGCAAAGGAGTTGATCTTTTGACTTGCCGTTGGTAGTGAAATAAAATAGGTACAAAGAAGTTTTCAGTTTTATTATTTGACTTTATATCATGGATCCTTTAAATGAATATGCACAAATCAATTTAAAAGATTCACTCACAAATATGGTAGTGTAAGAAAAAAGTAGAAGAAACTATAGCTAAACAATACTTTAATTTAACTTGTAACTTTTCACTAATATCTCAATTAGATCAGTTAGTTAAAAATACATTTTCTTTTTGGACAGTTGTAAAACCAATATCAAAATGGAAAAGAAAAGTAAACTTAAGAATATATAACAAAACTTTATGGAGATTAGGTACAATATGTTTGGTACATCATATCTACTTACAAATTTTAAGAAATCATGCTCTTAGGTTAATAAGCTTTTTAATCTTCTAATTGGAGTTGTTACTAAAGTATATATATTTGTATAAATGACCAAGTAAAGAACTAGATACAACCAAATATTAAACTTGTACCTATACTAACACAGCTTAAAAAAATTAAGTAAAATATCAATGTTCTGCTTCTTAAGAATGTTAAGGTAAGATTGAATAACCAGATATAAATTTTATTTGAAATAATCTTGAATATGTACACAAAAGAATGACTATGAAAATTGGTCCATTCTGCAGGTAGCCTCTTAAAACATCACAGGATGTATTAGGATACATACTGTGATGTTTTAAGAGGCTACCCACGGAACGACTACGACTATAGAAAGTAATAAGTTACTTTCTATAGTCCAGTGGTGGCGTAGGGTAGATTGGCACCCTGGGCGGTTTTATGTACAAAAAGAATACTCCCTGCTGCAAATCCATCTGTGGCTAGGTTCCCTAGACACTGGCGTCCTTATTCATGCTGATTTTTATTTTGTCTCTTTAATTAATGACTAAAACCCACCTTTTTAGAAAGCTTATGAATTGAGAAAGTTACATCCGTAATTTTTACGCCAATTGTCATACATTTTTTTTGAGTAGTCTTCTTCGATTGAAAAGAAATAAAGGAAAAAAAATTGGACTTGCAATTTAGAACCTTTTATTTATCAAATTTTGGGATTTTTTGGCATGCATTTTTATTTAAAGTATTTGTTAATTCATCAGCTATAAGAAAAATGCTTATTTATTGCCCAGAGTGAAGTATTTTTTTCACAATTGTCAGTTTTATGTTGAAAGACGGAAAAATTTCAAAAAATCGAAAATATTGAATAACTCGAAAACCATTGAATTTAGACCCCCAGTTAATTAGGCCAAAATTGTTGCAAATTAGCTCTAGTATAATCCCTTTCAAGGAATAGGTCGAATTACCAATCAGCCTGTATTTTTTATCTAGTCACCTATATCATAAAACCTCCATAATGTAATCAAAAACCGTAGGTAATGACCAGTATTATGACAACCAATTAGGTAAAACCAGTACTGTAATGTTATTACAGTATCGATTTTATATCGTAATGAGATTAAATTTGGAACAGCTGTCAAAACTCAAGTGGGTGTCTATTCTAATATCCATCCATAGATATTGATTGATTGATTTTTAGGGTTTTGATGGCCCCATCAATGTCTTGATGATTCTGCCAATGTCGAGGTTGGATAAGACACGGCCAGAAGACAATTGGTCTGTGCGGTAGCTCTACTATGTTCGGTATCCATAGATATTAAAACAGTTATCGATACGAAACGACAATTCAGTATGTTTTTAATATAAACCGCACGACATTTGATCTCGAGCGACATGAGAATAGAGACTTCATTCGTTTGTCTATGATTTAAAAAAAAATGGTCTTGACGGAGGATCGAATTGCCGCCATTGCTGCTTTCATTATTCATGTTGGTTTTTTGCTGAACGAAAGTAGAATTGTAAAAAGTTGTTTGTAATTTACATTTTAGTTGAAAATATGAAGTAGTGACTCCGAGAACGATGTGAAAATGCGCCGGATATCGTAAATGCAGCCACGATTGCAACAAATAACTTGTTGCCAGAAAATATTGTTTCTGAATACATCATGGAGGATTTATAATATGTGTGTAGATAAAGTTATGTATGCAACTCTACATAATTTGGCCTTAAAACACACGTGCGATCTTATTATGAAACTCGCTTAAAAGCTCGTTTCATAAAACCGCACTAGTGTTTAAAGGCCTGTCATTATGCAACCGTTGCATAAACTACTATTGTTACATCATCTGTGAACACTGTGTGTCAATGAACAATTTCATCTTGAAATAGTTTATAAGTATTATGTGTAAGACTGTTTGTGTTTCTAAATAAAATAAATAAATAAATGTCTGTCTGTCCGTCCGTGTGTCCCTCTTTATGTCACGGCTATTTATCTCGGCCAGTATAGTAAGGTTATATGAAGATGAACTTTGGAAGAGTTTAGAACTCGCTTGCCTTGCCTGCATCCATTGCGATAGTAAAAGGTACGGGAACCTCGGCGAGCAAATCAGACTCGCACTTGTCTGTTTCTTTTTTATAGGTATCATGTCGTTAAAGTAAAAAACGCCTTGCATACGAGACTACGATTACAGTATATTAGAGAAGGAAGTTCTCGACTTGCCTGTTTTTTTAAATGTTTGTATGAATGCTCACTCAACTCCGATCAAGTGATCATGTAAGGAAAATAATAAATATTATAGTGAAGAAATCACCCTTTACATAAATCCCCTAAGCGCATAAATAATTCAAGTGTCACACACGCCTAAAAGTAGAGCCAGGGTTTCATTGCATGCAGTGGTCGCCTGTAGAGATCGGTAATCTTGACTCCAAGCAGTGATTCGAATCACTAAATCCGGCTCCGCTATCAGAACCGACTCCGCTAAATGACTCTTCGACTCCTTAATTCGTTTAAATCAATTCTTTATGGCAAAATAAATAAATAAACTCGATCCAGCTCCGATCGGATTAAAGTTTTATATAGTAGGTACCGACTCAGATTAATGTCTTTTCGACATCGTTGAATCCTTTAACTCTTTTAAATCAACTCAATCCAGATCCGATCGGATTCAATAGAGTTTTATAATGTTGAATCCTATAAAAGACGACCGATCTGATACCGGTCCGTGCCCGCAGTTGGTCGATGTGAATAATTCCCGGGATTCGATAAGAGTTTGAAAGGAGCCGATAAGGGATTCGGATTCGCTTGTGGATTCGAATTATTTCAATCTTTAGTTTCGGATTTGCTCAACTCTAGCAGCTGGCGGCGCGTCGCGAGAGGGCTCTGCTTGCGATAGAGGGGCTCGCGGCGTGTCCAAGTGGCGGGGACGCGGCCGCCCTCATCGACGACCCTCGAGCTATCAACTCGCCTCGTTAGCTGACTCGGCCGGCATCGAGCTTTTGACATTTCACAACCTCTACAATAGCTCGGATTGGTTCCTCTATTGTATACATAGATTACCTGTTAAGTGCAAAATTAGCATTGTGAATTGAAAAAACACCGACACTAAAATGCTTTTTAGGTAAAATAGCCTTTGGGCTAACAATTGAAACTCGATATTCTCCAACATAATGTTCCAGGAGTCCAGGACCATAATTCTAGGTACTTATAAGATGTTCATCATGAAACCCTCGTTTTGGTGGGAGTAGGAAACTTGTTTATAAGCTTTTATTTAACTTTACTCGTTTAACTAACAATATATTATTATGTATATTTGGGTCAAATCTTGGAAGTCAATTTGAACCAGTTTCTGTGCTCGGATAGGCTGAAACAGGTGTATACATATATAAACCCGACGCCATTGCAATGTTAAAGTGAAATAGGAAAAATGCTTGTTATAAAAAAGCATTACATTTAATATAGGTATTGTCTGATAGACTTTTAAAATATCTATTGAGCATTGTTTTATCCTGCAACCAGCTGTTCCCTTTTCTATCAAACAACTGAGAATTAATTCGCAAAAAGAGTGTCTCGATGAAAAAAAGTCACTCAAATTGGTCTCCAAGGGGAGTTCTGGTTATGATTCTATAGGCAGGCGTCAAAGTTGTAATTTAGAACACCCCTTCTTTTGTTGGGGGTTAAATGGTGCTCACCAATTCATATTTATTTTATCGATGTACATAATAGGCTTAATAGTGGGTATATTTAAGTCTGAGCGTGTAAAGTAACGTGAAATTGCTGATAAAGCGTCCTAGCTAGCTTCATGCGTCATACGGTTACACAGCCTTCCAAGGCTACACATGACAAAAGATTATTTCAACCGAGTTTCATATACTTAGCACTACCTAATCTCATGATTTGATCAATATAAGGGCATTTCCAACTTGCAAGGAACTTTGCTATTCCATAGAAATAACACGTAATAAAGGTTGCAATAAATTATGAACTAGGTAACCCACCTCTAAACCGAATAGTGATCATCATCATGTTTCAAAGATGCAGTAGGACATAATCTTTCCTGCAAGAAATAATTAAGCCACGCCCCCTCAGGAATCCTTTTTTAGGGTTCCGTATTTCAAAAGTAAAAAACCCTGAAAAAAAAAACAGACAGACAGACACACGAGTGATCCTATAAGGGTTCGTTTTTCCTATTGAGGTACGGAACCCTAAAAAGCAAACCCTTATAGGATTACTCGTGTGTTTGTCTGTGTCCGTCTGTCACAGCCAATTTGCTCCGAAACTACTGGACCGATTGAGTTGAAATTTGGTATACGTATGTAAGTCAGTGACCGCAACACGGACGCGTAACGTAGATAAATGAATTTTAAACATGGGGGCCACTTTTTGGGGTTAAAATTGAAAATTAAAAAGAAAGTTATGCAAACTATATCGTGTCACATATCAAATGAAAGTGCTTGTTGTGAGGATCTTAAATATATATTTTTTTAAGAATTTTAAAATAAATCGTTTGGAAGTTATTTACGAAAATATGCGAAAATTGCCCAAAATTTACCGAAACTACTGAGCCTAAAATTTTGAAAAAAAAATACAGAAACTATTTCTTTACTTATAGAAACAGGAAAGTCTATTAGAAGTCTATGGTATTTAAAGTAATTTAGGAAATTTCAGACAATCATGTACGGAACGGAACCCCCTCCGCGCGAGTTTAACTCGCACTTGTCCGGTTTTTTCATTATCAACGTATAATCAAAAGAGTTCAGCCATTGATTCTTTAAAGTGTGCAGCGGCTGATTAGCGATGAGGGACACATTTAAATTTAGACCGAATGATTTTGTTCTAATAATTGATTTAGACTGTAAGGATAAATATCATTCGATCTCTGATCAGCCGCTGCGAACTTTAGAGAATCACATGACTGTTTGCATCTCGCGTATACGTGCGCCGGAGTAGTTGTGGCAATGCCGCGGCACTGGCAGTGGTAACCCAAGTCGGGTGTTCCAGATGGGCGAACGCGCGCGGCGAGCGGGCGGCGCGCCGGCGTCGGGTGACATGCTCTGCACGGCGCTTGCGGCATCCAACTCGCTCCTAGACCGGTGAGTATTCAGCATCCACTGCTGCAAAATACCGATAAACTTCCAAAATAACTGGCACATGCTGTAAGAGGCTCGTAAGTGGGCTAGTTTTACGACAATTTATTGCTGCAATTCGGGCTATCCTCAAAAGTTTACATTCGAACTTTTTGTCCATTAGTGATGTAATATTTAATCGTTTTGGGGATAGCCCCAATTACAGCAATAAATTGCCGAAAAACTAGTCCGTTTTCTAGCCTCTTTAGGCAAAACTCCAGAATGATTCGTGTTTAACGAAAATGATGAAAATCATTTTTGATTTTTAACAGTCTTCATTTCCTATACAGTCGCTGGTTGGTATTCTTGAAATGGTTTCTCAATTCAAATCAATCGACAAAACAGTAAGAACAGTATAAGATGCCTGTCTTATCCATATCGCGATTAAGATATCGCATTAAATTTACTAGCTTTAATTTAACCTCTTCCCTTGCAATTTAATATTGGATTGAAATGTTGCACACACGCAATTTTGCTGACAATGCAGAAAAAAAAGTGCTGTCGGTCCGCGAAAAAGGTTGCTTTTATTTAAGTTATTATATATATGATAGATATAAAATTTATGTACGACTTGAAAAGATCACGTTCTACCGAGTTTCTTGCAGCGCTTCTTCCTCAGTAACGATGGTCTTGTCCGAAGCGCTGGTTGGTTCAACGTGACGAGTAAAAGAGCCCATAGATTTTGCCCATTTGCTGAATAAACGTTCTGAATTTCGATTTTGTTTTGTTTATTTTTGGGTTCCATAGTCAAATTAGGAACCAATAGGGTAGCCGAACAAGCCCGAACGCGCGATTACGCGAGCGAACGTCTGCCTGATTATGCGACAGATTATACGATGCGTATTTATTTTGTCTAATGAACCCACCAAACGCCGAACATCGGCCGCGTAAGAGCGTTTTCACATTATCCGATACGATATCGGGGCAAGTAAAATGATTGAAATATGAACCTGCTTTTCACATTGCCCGATCCGATATCGGATATCGGACCCGATACCGATATGTCCGCTCGGTGGCCCTGTCGGTCCCCCGTCGATTTCGGACGATAATGCTTGTATGTGTGCTATATGTATATATTTTCTTTGGTGTGTTCGTTCGTGACTGTGCCGGTGGCCGGCGGTGGCTTAATCGGAACGATATTATCGGACATATGTCAAGACAACACGATATCGGGTATCGGCTATCGGCTTTCAGCATCCGACACCGATATCGTAGCGGATAATGTGAAAACGCTCTAATTTCGGTTTAGTGTGTTTATACATTTACAGTTTCGCCATGTCCGTTGGCCTGTATGTATGTTACAACCACTTAACGAAGACTTACACGTTACAAAGTTACAAAGCTGACCTTATGTAGGTATATTTGTCTCAGAACTGTACATTCTAAAAAGCTCGTCGGTTCATGAGTTTGGTTCGGTTTGGTCGCTTCATTGGTTATCGACGATTAACTTATTTTATTTTTTATTTATAATTTTTTGTATTTTATTATTAATATTATTTTTATTATTAATTTAATTATGAGTACATGAATAAATGTAAATTCATACGACTCCTCTAGCGTCTAAGCTAGGCCGAGCTTTCGTGTCTAGACACTAGTTTCTTCCGCTGACATTTTAACTTGTCCAAGTAGCAATTAATTATAAAAATAAGTACATTATTTACAAATGAAGCCCATTAGTTTAAAGAAGAAATAATATAACTGCGGATCAGTGCATTTTACGCAAATAAATGTGAGGGTATGCTCAAATTGTGCACGGCCGAATCAGTCATTGAACTTAACCACAAGGGCCTATAAATATGAGAAATAAAATAGAAACACAATATTTTTAAAGGAGCTCGTATACGGGCTAGATTTTTGGCAATTTATTGCTGCAATATGGGCTATTCTCATTTAGATTAACATATAACGTCACTACTGGGAATAAGAAGTTAAAATGTAAAGTTTTGGGGATAGCCCGAATTGTAGCAGTAAATTGCCAAAAAAGTTGCTGGTTTATAAACAAGTTTAGATGCAATCTTTTTTACTATAAGTGTACGTGTGTTCGTGAGTGCGTGCGCGCGCGCGCTCGAGATTGTTTGTGAGTCTCTGTTTTTATTTTTTTGTAATTTTTCCAATCAAATAAATATTATCGTACTTTTGCGTTTTAGGCCATAATGTAATTTGCTTTAACATTCTTTTTTAAATTTATCATTAAATTAACAAAGATTAACCGCTAAAGTGATGTAATGGGGGTTCAGTTTGTATGGGAAATACCACGGGGAAGCTTTGGCGGGCCCGCTATACGTGTACTACCTATATATATTGTGTCTAATTGAGTTGGTCTTTCGAAATAGGTCTAGGCCATTGTAGTCTGCTTTTCAGCGCCAACCTTGCGCCACCAGTAAAAGTAATATTTAAGGTTATGCACCGCTGCTAGTGCAATCGATCGGGTATCCGTCCGAATCCACGCAGTAAATGTATTCACCGATGATTTGCTGCGTTTTATATTTGTCATTACTCTCGCATGTCTCGACTACCGTCATTCCGTGATTTGGAAAGTAAATAGAGTTGTCTCGGGCACTAAAGTGCGTCTGGTAAAGAAAGGAGTACCTACCTAAGGTAGGTATACGAAATTAGTGAAATAGAGCCCTTGATGGATAAAATGCGTCTAACATTATGTCCATTATGTCCTACTATGAACCACAGATAACTTTACCTTTTATTTGTTCCCGGTGGTACCTTAGTTATTTATTCTGTGCTTCAGTGCATTTTAAGCCAACATTATTGATTTGACTCCCTTCTCTATTCTCTAAATTGCTTCAGTACCTTACCTATACCAATACTCTTTTTAGGGTTCCGTAGCCAAATGGCAAAAAACGAAACCCTTATAGATTCGTCATGTCTGTCTGTCTGTCCGTCCGTCTGTCTGTCTGTCTGTCTGTCTGTCTGTCTGGCTGTCTGTCTGTCTGTCTGTCTGTCTGTCTGTCGGTCTGTCTGTCTGTCTGTCTGTCTGTCCGTCCGTATGTCACAGCCACTTTTTTCCGAAACTATAAGAACTATGCTGTTGAAACTTGGTAAGTAGATGTATTCTGTGAATCGCATTAAGATTTTCACACAAAAAAAGAAAAAAAGAATAAATTTTTGGGGTTCCCCATACTTAGAACTGAAACTCAAATTTTTTTTTTCACAAACCCGTTGCGTGTGGGGTATCTATGGATAGGTCTTCAAAAATGATGTTGAGGTTTCCAATATCTTTTTTTTCTAAACCTAATAGTTTGCGCGTGAGAGACTTCCAAAGTCGTAAAATGTGTGTGTCCCCCCCCTCTGTAACTTCTAAAATAAAAGAATGATAAAACTAAAAAAAAATATATGATGTACATTACCATGTAAACTTCCTCTGAAAATTGGTTCGAACGAGATGTAGTAAGTAGTTTCTTTTTAATACGTCATAAATCACGGAACCCTTCCTGGGCGAGTCCGACTCGCACTTGGCCGCTTTTTTGGTGTGTCAGAGTCAAAGCATATTATTTTTTACAAAGAAAGTGATAGTTTAAATACATCGAAATCGGCGTCAAGTACATATATGAACACAGTCACGATCACTTAATTAATGATGTATTTAATATGAATAGTTCATTTATTAAACAATTCCAGTCATTATTTCTTATTTTTTGAGTCTGTTTTGATTTTGTTCGCAAAATCATATTAGTTTTGACACTTTAGTGAATGAATATGATTTAATATATAATATAACTCCAATAAATCCACTACGACCAGATGACGATAGCATTTTGTCAATTGCTCATCGACATTCGTAAAATATTGCTATCAAAATGCAAGTTGATCCTTAAGTTTTTTTGCGAACCCAAATCCAGATCAGTTCCAATTTTTCTATGAGTTCTAACGAGAATAAGTTGCTTAGTAAAGTGACAAACCTATGTGATTATTGTCCGTTTACTGCCAATCATTTATGTACGGATGTAGCATTCACTCCCGCCGCTTGACCAAATAATGCTGCTATAATGCAAATACATTAGTTATCTTAGAAAATGACAATACGCTTTAAGAGGGCTCCGACCGTCCTGTGGCGCCCTCATCACTGTTAATGTGTTTTCTATTAAAGGAAAGTATTTTATTAAAATTGAAGCCGTATAAGTTGTTACGCAACTTAATACACAACGTATATGCTATGTAATATAGCTTTGCAAAGTATAACCATCATCTAATCAATTTAATAGAAATTAGTGGCCGCTTTTTTCTGTTAAATTGATTAGATGATGGTTATACTTTGCAAAGCTATATTACATAGCATATACGTTGTGTATTAAGTTGCGTAACAACTTATACGGCTTCAATTTTAATAAAATACTTTCCTTTAATAGAAAACACAATAACAGTGATGAGGGCGCCACTGGACGGTCGGCGCCCTCTTAAGTTTGCTTACGAAATGTGAGGACTTCCTTTGATTCCTTATGGATCCCGTCATCAGACTCCACCTTTGACCTCAACGCGACCAATCTGAAGGTATAGATAGATAGATAGAAAATAAAATAAAGAAGAAGGGTTGGTAAAAAAAGTTGCCCATGACTCATTTGAACTATAATACAATTAAATTACCGATAAAGGTTTTCTATGTAAGTACGTTCACGGTAATTTTTTACGGCTTTCATGTTATTGTCGTAATTTTTTACACATCGTCCGTATCTGTTCTTATACACTGTAAGGCTGTTGTTACATTAGCTGCGCCTTTGCATATCTGCATAACCTAATCAAATTTTGTCATGATACAAAAGAAATGCAAAAAACATTTACTTACTAACACCCTGATAAATTATGCGTTACGCGATAATAATGACTCATTCATTCGTTTCGCCTGCAGAGAGTTAGGTCATTGTATGCGGCGATATAATTAAAGAATCTATATACTATCCATACTACCAATACTTCCATATACTTTAGTATTATATATACGAAAGTAACTCTTTTGTCTGTCTCTCGGTCTGCTACGCTTACACAGCTAAACCGCTAAACCGATTTGGATGTAATTTGGTATGGCGATAGTTTGAGCAAAATTAATTTACGGCAAGTTCGTTCGTGCCCGATGAGAGCCCGTAATCTGAGTAAAATTTGTTATATTTTAAATATACATTTCCACGCAGATGAAGTTGCGAGTAAAAGCTAGTATTGAATAAACAGTGTTCCGGTAAAAGCGGCTATGTGGATTGTGGCTCTGCCTCCGCATTCCGTATCCGTGGGATGGGTGGAACTGTACCACGTATTGGGGACAGGGTCACGGCCGCCAACCGGTCGAAGACTAACGACACGACACTGGTAGCCCACTCTAAGCTAAAACCAGATTATTTATGCAAGACCTTAAAAAGTAATGCCAAATCAGTGTCGTGTTTTGGAGATGGGTGCAGCAGTGAAATTCAGGAGGAAGTCGCGCTCCCTTCCTACACTTAATATACCTAACTATCCGAATCATTGCATACTGTTATGATAACGGTGGATAAAATAAATGACGTTGCAGACATCAGCACTGATTTGCTCTTTAGGGTGTTGCCAATCTAACATACTTGATATTTTTTAACCGACTTCAAAAAATCCGAAGGAGGAGGTTTTCAATTCGACGCGTATATTTGTTATTTTTTCCATACATTGACAAATATGTCAGATCTTCAGCAGCTAACACCTGTCGCTTGAAATAGGGGGCAGGACGCCAGGTTGACATTTATTAACCGACTTCAAAAAAGGAGGTTCTCAATTCGTAGGCAGCTTTTGAATTTATTTTTTATGTATGTTCCCCGATTACTCGGAGATTGCTGGACCGATTTGGATGATTCTTTTTTAAATCGATATGGTATATCTCCCACGTAGTCCCGTTGTAGTCAAAGATGAGGTGTGATTAAAGGATCTATGAGGAATCTATGGAACTCCTCAAATATTATAGGCACGCATATAACAATTTTGGTATTTTCTATAATAACTCAAGCAGTTACGCTCCAAAAGCATTATTTGGTGAACTAAAACTGACGATGAAGCCCATAGATAACCACCGGAACTCCTCAATGATAAGTATTTCACAGGTGGCGGCGATTAGATTTCTGTATAAGGTTGAGAAGCAATTTATGCTTATGAAAATGCATGTGGTAAAATAGAACCGGGTTTGAAGAACCGGGAGAACTCCTCAACGATTGATGTCCTTGCACCTTGGATAGCAACATTTAGAAAAGGGTGATGAGCAATTGGCATTATGCTATTGTTTCCTGATGTAGTAAATGTGTGTCGTTATATCACATTCGATAATCACTAATAAGTAAAAAATTCAATAATAATTTTACAAATAAAAAAAACCGACTTCAGAACTCTTTTGAAAAGCAAGAAATGATGATTGGCTTTCGTTAGTCAATTACCTAGAAACGGCAGATAATTATTGATTAAAGTGAAAAATTTAACATATCGAAGTCGGTGGCAAGTTAATTAGGTAATACGTACATCCCTCATACTCTGCAAAGAAACATAACGAAAAAGAAGAACTAAACATGTGTATGTGTAATATCCTCCTCTGCTGCACTGGGAGTGAAGAAATAGCATAGAATGCGTGCAGATGCTTATCATCCTGGCATGTCGTAAAAGTCGACTAAGGGACGGGTCCTCTCCAACATGGTGGACTATCTGTATGGGCGATGGGCTGATCACCTGTCACCATACGGTTCATCATACCATCTTAGGACTAATTAATCGAACGTGGCCACAAGTAGTCTTGTGGCTCTGCCCACCCCATTAGGGATTTCGGGCGTGATAATATGTATGTATGTATGTGTAATATATTTACTTTACCTGGTGCCTTGAATTTTGTAAGAGCCGTTACTTCCATTATAATCACAGTGTTAGGGAATTGCTTAGGTACTTAGTTCCGTGATTTGATCGTTCCTTACGAATAGCAGCCGGAGCTTGGATGACGCTTTCACATCTTCACAGATACCTTTCACCCATGAAGGCGGCTTTATCTTAAATAGGAAACTGGTATGTTAAATCAGTACCTCATAATTTGTCGATGGCCATATGAGAAATTCAGAATGACTATCAAACATAGCGTGGTTGGAATTATGCTAGTCGTTGAATTATTGACGAATTTATTTATTTGTGACAGATTTTGCCCGCGCGGCTTGATACGATGATTTTATGCAGTAAAAGAATTAACACATTGGTATGAGTCATTTAGTATACGTTCCTCGTCCATCCGGACATGACGCCATTAATCTAGATCAGGACTTATATCTAGTTACTACTCTGGCCCCGACGTACCGGACGAACCCGTCTCTATCTGTCATATCGAACTTTGATCAGGCGCCTCATTCGGGAACGCTAAGTGATTCTGTAGCGACTCGTAAGCCAGATCTCTCATCTCGCTCTTACGCATTACGCGTCGTGCGGAAGAGTGGAATGAGAAATCTGGCTTACGAGTCGCTACAGAATCACTTAGCGTTCCCGAATGAGGCGCCAGAACGATTTATCAAAATGCAGTAAATCCTTATAAACGGCACCCAAATGCATCTTCCAATTCAATAAAAAAAAATGTTTTGGTGAAATTATGGAAATATCACTGATAGAAACGGTATATCATTTTAAATTGAATATCACACACACGAAATCTGTCTAAGTCGATTCAAAGTTCAATCTCATTCGAAATCGGTTTCACTCACTTGAAGCTTCCACGTCAACATTATCGTCGTACCAAGGCATATAGCTAAAGTAATATAAAGAACAAGTTCAACTTTTGTCAGCACGTTTTTTCTTACTGTTATACTGGAACTTGTGTGTGTGCTAATTAGTGTATGCTTGCATGTCGATAAGAAACTTCTTACATTTGAACGTATTTCTTTACGTCCTCACCTCCGCACTTATATTGGCTAAATACTTTCTTAGCTAGTTTGTGGCGTTGTCAGATCCAGTCCAGTAGTAGGTATATATTCTAAGGGATCAACATGATCTGTTTTCCCGCGTACCAAAAGTTCTGATGTGCGTTTGGATAAGTGAAATTCAACTTCCTCATCGGGAACTTTTCTTTGCCCAAATGTTTGATTATCGCTTAAGCTGTATAGCTTTTAGTCATTTGAAATATTGAGAACAGGAAAACAAAATGTTTTAAACACTTGGAGTAAGAGAGTTATTAAAGAAAGAAATCTTTGTAAAGCTATGTCATTGAGTTCGACGAAGATAATACATTATTTGAACAAGTGCACTGCATTCTTTGTCTCGATTCTGATTCGGTAAAATTGCCTGTGGTCATCCCACATTTTTTAAAGATTTTACTTACAACAGGGTAGTAATTTCAAGGTATGTTGTTGTACGGGGGGCACGATAGGTTGTCTGGTCTTCGGCTGGGCACACCAGCAGAGTCCCTCGTTACACTGAAGCGGTTTGTAGTCCCCCCATCAGTATGACCGCATGATACGCATGCTGCTGAGCGTTAGTTAACCGGGTCGAAAGCTTTGGACAGCTCAAGAAAGCAAGCGTAAGTGGGCGTTCGACGATCTGTGTAGTACTTGATTGTCTGCTTTACACGGCCGTTTCTGTTTCAAGTAAAAAAAACGTTTACATTTTGGTTTTAAAAATCTTTAGCGAGCAATTACTTAAGAATATAATATATTAAAAAATTTGTCTTTTTATATAATTGTTTCTCCACGCATTTCATTGCTAAAATTTTGCGATAGCGAAAGTTACTTTATGAAGGAGTTGTAATTGCGGTCGTAAGCGGATGGAAGTACTAAAATACTTATATATATATACATCTATAAATATATGTATATAATATACACATTCACATAAGCTAGCTTTTTTGGTACGTAGGTATACATCTAAGTGTAATGCTTTCAAACCTGTTTATACGACTTTTGTTATTCAAACATTTTAATTAAATTCGTATTTTTCGACGACAGTCGTCATTCAGCTGACATATTTATTTTGCTGACGTTTATTGAATGGATACGTGTAAATTATTGTAAATTGCAAATTGTTTTTTGGTCCACCCATATGCGAAGTTTCTTCTTATTAGTTTAGCTTTTTTAATTTAAATAAAGCCCAAAAATTAAATACGAATAATGAAAATGGATAGTATGGAGAGAGAAGCGAATTAAATAGCACGATCAAAATTTATTAACCAATTAACTCGTCAAAGGCAGCAAAAGCATCGAGCAAAATGTCTCAAGCCAAGGTACGGCCTGTTTTTATACCGAATACCCACAACTTCTATTTAAATAGGTTTAACCTACCGCAAGTCATTATCTTTGCATCACTTCCCCACATTTGTCCAAATATTCTCTTCCCTCTTTCGTCGGAGCAGAAACATCTGTGTATGTATTGAAGGAAACACTTTTACGAGAATATATAAAAGTCATATACATTATTAAAATAAAATTGAGTATGAAGCGCGATCTAATTTAAAGTTGAAAGATATAGAAAACAGCTTTGCATTTTAAATAAATATGATTAAGATGCACTGTTAGCAAAGTGGGGGTGAGATTCGAATGAACTATCGTTGAATTGTAATTAACGAAGTGATTCATTTTACCTCCCCGTGAACAAGTCACCCTTGCACTGCACAGGCGCATAGGCGCCGTCTGGCAGACAGCTGGCTGGCGGTCGGTCGGCACTGGCCTGCCTCGGGCGTGCTTTTAAAAAACTTCACAGGTTATAAAGCTTATCACACCTATGAACGAACCATGAAGAAAAGGGGATTGAGTCAAGCAAAAGTAGACTTTTTTTCTAACCCCATAATACTGTGCATACACATGCAGGTCGTAGTTTTACTATAAAAGTTATCTAACGTCTATTTCATACGCGTTAAAAATGCGAAATGCAAATGGTATTTCCCCTTTAAGAATACCACGTACTGACATGGTTCATTCATAGGTGACTTGCAGTGCAGATGGCTAAGAGTGAACCCGGAAGTAATAAAAAAGCGTGTTTGAGCTTGGGCGGTTTTAATTATGTACTGGAGGGTATCTGATTTTTATATGTCACTAGCTATCCGCAACTTCGTCTACGCGGAAAACTATGTTTAGAAAACGAATTTTCATGTTACTGTGACGTCATCGGGCACGCACGAATTTGCCGTTTATTTCCCAGCCCCTATTCTACTGTTTCAGGGGTTGGTTGTCTTAAAAAAAAGTAGCCTATGTCATTCACCAGAGCTCAAACTGTCTCCATATCAAATTTCATCAAATTCGGTTCAGCGGTTTACACGTGAAAACGTAACAAACAGACAGAGAGACTTACCTTCGCATTTATAATATTGGTATGGATTCGTGTAGATAAAAGCGAAATACAATATAACTAATCAGGAAATCTCAGGTACTGCAAAACTTTATAAACTAGAAATTTGGCAAGTAGGTTCGTTATAAGGATTTTTCGAAAATGCACTACTGAAGGGGTGTAATAGGGCATGAAATCCGCTAGTATTATATATAGGTCATTTTGCGGCCACATAGAATACATTTGGTAATCATCCTACCTATTAGACCTTGCATTGACCAGATTTGATCGTCCCATCCAGCACAATGCCCTGGGAATATGTATTATCTATCAGAAACTTTTACATACTATCTTCTCCCGGATAGTAGCTTAGATGAATTTCAACGTACCTCCAATTTACCTGGGTTAAATGTTGCATTAAGAATAAGGAAGGAAGGAGGAGGATTTCTGGAAGGTAATGAATTGGCAGGCTTCTGGGAGATTGCGATTGGCTGATCAGCAAACTTGCGACGACCGAGTGTGTTGTGTGTAGTATACGGCAAACTGAATGTGTTGTCTTGAATCGATCGGTACCTCCTATTGTTTACCAGAATAGATAAACAATATGTTGTTCTAAGATTTTTTGTAGTTAAAGGGACGACAAATCGGACAGCATCCAAATAATACTTCGGGTTCGTACTTCAACGTTTCACTGGCTGGGTAGCTGCTCTCTTTAAAATCCGATACACATCCATAAAACTTCGAACTTCCACTGTGATGACACCGTTCTTACGAGCAAATAAGAGAAAAACGCTGGCACTACATTTATCATTTTTGTTACTTTCATTGCTGCAGCATGAAGTTCAACTGAGTGCACAATTATAGACTGATTGAATATTATATTATTATATCTATGTAATATCTCAAGTATTCAAGATTTATAAGTGGGTTACATAGCTGCATAGGTACCCGACATAAAAGGTTGAATAATATTTATTAGCATCATCACGTCAGTGCATCGTATGCATCGTATGATTAATGTGTGTATTTTAATGATTTGCGATTATTTCGTAAAAAAGTATTACTGTTTCATCGTTAAATAAAAAAGATAATAATGTATTTGAATATACGTTACTACAAAGCCGAGTTAACTGTGAAGTCATTTCAATAAACAAGAGTGGGGCGTTATCAGTGCTATCGCTATCCCAAGTTATTATGCGGTGAACAATCGCGCTCGACCGCGCAACCATCCTTACGCGAGCCACCTGCTCGCGTTCGCATGCGACTTACTATCGCGAGCGCCACAATCGCGCTTATCTAATATTTAATCTCTTACGTTTTCTGAAAACGCGTCTGATTCTTTATTTGTGATTCCATGACATAGATATAATATTTACTTTGAACTATTCCTGTTTCCAGATTGGATTAAAACGGGTGTATCCGGCTAGCATGGAGGACAGTAGAAAAAGACTTAGTACAGGCAGTAAAGTTTCGAAAATTGCCCATATTTTCCAAGGAATGCCGTCGAGAGACGAAGAAGACATGCGCGGCGCCGATGTGACGGTCGTCCGGACCGAGAGCCATCTTTCCAGATTTAACACGGCTCGAGCCCTCTTTGAAAAATTGGGAGAAGAGAATCGAGGGTTTCGTATTGAGAAGTCGCCGTCAGCAGCTGCCAGTTTCGCCGGGACGCGTGGAGGGCCGACATCGGCGCCGGCGCGTTCGCGCTCTAGCTCCGCGGGCTCCGTCAGCCCGCCGCGGCGCACCATCGCGCCCTCGCCCGCTGTCAACGGCGGCTTGGCCAATGGTTCGTCGCAGCCTGTGCTTCCGCCTAAACCAGTGAAACCGAGCGTTCTGCCTAAGCCTGAGAAACCAGATAGACGCTTTAATAAGGAACTCATTGAAAAACAACGAAACTGGACTTCCCATTTTAACAAACCACGTCCGTCATCACGGTACGAGACACACGAACCTAGTGCGCGAGTGGATTACAAATATCCTAGTGATGTACCGGAATCACAATCACCGGATGTGTTGGAGAGAAGTGTTATTCCGTCACGTGTGTACTCGCCACCCCTATCGCCACGTGCAGGGGACTCTCAGGCGGAGCGTCCTACGACTCTGCCTTCTAGTTTAGTTCATAGAGGTGTGTCCGGTGCCAAATCTCCTAGTCCTGTAAAAACGATTGCACCTGTATCGCCATTTCCTAGATCCAATAACATAACGACTCCCACCTCTAGGTCTGATAAAGTTTCGCCTAATATAAAAAGTGATAATTTAAGTTCTTCCCCTAAAGAATGTGTTGACTCCATTTCGGAACAAGTGGGGTCAGTTGATATAGTCTATTCTAAAACGAGATCCACTCGCTCTTCATTTTCTGGCACTGATGAGGCTATCGCGGAAAAAGATACCGCGTCAGACAGAAGTCCTAGCTTAAAATCTTCTGGCTCGTCATCGAGGTCCGCCGATAGATCGTTGCACTCGCCTGTATCTCCAGCACCGAGCCCCGCGGCCGGAGCGCCTAGTTATTCGCCTCGTTATCAGAAATCACCTCCTTCGCCACCCATCAGATCGCCTCAATCACCCCTTCCACCATTACCACACGAAGCTGCTAAAATAGAGAACGACTGTAAAGAGCCAGTAAATAAAGAACCTGGAGAAAACGAAGAGATAAAATCATTGGAGGACACAACTGATGGCGAAGTTCTGCATGTAACGACAGATCACGCGCCGCCTCTTCCGAGTCCTAGAATACCTGTCTCTCCTCCGCCTTCAGTACCTCAAGAAGAAAACGATGAAAAGCTGATTTACGATAGGGACTCTACCGCACCGCAAAGTCCTGAGCCCTACGATAGTGTTATAAGTTCACCAAAGTTACTTAATAGAAGTGTGGAAGATGATGGCTATGAGCAAATAGAATATAGTGATGAGTGGGACGAGAAGGGCAAGCGGCGCTCGTCGACGCCGGAGTCCCCGGCGGGGGGCGCGGGCGCTGAGGAGGGCGTGCCCGCACCGGCGTCCGCGCCGCGCTCCCCGCTGGCATCGCCGCTCGCCTCCCCTGTGCACCGGGATCTCTACTCTTCGCCTACGCTCCTCTCTTCACTCGTACCTGGTGAGCGCTTCCTTTGTCTTAAAATAGCCACATTTATTATATAGAAGGTTCCTACACTAGACTGACACAGATCTTATCTGTTTGTTGTGCGTTTATCTCCACTTAATCTTGCCCGAGAAACTGCATTACTTACTAGGAAAATAACTATTTATACCTGATCAATCATCGATTAAGTATTTCCTTTTCTATCCACATTTTAAACGTATGTATTGTATATTTCAAAACCACGTTTTCAAGTTCGAGGTTTTTCTCACCGTGGGAAGTAAATATCCTTAGTATTAGTTCCGTAGGCGGCGATTGACGTACGATTGGCGGTCTCGTGGTCGTGGGTTCAATGTAATATTGAGGAAGTCAAGGTATTTGAGTCGTTCGAGTCGATCCCGATTTAGATGCTCCGGCGCCGCCTCCGCCGCGACGCGTCGCAGTAACCCGAGCGACGTTGGCCTGCGCGCTCCCATTTAATCGTTCCCTTCCTTCGCTTCTTTAACTGGAACGTCAGTTTTAACAAATGCATTGTCTTATTCAGACAATCTAATTGAACTCTCTGTGATCTGTGACTCTGTGATAGCTTACATGTTCATGCCATTGGATGTGTAGTTTCTTGGAAACACTTGGTGATTGTTAACAAAACATCAAAATAAACTTGCGATTTCGTTGAAACTTTACTATTCTGGGATTTTTATGTTTACTGTTAACGTGGCATCTTCAATATTCAGTTAGCGATATAGTTGCACGGTGTCTCCGTTTTGAATCAGGTCTAAAAGTTTTTATTGATTCCGAAGTCGTAAGTTTGCTATGTACAGTCTCCCTTAGTTTTTGCTCGACTCTTTCGCGCTGGTGGCCAGGAAGCGCGCCTCGAACCCATCTTAATATTAAATTCACTGAGGCACGTCACGAACTCGACTGCGCTAAAATATTTAACTACATACATTACACTTACAATTTTTATTCAATTCGCCTCAAGGCAAGTCTTGATTGTATTTTTGTATCATTTCTTTAATATATATAGGGTCTTAAAGACAGGTGCTATTGAGTAAAGCTAAGTAAAATAATTCGGTAGATAATGTAGATAATGCTGAGCTGGTATAGGTGATTAAGAGGTTTAGTGTTTAGCAATTAAGAATAAGGCATTGTAGCTAGCTACCAAGACAAATAAGGTTTGAGTAGCTTTATCCGAAGCAGGTATAAAGTAAATCGATAAATATTTGGAATCAGACTGAAGTTCTCGTATGCAATTGAAAATAAATCTCATCTAAACTGAGGCCAGACAAAACAAATAAATTTGTGACGTGCTAGGTATAGATTTAAAACGGCGTAGACTGTGCGTGTAGCGTCATTGTGTTATATTAACGCGTCTGAGTCTTATTTAAGATTTTGACCTCTTATATTTGCCAACTCCCTGTCTGAGTTATAGTTATCGCCCTTTGAATTGTTTCCCTGGTTGGTCCGTGTAGGTGCGTTGCTAAGCCGCTTATCTGTGGCGGTGTTTGTTTACAATTCTCACTGGCCCCGATTTCCAGCATCGTTTACCGCTCGTAAACTTTTACTCGGCGTATGGGTCTTTCCTGCATTTACCGTGTTAGTTTAGCCGTAGTCTTTAAGATTGTAATCTATTAATCATTATTCCTTTACTTTTCCACCGATATCAGTTTAAGTTACCAATTAAAAGTGTACTTATATTATATCTCTTATTTTTGTGTCGATGCACAATCATATGCTCAATGGACTTGTCTGAGCGATTAGTCTAAACACGTCTGTCTGGGAATGACTGTTAGCGAATTGGCGTCGAAACGAAGGCAAAATACAGCGTTTCGAGCTGAACGTGCGCGTGTGTGTGCAAGGCTTGAGCACTAGAGATTGCAAGAGATGGCGCAGTGAAGATGCGGGCGGCGCGCGCGCACGCCGCCTGCGCACTCTCAATATGCGCCTATGCGGCTGCTGCCTCGGTTAGTCCTTTGCTCTATCGCCACTGCATCTACTCTTTGCGACTACCAAGCCTAACAAATTTACTTTGCCATTTTTTAAATTTTTTCAATTATGTTACAATCACCAATAATGCTCTTTACTTGATTGCTTCAGCTTTGCAGTTCATAATTAACAACGATGTGTGCGGTATTAACCTAGAAACGTATGAAGCAAATTGACTCTTGTACTAATTGCAAGGTATTAAATTAACCCAATTGCATTTTATTGACTATGTTTCTTGGATAAATATGCCATTATTATTATTCATATGATAGTTCACCTCATATCAAAATAACGATAATTTGAACACTTAGAACTAATCATGAGCAATACGATTAATTATGGGATGTTTAATTTCTTCTAAAATATTAATTACTGAAACTATTTCTATCACAGATATTATAGATCACGAAGTAAGAACTATATCTTAATTTATATTTAGGTTCATTCTTTTTAGAAATAATGAATAAATAAGCTTCGTCACTTATGTTCTTTTTACCCGACTGTACAGAGCTAAAAGGAGGGTATAGAGTTTAACAGTCTATGTATGTATGTAATCAAAAATCAGATGTTACACAAGTTTCTGAACTACTGGACCGATGTTAATAAATGGGTTATCATTACTATGATTCGTGGAGAGCATGCGAGTGTCATGGGCTATATAAAAATTCTAAGAGGGCGTGATACTAGGAGCAGATATGGATTTACGTTGCCAGTCCGGTTTTAGTTTTTAATCTTCCTTTTTGTATATTTTAACTATTTACGTTGTTTTGTGCGACACTGATTGAAATTATAAGGAAAAATAGGTGGAATGATACACCTCGCCCAATTCATCAGCTCTTTTTACATTGGGCGAGGTATACCGTGATAAACCAGATACATAAAATTGCAATTGTTTATGTAATTTTTGTAAGTAGGTACAAATAATAATATATGTATGTAGTTAGTAAATTTTTGTAAGATATTTATCTTTCGTTTCTCATTCTAGACAATCGGGTCTTTATTGGACAAAAGTACGTAAAAAGAGCGCTGCCGGCCATCCGGTTTATATGGCTAAGAGCGCTCTTTTTACATGACGCAAACTATAGCCCTTTCGAAGACAGACACAATGATAGCGATCGGCAAAAATGTTGTTTATTTTGTTGACATCCCTTCAGTTGTACCTACGACGATTACGACCCTGCCGCCGAACAAAATACACCATCGAATAACTTATAAAAACTAAAAAAAAAATAGGTATATGTCTTTAGTTTTTCGACACAATCTATTTATATATGGGTTGATTGGTTTATATAATACTTGAGGAGATTGAATATTTGTTTTTTTACACGTGCAAGTATTTATTAGACGGTGTAGGCGGAGCGCCTCTTAAAGCTGTTGCATTTGATGCTGAGAACATGTTGTAGGTGGCCATTTTAGGAAATTCCACTCGGACATGTTGATTACCCTGAGTTATAAAAAAGCCGTCATCATACTGAGATAGTGACTTAAACAGAAGTTTCATTTTTGGCTGACGATTATGAGAGCAAGCTTACCTAATAGCGTAGAACAATTAGATTCTTGAATGTATTTATTTATGAACACATATTAATGTATCGTAGGCTTATAAAGCCATTACCTTTATCAGATTCATCTTCTGTGTGACATTTTATTTATACAGTGAGTTCGCGTGGCGCGAAACCAATTTTTAATGGAGTTCCATCTCCAGCTATAGCCATTCGTAGCCTTGTTAATAAGTTAAGTGGTCATGAGTGGCGCTGTCTCGGTCGCGTGCTGCCGCCGGTTTATTTAGTGCAATAAACCATTCTGTTTTTGTTTGATCATCTCCATGCATAATTGTTGCCACGTGATGATACCATTCTAAAATTCCACTCCGTTGTCTTCAATCTTATTACCAAGCCGGTTATCTTGCGGTACTAACATCCGTGTGAAACAAACGAATAACATAATAGAAGATGTTCTGAATAATTACAAAGTGACCGGCAGATTTGGCATCTACTCAAGTAAAGTTAAAGTTACCTTACCGTACACTTAGATAAATAACTCTATTTAGAAATGTGATAAATTCGCATGTTTGGGCAGGGAATGGGCAGGACGTGTTATTTTTTGCCTGAAAGCTCAATATCGCAAGAAACAGTTTTATTCATTTCCACGGTAACTTAGGGTTGCCAACTATTTAAGGGGCAAATATAGTATTTTCCTGTCAAAGGTATAAATAAAATAGTACTCTGAAAGAAAATATAGTACTTTAAAGAAAAACCTTCCAAATAGAGTGTAAGGTATGATTGATTAAATATAATATACAAAATGTATCTTACTAACATTCCGATTGCGCATCTGTGGCTATCCGAGCTGCGAAAATGCTTTTTGAACTGGCCAATTCAAAGCCCATTTGTAAGGACTGACTGATATATAGTATTTTTGCGTACCATAGGTATATTTCTTCAACAGTATATAGTACACAGAGCCAAAATATAGTACAATACTATATATTATAGTACGGTTGGCAACCCTACGGTAACTTGATAAATATTTTATAGAAGCTAGAATCTCTTTTTGTATATGCAAACAGTTGCCCTACTTTAGCATTTACGGGCCGATCCCACCAATATGAATGAATTCCTCGGTCCGGCGCGTACGAGCGGTAGTTTAGGTTTCGACCCAGTTTCCATCTGTTAGGTATACTATATTAGGCACCTGTGTGAGGCCAGCACCTGCGATCTGCGGTGTGCAGATGCGTGTTAAAAATAGTTCGAATTCGTTCTCAGAGTGATTTTCTGAGTATAGTAGTTTGGTTGAAAGTCGTCTTCTATAATCGGAAGCTATGATTGTCCTTATTTATTTTTTATTTAGAAATGATCATTTCTGGGTAGATTTATATTAATAACAATCAAATGTATGGATATTAGTCTAATAGACTAAACATGCATTATGCTGCTCACACACACTACTGACAGTACACCCAGGGGTACTCGCATTTGTTTTATTGCGTTAGAGTTTATTGGTGGAAAATAAACTGTTCACAGTTCTTTAGGACAAATCGGAGGTACCCAATTTAGATTTTAATATTTGTTGTGGTGTAGAATAGAAACGTAGGTACAATACTCAGCTTATAGTAAGAATTTAGTATGATGTTTATCAAATACAAAGAGGATACATGTACGTTTCCTATATTTTTTTTGGGTAGATGACCAATAGGCAATATTTGACAAGGTAAAAGATGGCAAATGTAATATAGGAGATAGAGTTGAATGGGAGACAGACTTGTTTTTAAAAGGAAACTATATTACATTAACTATATGTATAGCGGTGTTGTAATACAGATAAGTATATAATTAATGTAAATTCAATCTATTTTCTATACATGACATGCCACACATGAGCCTCTACTGGCGAGGAACCGACAGAGGATTTGCTATGGTTCTACACGTTCTATAATTTTTTAAACTGTAAGATTTCACGTAAATCAAATATGATATATATATATATATATATATATATATATATAATATATATATATATATATCTCAGACGGTGTACCTACTATCTTACTGCTTTACGACTTAGGGTACCTTTCCATTGAAGCGGAGCGGAGCGGAGATGTGCCGAGCTAACAAATCAGATTGGTATCAAAAATATATGAAATATGACAAAAATTTAAATGATATACGATAAAGCAATCTGATTGGTTAGCTCGGTACATCTCTCCTCCGCTCCGCTTCAATGGAAAGGCAGCCTTAGGGTGCGATTAAGCTAACAAGTGCAGTGGCAAAACTCAATTTATCATTAACCTAGCATGTTAGGCGCGTTTGGCCATATGTTATAGCTGTCTACCAGCCCTGGTCTATCGGATTTGTATGCGAACATTCCATGAAAAGCTCAAGCTTTAGACCTTCACAGAACTACTGAATTTGAGCGTTACATGTCTGTCACGATCTGACGTTAGTAACTAATTTCTGTCATAATGATAAACAATAATGCATGGTATGGTCGCAGCGGTTGGGGATCGCAAGTGTTCGTCGAGCGAGGAGACGCGGCGCGGCGCGGGCGGCGCGGGGGGCGCGGGCGGCGGGTCGCGCGCGTCGAGCGCGTCGGACGAGGGCGGGTTCAACGAGCCCTCGCCGGAGGTGGTGGCGCGCCTGCGGCCCGCCGACTACCGCGAGCCGCCGCCGCTCACGCGCGAGCTGCGCGACGCCGAGCGCGCGCGCTCCGACCCCGACACCCTGTCCGTCTTGCAGCAGGTGAGGCGTGCCCGACGTGCACGAGGTAGGGAACTGGCGGTTGCTCTGGTCTATGACTCGTTAAACCGATGGAAAACGGACGCCGAGTTATGCAGTGAATAAACGGTTATGTTTCCGAGAATGTTGCGGCTCTGGAAAGCAAAAGTTCTGCAGGGTTAGCTAAAATGCTGCTATGTCTTTCGAATCTCTTGGAAAACTAAGCCAGTAAGTCAGGCATAAGCCTGGCAAATGAATTTGGCATTCATTTATTATTATTATTATTATTATTATAGATTTTATGCACAGGCAGCTTATAGCTGATACGTTCATAATCAGTGTCCACTTGTGTTTTTTAATTTAAAATGTTTATCAAGTCTATTTTTAAAAGAGTTAACTGAGGGTGCACTTATCACTGTCTCGGGCAAACTGTTCCACACTTTCACCACGCGGTTTGATAGGAAGTGGCGCCTGGGGTTGCTAGTGCTCAAGGAGCGTGACAGCTTCAAAGAGTGCCCTCTCAGGGTTGCGTTTTTATTCTTTATGAATAGTTCATTCAATGCTGGTACATCATAGCATCCTTGCAGTATCTTGTAAGTCTCGATCAAATCACCACGCTGCCTGCGTTGTTCTAAAGTTCAACTTTGTTTGTTCAACTTTCAAAGTTAGAGTTCGAAAAAGTGTTCAAAACATGACACGGGTCCCGCAATACTTGATAAGGCTTCTTTCTGTAAGTAGGTAGAGTTCACTTTTGCACTTTCTCCGTTACATTACCTTACACTCCCGTGACTATGAGAGGAGGCCTGTGCCCAGTAGTAGGATTAATATAGGCTGATGATGATGATAATAAACAACAGAGTGTTACAAATTTCCAGGACTCGGGCGTAGTAGTGAGCGAGGCCAGCCAAGGCTCCATAGAGGTGCTCGACAAATCGACCACTAGCCAATGGAGCGTGTCTGAGGCGGAGCCGTCGGGCGAGCGCGTGGCCGAGTCGGGCGCGGCGTCGGCGGCCGAGGGCGAGGCCCGCTGGGACGACGGCGACGCCGGCAAGCAGCCCGACAGCATGACGCCCGACGAGGCGGAGATACTGCTCAGCTCCAGGTGCGTTTACTTATCAACTTACTCCATTTTACGTTTGAGTCTCTTTACTTTATTTATTTGTAGTGTAACTTTTTTCCTGACGACAGTTTAAGGAATGATCTCTTCAAAAATTACTACAGAACACCTCTTGCATTGCTTCACCATCGTCGACACAATTGTGACATTTATTTTTGCGTTGATTTCCGAGGACTAGTGTTCGTCGTAGTTGGTCGGGTGTACTGCTTTTGCTGTAATAAATGTCAGAACATTTTCTGACTGCTCATGTAGGGAGGGCATGAAGTTACAGCAAACTGCATAAGCTCCAAGCTTCTTTACACGGTTATCTACGACAGTGAGCTTTATTTTTCCAATGGCTGCGGCCGGATCTGTTGCCTTGTTTCATTAACAAGCAGTTTATACTCAAAAAGGGCTTGAGCTACGTGGCAAAAATATGTCAACCATGTGATAGGCTAGAAGTGGAATGTAATTGTAACGATTTATTGGCTTTATCGAGAGTGTTTAAACCAGGCCTTATAAGCTGCAGCTGCTGATATTTTTTAAATATAAATAGGGCAAGAGACTAGGCTTCAGAAGCGTTATAGTCCTAGTGTAAAAAGCATATAGTGGTTGCGCGTGCCAGTCGTGACAGGTCAATCGTGGGGGGAATGTGGGGTGCGGGGATGTACGCCCCACTGCCCGCTTTGCCTGCGGAGCGGTACCTCGACATATTCTCGGTGAGGTAATAACCGGCTGCAGCCGCGTTCATGGTTTCACTATATGGTTTTTGCACTACGTTATAGTGTAGGCCGCTCGCCGTTGTGTATGCACAGCTTCAGTCCGTTATCGGTCTGGCTGCAGTTTGCGCATCGATACGCTTCACGCGAATAACGGAATGCATTCAGCAAAACAACGGCCCGAGTTTTCGAACGCCGTCCGTCACACTTAATTTCACATTCACATGCACCGCACACGATCAATCATTATGTAATGCCATTTTTTAGTACTATAATGGCGAAGGAAATAACTTTTTTTTCTTATAATTGATGCTAAGTAAACCGTGATAATTTTTGCTGCTAGCAATGTTTCTTAATTGCAATAATTACCATTTCAAATCATCTCCCACCTCTAGTTTTCATTGAAAATTAGATCTGTATAGGCACCCACATTACTTTGTACTTGCATGATAGCACTTTTCAGTTTCACTATTTCTTATACACCTTGCGATATGGATTGTGCTAATGTATTCTTTTCAATATTTATAATCTTCCGCTAGGTCCGAGTTTGCCATGTTGCAGTTTTGTCGCCAATTTTCTATTTCGTTTATCTTCGCGTTCCCTTCGACCGTAGCATCAGTTACGCTTGAGTATTATTAAATGTTGTATTTTTATTATTTGCATGCTGCCTGTGCGCACAACGCTTCATTATTGCCTGATCAAATTTGCAGTATTCTGGAGAAAAAACTTAGGTAAGCGTGCCGTCGTATCGTTTTTTACTTTGTGTAATTTCTGTCAGAACAATGCTTCCTTCTTTGTTGTCGTGACGCGGGAGATTGCTTTTTTTCGCGATGAAGGAAAGGTTGCGGTGGCACTATTAGTCGGTGAAGTAATGTGTGGATGTGCGCAGACAAGAGGCGCTGCTGTCGGACGAGCAGGCGCAGGAGATCGTGGCGATGCTGTCGCCGCACGCGCCGCCGCACGACAACGGCGTCTCACTCAACGACAGCTACCAGTCTGTACTCTCCTACGAGAGGTAACACATACACAGGGAGTCTTCCTTTCGGTAATATAATTGGAATAAAAAACTAGCAAAATACTAAAGTCTGTTCGCCGAGAGTTGATAAATATTATGATATCGTTCCAAATAGCGACTGTCGCTTAACTATCGCAAACTGTATGACGGGCGTCGCTTATCGCCGCGCGCACTGATTTTCGTGGTACGCGGGACGCAGATGTTGTCAAGTGCGGTGTCCAACCGGGTGGACGGGGGTGAAAAAAATATTTTTTTGTTCATATACACAATCGCCATATTGCAAATTAATGTCTTAATATGTGCGCGTCAAATGTCACATCTGCACTGGCCGAAAAGAAACGAAAAAGAAAAAAAATATCTATGACACATGTTTAAAACGCGTTGAGTATGGATATGACGTGTTTTGTGTCTTTCTATAATAATATGTCATTGGCTTCGAGTGTGTCGTTTGAGTGTTCGCGTGTTGTTTTCGTTTATACAGTTAGGCTATTCTATAATAATATTCTATGAAAAAAATATAACTTTTCCCTTTAATTTTTTATTATCATCGGTAAAAATCATTAGCGGGCCGCTATTTGTAATGAGTTAAGAAGCCCTGACTTTTTACTTTTTTATCAACTCTCGGTGAACAAACCTTAGAAAAAAAATTGGTATTCCGGTATTTGAACGGAGTTTAAAAGTGCCTGAATTAGATTTAGTTGGGTGTGTTGGCGACAAAGTGTTGGATCGACGTTCTTGGTTGTAGCATGCAATCCGCGGACGAGAGCTACGAGTTCGCGTCGCTGGAGGCGGACGCGGCGCTGGCGGGCGGCGACCGCGCGCCCGAGCCCGAGCCCGTGTTCGCGCACTACCCGCCGCGCGCGCTGCGCGAGCTCGGCGAGGAGAACGGCATACACTACTTCGAGGACGGACACTTCTATACCGAGGTACCTACACAGTTCGCGGCGCTGGAGGCGGACGCGGCGCTGGCGGGCGGCGACCGCGCGCCCGAGCCCGAGCCCGTGTTCGCGCACTACCCGCCGCGCGCGCTGCGCGAGCTCGGCGAGGAGAACGGCATACACTACTTCGAGGACGGACACTTCTATACCGAGGTACCTACACAGTTCGCGGCGCTGGAGGCGGACGCGGCGCTGGCGGGCGGCGACCGCGCGCCCGAGCCCGAGCCCGTGTTCGCGCACTACCCGCCGCGCGCGCTGCGCGAGCTCGGCGAGGAGAACGGCATACACTACTTCGAGGACGGACACTTCTATACCGAGGTACCTACACAGTTCGCGGCGCTGGAGGCGGACGCGGCGCTGGCGGGCGGCGACCGCGCGCCCGAGCCCGAGCCCGTGTTCGCGCACTACCCGCCGCGCGCGCTGCGCGAGCTCGGCGAGGAGAACGGCATACACTACTTCGAGGACGGACACTTCTATACCGAGGTACCTACACAGTTCGCGGCGCTGGAGGCGGACGCGGCGCTGGCGGGCGGCGACCGCGCGCCCGAGCCCGAGCCCGTGTTCGCGCACTACCCGCCGCGCGCGCTGCGCGAGCTCGGCGAGGAGAACGGCATACACTACTTCGAGGACGGACACTTCTATACCGAGGTACCTACACAGTTCGCGGCGCTGGAGGCGGACGCGGCGCTGGCGGGCGGCGACCGCGCGCCCGAGCCCGAGCCCGTGTTCGCGCACTACCCGCCGCGCGCGCTGCGCGAGCTCGGCGAGGAGAACGGCATACACTACTTCGAGGACGGACACTTCTATACCGAGGTACCTACACAGTTCGCGGCGCTGGAGGCGGACGCGGCGCTGGCGGGCGGCGACCGCGCGCCCGAGCCCGAGCCCGTGTTCGCGCACTACCCGCCGCGCGCGCTGCGCGAGCTCGGCGAGGAGAACGGCATACACTACTTCGAGGACGGACACTTCTATACCGAGGTACCTACACAGTTCGCGGCGCTGGAGGCGGACGCGGCGCTGGCGGGCGGCGACCGCGCGCCCGAGCCCGAGCCCGTGTTCGCGCACTACCCGCCGCGCGCGCTGCGCGAGCTCGGCGAGGAGAACGGCATACACTACTTCGAGGACGGACACTTCTATACCGAGGTACCTACACAGTTCGCGGCGCTGGAGGCGGACGCGGCGCTGGCGGGCGGCGACCGCGCGCCCGAGCCCGAGCCCGTGTTCGCGCACTACCCGCCGCGCGCGCTGCGCGAGCTCGGCGAGGAGAACGGCATACACTACTTCGAGGACGGACACTTCTATACCGAGGTACCTACACAGTTCGCGGCGCTGGAGGCGGACGCGGCGCTGGCGGGCGGCGACCGCGCGCCCGAGCCCGAGCCCGTGTTCGCGCACTACCCGCCGCGCGCGCTGCGCGAGCTCGGCGAGGAGAACGGCATACACTACTTCGAGGACGGACACTTCTATACCGAGGTACCTACACAGTTCGCGGCGCTGGAGGCGGACGCGGCGCTGGCGGGCGGCGACCGCGCGCCCGAGCCCGAGCCCGTGTTCGCGCACTACCCGCCGCGCGCGCTGCGCGAGCTCGGCGAGGAGAACGGCATAGACTACTTCGAGGACGGACACTTCTATACCGAGGTACCTACACAGTTCGCGGCGCTGGAGGCGGACGCGGCGCTGGCGGGCGGCGACCGCGCGCCCGAGCCCGAGCCCGTGTTCGCGCACTACCCGCCGCGCGCGCTGCGCGAGCTCGGCGAGGAGAACGGCATACACTACTTCGAGGACGGACACTTCTATACCGAGGTACCTACACAGTTCGCGGCGCTGGAGGCGGACGCGGCGCTGGCGGGCGGCGACCGCGCGCCCGAGCCCGAGCCCGTGTTCGCGCACTACCCGCCGCGCGCGCTGCGCGAGCTCGGCGAGGAGAACGGCATACACTACTTCGAGGACGGACACTTCTATACCGAGGTACCTACACAGTTCGCGGCGCTGGAGGCGGACGCGGCGCTGGCGGGCGGCGACCGCGCGCCCGAGCCCGAGCCCGTGTTCGCGCACTACCCGCCGCGCGCGCTGCGCGAGCTCGGCGAGGAGAACGGCATACACTACTTCGAGGACGGACACTTCTATACCGAGGTACCTACACAGTTCGCGGCGCTGGAGGCGGACGCGGCGCTGGCGGGCGGCGACCGCGCGCCCGAGCCCGAGCCCGTGTTCGCGCACTACCCGCCGCGCGCGCTGCGCGAGCTCGGCGAGGAGAACGGCATACACTACTTCGAGGACGGACACTTCTATACCGAGGTACCTACACAGTTCGCGGCGCTGGAGGCGGACGCGGCGCTGGCGGGCGGCGACCGCGCGCCCGAGCCCGAGCCCGTGTTCGCGCACTACCCGCCGCGCGCGCTGCGCGAGCTCGGCGAGGAGAACGGCATACACTACTTCGAGGACGGACACTTCTATACCGAGGTACCTACACAGTTCGCGGCGCTGGAGGCGGACGCGGCGCTGGCGGGCGGCGACCGCGCGCCCGAGCCCGAGCCCGTGTTCGCGCACTACCCGCCGCGCGCGCTGCGCGAGCTCGGCGAGGAGAACGGCATACACTACTTCGAGGACGGACACTTCTATACCGAGGTACCTACACAGTTCGCGGCGCTGGAGGCGGACGCGGCGCTGGCGGGCGGCGACCGCGCGCCCGAGCCCGAGCCCGTGTTCGCGCACTACCCGCCGCGCGCGCTGCGCGAGCTCGGCGAGGAGAACGGCATACACTACTTCGAGGACGGACACTTCTATACCGAGGTACCTACACAGTTCGCGGCGCTGGAGGCGGACGCGGCGCTGGCGGGCGGCGACCGCGCGCCCGAGCCCGAGCCCGTGTTCGCGCACTACCCGCCGCGCGCGCTGCGCGAGCTCGGCGAGGAGAACGGCATAGACTACTTCGAGGACGGACACTTCTATACCGAGGTACCTACACAGTTCGCGGCGCTGGAGGCGGACGCGGCGCTGGCGGGCGGCGACCGCGCGCCCGAGCCCGAGCCCGTGTTCGCGCACTACCCGCCGCGCGCGCTGCGCGAGCTCGGCGAGGAGAACGGCATACACTACTTCGAGGACGGACACTTCTATACCGAGGTACCTACACAGTTCGCGGCGCTGGAGGCGGACGCGGCGCTGGCGGGCGGCGACCGCGCGCCCGAGCCCGAGCCCGTGTTCGCGCACTACCCGCCGCGCGCGCTGCGCGAGCTCGGCGAGGAGAACGGCATACACTACTTCGAGGACGGACACTTCTATACCGAGGTACCTACACAGTTCGCGGCGCTGGAGGCGGACGCGGCGCTGGCGGGCGGCGACCGCGCGCCCGAGCCCGAGCCCGTGTTCGCGCACTACCCGCCGCGCGCGCTGCGCGAGCTCGGCGAGGAGAACGGCATACACTACTTCGAGGACGGACACTTCTATACCGAGGTACCTACACAGTTCGCGGCGCTGGAGGCGGACGCGGCGCTGGCGGGCGGCGACCGCGCGCCCGAGCCCGAGCCCGTGTTCGCGCACTACCCGCCGCGCGCGCTGCGCGAGCTCGGCGAGGAGAACGGCATACACTACTTCGAGGACGGACACTTCTATACCGAGGTACCTACACAGTTCGCGGCGCTGGAGGCGGACGCGGCGCTGGCGGGCGGCGACCGCGCGCCCGAGCCCGAGCCCGTGTTCGCGCACTACCCGCCGCGCGCGCTGCGCGAGCTCGGCGAGGAGAACGGCATACACTACTTCGAGGACGGACACTTCTATACCGAGGTACCTACACAGTTCGCGGCGCTGGAGGCGGACGCGGCGCTGGCGGGCGGCGACCGCGCGCCCGAGCCCGAGCCCGTGTTCGCGCACTACCCGCCGCGCGCGCTGCGCGAGCTCGGCGAGGAGAACGGCATACACTACTTCGAGGACGGACACTTCTATACCGAGGTACCTACACAGTTCGCGGCGCTGGAGGCGGACGCGGCGCTGGCGGGCGGCGACCGCGCGCCCGAGCCCGAGCCCGTGTTCGCGCACTACCCGCCGCGCGCGCTGCGCGAGCTCGGCGAGGAGAACGGCATACACTACTTCGAGGACGGACACTTCTATACCGAGGTACCTACACAGTTCGCGGCGCTGGAGGCGGACGCGGCGCTGGCGGGCGGCGACCGCGCGCCCGAGCCCGAGCCCGTGTTCGCGCACTACCCGCCGCGCGCGCTGCGCGAGCTCGGCGAGGAGAACGGCATACACTACTTCGAGGACGGACACTTCTATACCGAGGTACCTACACAGTTCGCGGCGCTGGAGGCGGACGCGGCGCTGGCGGGCGGCGACCGCGCGCCCGAGCCCGAGCCCGTGTTCGCGCACTACCCGCCGCGCGCGCTGCGCGAGCTCGGCGAGGAGAACGGCATACACTACTTCGAGGACGGACACTTCTATACCGAGGTACCTACACAGTTCGCGGCGCTGGAGGCGGACGCGGCGCTGGCGGGCGGCGACCGCGCGCCCGAGCCCGAGCCCGTGTTCGCGCACTACCCGCCGCGCGCGCTGCGCGAGCTCGGCGAGGAGAACGGCATACACTACTTCGAGGACGGACACTTCTATACCGAGGTACCTACACAGTTCGCGGCGCTGGAGGCGGACGCGGCGCTGGCGGGCGGCGACCGCGCGCCCGAGCCCGAGCCCGTGTTCGCGCACTACCCGCCGCGCGCGCTGCGCGAGCTCGGCGAGGAGAACGGCATACACTACTTCGAGGACGGACACTTCTATACCGAGGTACCTACACAGTTTTGGATTTACTTGATAACATCAAAAATATTGACGTTTTTATACAATAGTACATTGTACAACAAGAGCATAAAACGAGCCATTTTATCCGAGACGTGCTTATAGCCACCTGAGCCGGTAAAATGGGTTTTATGCTCGAGTTTTACACTTTGCTTTTCACTTCGATTGCAAGGAAATAAAACAAGGATTAAGCATATACAAGAAAATTTTATAATGATTTCGCCTGAGACTTTAATGGAAAGAAGTGCGAGAAAATCATTATTTGATCGTCACTATCACTACTCGAAGACATTGTTTAATTACTTACGAATAACTTATTGAATTTTCAAGCGCAACACATCAAATTTAGCTAATTTCTAGTTTTGATTGACGAATCTTCTTCTTCATCTTCTTATCTTCAGGCCACAATTTTTTTTAAATTTTCAACTATGTGACGTTCGACTATGGTCTGAGCCCTAATGCCAAGTTATTATAAATATTCGCGTTATATTTTTTTTACGTAAATGTACGCCCGTATTAATCGTAAATTTGTATTTAGATAGCAATACATATGTCGTAATTAAATAAAGATATAACCTAAATCTCGTAAAAAATATATCAATTAAATGAAGGTGTATTTGTGTATGTGGCTGGAAGGCCTAATTGCGTTAGTCTTAAAAGACGAAATTACTTTATGCACAGCCTTCTCTTGACATAAAGAACAACTTTATGAGCATGAGAAGTGAAAAACATATTTTTTGCCAAATTCTGTTAATAGGTTAAATAATAGGTACACATTTGCGTAAATGAACCTATGAACCTAGATTTTGACCTACGTGTCTACTGAACTAAAATATTTAAAGGGATAACAATATTTTCACTGTATCTAAAAGTGACCGTTACTTATTTAGGCACTAAATGGCTCAATAATGATAACACACAAAAAATGGCGCAATGGCGGTAAGAATGGTTTAGTACAATTATGGGGTTAGGGAATATAACCACTGAAGATAAGCGAAGAAGGATTACATTTAAAGCACTTGAGTTGAGACTTGAGAATTGGTAAAATGCAGTTAACCTTTATACATGCTTTCAGGTGGCCGGTCTTCCGCCGATCGAAGAAGACGAGGATGACGATTACTACCCACCGGTTTTCGTGAAGTTAAATAGAAAAGTTAACTTCAGGTGAGTGTTTCATTAATGATATCTTTCCTGTCTAAAGGTTGTGAGAACTATACCATAGTATAAAGAGAAGGGAAGTAGGTTATCTTCATACAAACGCACCGCGCGCGGCTTGTATTAGCGCCAAAGTATCAGTATTTGACACAACTGTATGAATCTGACGTTTAATCTCGCAATCGTCATTATCTTGAATGAACCGAGAATAGGGGGCCCGGTCGTGTCATTACATTCACAAACACCGCTGAAGCATTTGATCCGCGATTAAGTTTCCGTTAGTCAGCTGTCAACTTATACATAAACATCACTTTAACCAAAGATCAATTTGGCCTTTGAATGGCCACTAGAGACGCGCGTCGTCCGCTGTCCTAAATGTGTCACTTTGGTAGCTGGCAAAACATTCCCTACTTTCAGTCTTGGGTCCTAAAATTAGGACAAATGCTAAAGTTATTTTCAGGTTTCAAAGAATGGTTAAGTACTGATTAAAGCAACATGTTAGAGTGGGATTTAGAACGCAGACAAAAAAAAAAGGGAATCGCAATTACTTACCTTGTTTGTTGTTGTTAGCACGAACCCGATGCGCGTGTTCTCGACACACTCGGTGCGCGAGTACGACCGGCGCAACGAGGACGTGGACCCGGTGGCTGCGTCCGCCGAGTATGAACTCGAGAAACGCGTCGAGAAGATGCACGTGTTCCCCGTTGACCTGCTCAAGGGCGCTGACGGCTTGGGCTTGTCTATCATAGGTGGGTCATTCACACTCTTAAGGTAAACGAGCAACTTTTCACGGCAATTTATTGCCGGCGACTGTTGCTGTCTTACTCTAACTTAGTACGTTAGCGAAAGATGCCTATAAGTATAGGCAAGCGTTCGGCAAGTGCCGGTTATAAATTGCTGTTAAAAAGTCCGTCGTTTACAAGCACCTTAACACATTCAGTGCCGACATACGCTATACGCGTAGCGCGTAGCAGCGTTTTTCCGCTTTGTAGCGAAAATGCGCTACGAACGGTGAACCCAACTATCGGGTTCTCGGCACTGAATGTGTTAAAAAAACAAAAACTGTTTCCAGAAATTGACAATGACGGAGGTTTATATTCGCGTTTCGTTCATCGTCATAGATAAAAACTTTGCCTGATGCCCTACATGCAGATAGAGTTTCGGCAAAAGTGTGTGAGGAAACTTTGAACCGGTTTTCCTTAATCTTTGATGGATGGCAGCATCTTGTGCACAAACTAATTAACTATATTATCATTAAGTTATTTAAACATGCGTTTTAAATTTGCATTATATTAGTACTCGTCTGAGACAATTCCAAAATTACCAAATCACAATGAAAACTTGCAGGGTTATGCCTCGCTTTATTCCTAAACGATCCTTGAGGGATTATTTCTTAAAACTTACTTCTTTTGATTGTCTTAGCTAGTAGAGTCTTGCGTTTTGTATAATATTATTTTCTTATAGGAATGGGTGTCGGTGCGGATGCTGGATTAGAGAAATTGGGCATATTCGTGAAAACTATAACGGAGAGCGGTGCCGCCGCGCGCGACGGCAGGATTCAAGTCAACGATCAAATCATCGAGGTCGATGGCAAGAGTTTGGTGAGTATCATTTTTAATTGCATCATTTTGATGGACGTTTCCTTCAATTACAGGTAATTTCAGCTACTTTTTATACGACTGCGTGTAGCCAAAATTACGGTATAGAATTTAACAGTTTATATATGTATGTATGTGACCGAAAATCGGATGTTCCACTGTAGCTCCTGAATTACTGAACCGATTGTAATAAATAGGGTATTCTGACTTCTGGAGAACGTTTGAGTATCGTAGGCTGTATAAGAATTGTAAGTGTGCGTCATACTGAGCAAAGCCGCCTTTACGTCGTCAGTCGGGTTTTAGTTTTTTGCTACTTCTTTTTATTGTAGTTTGCGTATCATTCTGTGGCGACTAGCTTTTTTTATATCGGTATGGTATCCGTTTCCGTTGTAAATGGAATTCGACAGAAGACGCGCATGCGTAGTTCTCTTCTTGTCTGACTGTTCTCATGCTGGGACTAACTTTGCAGTTATTACCCTTATTATTTTATGTACATAGTTCTTGGTGTAAATATACATTGTAAATAGTATTGCGTGTGTTTGTTTCGTCAGAATAAACGTTCTCCACAAGTGGTGACCCCTGATTCGTGAGTTTTTGAACAATTTTCTTTACGAAAAAATAATGGCAACCAAGGATGACAATGACAACGCATGTAGTGTCGATCGTGTGGCTGTCAAGCCGCCTCCTTTTTGGCCCGACAGACCAGCTCTTTGGTTTGCCCAGTTGGATAGCCAATTTGTTTTGGCGAATATTACATGTGATACAACAAAATTCCATTATGCCATCTCAGTTTTGGACTGTAAACATGCGGCGATTGTGGAAGAAATAATTACGAAGCCGCCGACGTCCGGTAAATACGATGTCTTGAAGCGCGAATTAACTGCGCGGCTGTCGGTTACGCGAGAACAGCGTTTACAACAGCTACTCTGTAAAGAGGAACTCGGCGATAGGAAGCCGAGTGAGTTCCTTCGTCATCTCCGCAGTTTGGCAAGCATCGATGCTTCTGACGAGCTCATGCGGTCGCTTTGGTCTACCCGTTTACCATCTTATCTACAGACGGTTGTGGCCATGCAGCCTGAAACGGCAAATTTAGATGACGTGGCGCACATGGCAGACAAAGTATTCGAGGTAACGCCCCGAGCCTCTGCGTATCACGTTGCTGTTGCGTCTACATCGACCGCACACACCGATACGAGGATGGATGTGTTTGAGCAAAAGATTGACGAACTGACACGTAAAATTGAAGCTTTGTCTACGCAACGTGGTCGTCGCTTTGACCGAGCTCGGTCGCGTAGTAACCGTCGCCGTTCCCGTTCGCAAAGTCGCGCCGGAGCGCAATGTTGGTATCATTGGAAGTTTGGCGAAAATGCTGTCAAGTGCATTCCACCTTGTACCTATCAAAAAAACTTGTAAAGTGGTCGCTTGACGCGGCCAGTGAGTGTGCTTCGGTAACAAACCGGCTTTTCATAACAGATTGTACATCTAAGGTTCAATTTTTGGTGGACACTGGGTCAGATTTATGTGTTTACCCAGTTAGTTATTTGCGCGCACAGCGCCGTCAAAAAACGGATTATGAACTTTATGCTGCAAATAATACTACGATCGCCACATACGGTTGGATTAGTTTGTCTTTAGATTTAAGTTTACGTCGTTCCTTTTCTTGGCGATTTGTAATTGCTGATGTCAGCAAACCTATTATAGGGGTAGACTTTTTATCTTTTTATAACTTACTTGTCGACGTTCGCAATTCGCGCTTAATTGATGGCATAACGTCGCTCACATCAGCTGCTCTAGTTGCCTCTGCATGTTCTAGCCCGCAAATTAAAGTTATTTCGGGTGATTCCATCTACCACCAGCTACTTCAAGAGTATCCTGATGTAATGCGCCCTAGCGGAAGTCCATCAGAGCGAAAATGTAAGCACCACACGCTGCATTATATCAGGACGACTCCCGGGCCGCCTGTTTTTGCGCGCCCCAGAAGATTAGCACCTGATCGTTTGAAAATCGCGATACAGGAGTTTGATGATATGGTACGTGCTGGTATCGCCAGAAGGTCAGATAGTCCCTGGTCATCTCCTCTCCATTTAGTACCTAAAAAGGACAAGGGATGGCGTCCTTGTGGCGATTATCGCGCACTTAACTCGCGCACAGTGCCAGACAGATATCCAGTGCGCCATATAGCTGATTTCTCGCACAATCTGTTTGGCTGTAAGATATTTAGTAAGCTGGATTTGGTACGTGCTTATCACCAGATTCCTGTTGCGCCAGAGGACGTGCCGAAAACAGCAATCACCACTCCCTTCGGACTCTTTGAATTCCCGTATATGAGTTTCGGTTTGCGCAACGCAGCGCAAACCTTTCAACGGTTTATGGATGAAGTCCTTAGGGGTCTAGATTTCTGTTTTCCCTTCATAGATGACGTATTGATAGCTTCATCTGACGATGAGGAGCACCTGCGGCATCTACGGATCGTTTTTGAACGGTTTAATGAACATGGCATTTTATTAAATAATAGCAAATGTGTGTTCGCTGTCCCACAGATAGAGTTTTTAGGTTACCAAGTTTCGTCCGAAGGCACAAAGCCTATGGATGATAAAGTCAAAGCTATTGGGCAGTTTTCTCGACCTAAAACGATTAAAGAGCTTCGGAGATTTTTAGGTGCATTAAACTTCTACAGGCGCTTTATTACGAGTGCCGCCAAGTTACAAGCTCCTCTCCATGCACTACTGAGTGGGTCGTCGGTTAAGAACAACGACAGTATCGACTGGACCCCCGCGCTGGATGACGTATTTAAAGCTTGTAAGGAGAGTCTATCAACTGCTGCGCTTTTAGCACATCCTGATTCAACGGCCCCTTTAGCTATTGTGACTGACGCAAGTGACACTTGCCTTGGATCGGTGCTCCAGCAGCAGGTTGCAGGCAACTGGCAGCCGTTAGGATTTTTCTCAAAAAAACTAACAGCAGCTCAAACTAAGTACAGCGCGTATGATCGCGAGTTGTTAGCCATTTATGAGTCAGTAAAGTATTTTCGTTATATGATCGAGGCAAAACCTTTTTTCATTCTCACTGACCATAAGCCAATCGTATCGGCTTTTAGGAAATCTCTCGACGCGTGTTCTCCGCGACAGTTCCGGTATCTAGATTTTATATCCCAATTCACTACTGATATTCGATTTATTTCCGGTGAAGACAATATTGTCGCGGACGCCTTGTCGAGAACGGACGCTATCACTGACGGACTTGACTTTGACGCTTTAGCCGTTTCTCAGGCTATGGATATGGAACTTCAGACACTGCTTCAAACCGGTTCATCATTAAAACTGCAAACAGTTCTATTTGGAAGATCTATGTTATTTTGTGACGTATCCGGGGCCGTCAGTCGTCCCTTTATAACTTCAGAGTTCCGTAAACAAGTTTTTGACAACTTGCATGGACTAAGCCATCCTAGTGCTAGGAATACTATCAAGTTGGTCACTGAGCGCTACGTTTGGCCCGGCGTTAAGAAGGATTGCAGAACTTGGGCGCGATCCTGTATTCCGTGTCAGAGGAGTAAAATTTCCCGACACGTACATGCGCCAATTCAGCATTTTGCGGTTCCTGCGGCCCGATTTTCACATGTTCACGTAGATTTGATAGGTCCTCTTCCTATTTCCGACGGTTATAGATATTGCCTTACCGCGGTCGATAGGTACACTCGTTGGCCGGAGGCAGTTCCTTTGGTCGACATTACAGCTGAAAGTGTTGCCAAAGCCTTCATTTCTTCGTGGATAGCACGTTTTGGTTGTCCTGAGAAGGTCACGACTGATAGAGGGAAACAATTTGATTCCCACCTATTCAATCAACTTTCAGTCTTGACAGGTTCCCATCATCTGCAGACTACCGCGTATCACCCGGCTGCCAACGGTCTAGTGGAACGTTTTCACAGACAACTTAAGGCGGCCATTATGTGTCACGCGAACGAAAGCTGGACAGAAAGCCTTCCACTAGTACTGTTAGGTATACGTAGTGCATGGAAGGAGGATTTATCCGCGTCTACTGCAGAGCTGGTTTACGGGGAGTCAATACGTCTTCCCGGTGACTTTTTCGAGCCATCTGCTAATCGCATTATTGATTATTCAGATTTCTTGTCCAGGTTGAGATCACATATTAAAAGGTTGCAGCCTTCTAACGTTGTTCGCCATGGCTCGGAAAATGTTTTTATTTTTAAAGATTTGTTGACGGCTTCCCATGTCTTTATAAGACAAGATTTAGTAAGGAAATCTTTACAACCACCTTACACCGGTCCATTTAAAGTTGAGGAAAGGCATAATAAATATTTTAAAGTTGATGTAGCAGGAAAAATTATAACTGTTTCGATCGATAGGCTGAAACCAGCTTACATCCTAACTGATGAGCCTGCTACCACTACGTCAGCTGGTCCGCCTCATACTAGTGCTTCTCACCCAGGTGCGCCTACAGTTACACGATCTGGTCGTCACGTGCGATTTCCGCAATTTTATCGACCGTAAAGGTCTCCGGGGGGGGCTGATGTGGCGACTAGCCTTTTTTATATCGGTATGGTATCCGTTTCCGTTGTAAATGGAATTCGACAGAAGACGCGCATGCGTAGTTCTCTTCTTGTCTGACTGTTCTCATGCTGGGACTAACTTTGCAGTTATTACCCTTATTATTTTATGTACATAGTTCTTGGTGTAAATATACATTGTAAATAGTATTGCGTGTGTTTGTTTCGTCAGAATAAACGTTCTCCACAATTCTATACTACGTTTTTATGTTTATATTCCAATATTATTTATTATACCCAGGTGGGTGTAACACAAGCGTACGCCGCTTCCGTGCTCCGCAACACGTCTGGTCCAGTTAAATTTCTAATCGGCCGCGAAAAAGACCCCGATAACAGCGAAGTCGCCCATCTGATCAGGCAGTCTTTGGCTGCTGATAAGGAGAGGGAAGACAGGTATGTTCTTGTGAATGTTTACTTTGAGAAGATACGTAATATTGCCTCTTATGGAGGAGCTGGTGCTTCTAAAGAATATACGAAGAAGAGTTGTAAAGTTTCTCAGGGTCGCTGAGCAGTATTTTTAGCCTTCAGGAGTACTTAATATGATAAGTGAATCTTATATTAGCGCCATACGAATGAGGGTCGCTGCTAATAAACTGTTCATCCTGCCGGTAACAGCCCTTTCGGGGAAAAATTGCCCTCCCTCATCGTGCAGCGTGAGAACGTAGCACCACCGACCCTACCGCGCACAACGATATGATAGCGTGTGAATAAATAAAATAAATAAATCAGGGGACAATCTTTACACAAATCGATCTAGTCCCAAAGTAAGCTCTAAGGCTTGTGTTATGGATACTAAGAAAATAAGTCTGTTCGCCGAGAGTTGTAGTAAGTACTAAATATTATGATATCGTTTCGAAATAGCGACTGTCGCTTAACTATCGCAAAGTGTATGACGGGTGTCGCTTATCGCCGCGCGCACTGAGTTTCGTGATACGAGGGATTCGCGCCGGGCGGACGGTGACGAAAGAAATAAATTGTTTTGTTCATATACACAATCGCCATATTGCAAATTAATGTCATATGTTATAGGTCCTCGTCAAATGTCATATAAATTCAATAATCTGCACCGGCTTTGGCCAAAGAAACAAAAAAGAAAAATAATGTTTAAAACGCGTTGAGTATGGATATGACGTGTCTCGTGTCTTTCTATATATAATAATGTCATTGGCTTCAAGTGTGGCGTTGGGGTGTTTTGTTTGCATGTTGCTTTCATTTTATACAATTAGGCTATTCAATAATAATGTTCTATGAAAAAAATATGATTTTTGTCTTTATTTTTTTATTATCATCGGTAAAAATAATTAGCGGGCCGCTATTTTTAATGAGTTAAGAAGCCTTGACTTTTACTTTTTTTATCAATTCTCACCGAACAGACCTTACATAGAGAAATAAATACTCAAGCGATATTATACTTTTGTATGTATGTCGTAAGAAGTAGTATTCCGTGGCGCAGGGCGGGGCGCGAGCGGCAGCGGCGCCAGCAGTCGGAGGGCGCGGAGTCGCCGCCGCAGCCGCCCGCCGAGCCGCCGCCGCACACGCGCTACCCGGAGGTCACGGAGCTGCGCGCGCTCCTGCACGAGGTACTGTTCCGTGGCGCAGGGCAAAAGGGGGAAATTGTACTGATAGGTATATCCTCCTTTTAAAATGTTTGATTACTTATGGTTAAGCATAGAAAGGTTTGTTTATAAACAATGGTTTATTTACCATAATAAATGACAATTTTATTCCGACAAGTATCGAACGAGAAACGAATAGAATGCAAGGTTCAGGTGGACGCGTGTGCGCTTGACGGCGTCGTGCGCAGAAAGAGCCCGTCGCCGCTGCTTCAGCGTCGACTGAGATGCCTGGCGCGAGGCGCGCACGCGCGTTGCGCGAACGCTGGTCGGCTAAGGCGCTCGGCGTAGATATCAAAGCGGCGCGAACACTTATTAATATTGTTATATCGTGTAATACACGGTATCGGTATGTGGTGTGGAGTGTGAATGTGCTGAAGCGTGTTCTGCGCGGTGCGCAGGTGGTGGGCATGGAGGCGGGCGGCGCGGCGGGCGAGGAGGTGGCGGCGCGCGTGCGCGAGTGGTGCGCGGCGCGCGCGCCCGACGACGCGCTGCGCGCCGCGCTCGCCGCCGCCGCCGACACCGCCGACGGCGCGCAGCGCGCGCAGCGCAAGTACGACAAGGTCAGGCGCTGGAGACATTTCATTTTCCCACTCGCACGTGGCCGAATGTGTGCCGTCATTTATAGTAGTTTATGCAACGGTTGCTTAATGATAGGCCTTAAAATACGAGTGTGGGTTTATGAAACGAGCCGACAGGCGAGGCCACTAACCAGCATTATTACAACCAATTGTACTATGAGATGTGGTAGTAGGTAAAATCTGTACTGTAATGTTATTAGTTACTGTATCAATTTTTGTAACGTTATGAGTTTAAATTTGGAACAGCTGTCAAAACTCAAGTGGGTCTCTACTCTAGTATCCATAGATATTAAAACAGTTATCGATACGGAACATCAATTCAGTATGTTTTTTTAATATAAACCGCACGACATTTGATCTCGAGTGACATGAGAATAAAGAATTCATTCGTTTGTCTATGATTTAAAAAACAATCGTCTTGACTGAGGATCAAATTGCCACCATTACTGTTGTCATTTCATCATTCATGTTGGTTTTTTGCTTTTGTAAAAGTTGTTTGTAATTTACATTTTACTTGAAAATATGAATAGTAGTGACTCGAGCGGGATGTGAAAACTCCGCCGGATATCGTAAATGCAGCCACGATTGCAACAAATAACTTGTTGCCAGAAAATATTGTTTCTGATCATCATCTTATCATCCTGTCGGCTCGTTTCATAAACCCGCCGCACTCGTATTTTAAGCCCTATCATTATGCAACCGTTGCATAAACTACTATTGTAATATGCATAATACCTACAATACATTTGGCAAACACTGCACTACAAGCCTCACACGAGGTATTGTATTTTATTATGTCATCAACATTTATTTTTTATAATTATAGCAGGATTTTTTCTGGTTGGCGGACTCTTATCTGATCTGAGCGGAATTTAATCTATACCCAAAAGTGAACACTGGAAAAAAAAATTGGTTCAGCTTTTACCGAAAAATCTCACACAAACACAACCGCGCCGAGTCATAATACGACAAACTCTCATTCTGTGATTACGGTCGATAATTATCCTTTAACTGATAGCGTCGTTTGTGCAGGCGCGGCGCGCGCTGCGCGAATGGCGGCGAACGCGCGCGATGGTGCGCGCACGCGAAGAATGGTGGAGCACGAACGCGCGCGACGCGCACCGCGAGTACTCCTCCGCGCTCTCCACGCTGCACGAGCGCGTCGCGCGCCTCGAGGTGCTGCTACTAGTGAGTGACAAAGACAGCTACTCCGTACTATAAGCCCTAATATACATCACAGCTAACCTAACCTTTTGACCGTCAAGCATTTCTGAGAAGTAACACGAATTTCAACTTTAAGTCAAGGTAATGAAGGACTTTTTTACTGTGGCGGTCAAAAGGTTAAGAGGACTGTGAACCAACGGCAAAAATCACCCTTTTCATACCAAAGGCGATAACGATTTCCACTCCTTAAATGTTAACCGATTTTGACCAATTTTTGATAGGTTGTCAGTCAAAACAAAATCTAGGTCTATACGTTTTTTGAATGTTGATTAGATCAACAAAGTTAAATAATCGCCGAAGCTAGTTTTGTATGAGAATACTGAAACAGTAATAAAACTGAATTTATTTATCATAGTGAAAAAACCGAAACGTATAGTCCTAGATTTTGTTTTTACTGACAACCTATCAAAAATTGGTCAAAATCGGTTAACATTTAAGGGGTGGAAATCGTTATCGCCTTTTGTATGAAAAGCCGTAGGTTCACACTCCTCTTAAACAACATCCATCCGAAAAAAGGACTGATTGAGGGCTTTGATCAGAAAATGTTTGAGCACCTATATTTATTTTCTATCTTTTGAACCATGGACCTAAAGTCAGAAATTATTTATTTGTTTGTACAGGAAACTCAGAAGAAAGCCGGTTTGCCGGTAATGCTGCCGCACGAGCCGTCAGCGCGGCGCGAGACGCCGCCACTGCCGCGCCGACCCGACCCGGACCCGCTGCTCATCAACGGTTAGTCTGTCGGGACCCTTATCAGTGGCGTGTCGTGTTAAATTGCATTTGAATATCGAAATTGAAATTCTTATAACTACCTGCAGATTACAGTGGATTCATTTCATTCATACTTGGCTTATTTGGTATACAAGTTTCTAACCTCAAAATGCACCTTTTTTTGGCTAAAACTGCTTCCTTGCAAATAAAGGAACCGGAGACAATATTTTAGACGTCACTAGAGGATTGCTTTATATAGGACAAAACAAAATTATTGGGTGAAACTTGCACATTTTGAGGTTAGAAACTTGTTTACCAAATAAGACAAGTATCGATGAATCTACTGTACGTGCAAGTATTTAACTTTAAGTGCGGTCAAATATAATAACGACGAGAACCTAAACGGTATTATACATAGTAGTGAGGCGTCTTCCTGAGAAATTCTTTCTGCTCCACGATTTCGTTCCTCTCTGTTTGCGTCTGTACCAAAATTAGTTTGTATGTAGAAGTTGGCATTCATTTTTTTCAATGTTCCACTTAGCTTTTCTGTTATGCTTTTGTCGTAAAAGGGGTACTATTTCAGGCACTATTTTTTGGTATATAGCTGGCTTAGGAATTCAATGGCTTTCTGTGTGATCTCGGTCGGGTACGCCAGCTTGACGGTGCAAAATATTTTACCCATGTTTGGTATGAAATATCTCAGTTTCTATAAGAGCTACGAAGTTGAGACTTCGGGAGCCAGGGGTACTATTTGTGCACTATTTTTTGGGATATAGAGCATATTTGGGAACAGCACCGTTCTCGAGATCCAAAACGGGTACGCCAGCTTGACGTCAAGTTAGCGTACCTTGTTTAACACAAGGCTCATATCTCCGAAATTACAAAGGTACTCTTTTTTCTAACTCGGTACTAATTGGGTACTATTTAGGCACTATTTTTTGGAATCTTCAGATCCTGGATATCTTCGAAGGGTACGCCAACTTGACGCTCACAATAAAGATGCGGTTCTGCCGACCTTTGTGCTAGTTCGGAGGTTAGGAACACTGAAGGACTGCTTACTCGATAAGCTCCTGTATTCAACTGTAGAGTTGCATCGCGCTGTGCGTTGACCTACTTATCGTATGCATGAATTGTTCCTGATTCGTCGTATTCCTATTTCGTCGGATTCCTGATTCGTCGGATTCCTATTTCGTCGGATTCCTGATTCGTCGGATTCCTGATTCGTCGGATTTTCAATATCAAATTATACTATGGAATTACCGTGACTCCACTTCTGTATTTAATATTTAAAACTAAATATTTATAATAACAACACAATTAAATAGAAGTCGGTTAAAATATAATATATATACAATATTTACATACGCATACAAATTAAATTAATATACAGAGCCTATTTAAACAATCTAAAACTGTTTTTTTTTTTTTTCAACATGTCTGTGACAATTTGCCTTTCTTGATGGTATTTTTGCATGTCTTTTGCTTTACGTTTTGCTGGTACGGTGGAAGAATGTAGTTGGAGAAGAAGAACTACGGCCCAATAATAAACATGCGTGATGGCGATCGCACATAGCTCTACCTAAAAACATTAATCTTTATTTCTGGTAAATACTGGTTTACTGCATGATAGATTTAATTATATAATAGATAATTCCGACGAAACAAGAATACGACGAATCAGGAATCCGACGAAACGGGAATCCGACGAAACAGGAATCCGACGAAACGGAAATCCGACGAAACAGGATTACGACGAATTAGGAACAATTCGTATGCATAACTTTGACTCTAACTCTTGCATAATAATAAATCTATTATATTAATTGATACCTCACCGAGTTTTTTGCCGGTTTCTTGTGTTCTCAATAGACGTTTTTTCCGGACCGGTGACAGATTCATTCGTTCACCTTCATAAGAGCTTGTATGTAATAGTCTAAATTGAATAAAGATATTTTGACTTTTACTTTGATCGTTGTTGATTGGTTGAAAGTGACAGCGAATTGTCTTGTAGTTTTTCATAGAGATGCCGAATCTTCACGGCATCATGACGGGTTGATTCGTATTCGTGATAAAGTAAAAGTTGATAGTAACCATCTTTATCTTGTGTATAATTTGTCAGATCCCTGGAGCTCCGACAGCGACCTGTCAGACCTGTCCCCCATCGAAGACGAGTACGCCAAGGTGGACAAGTCGGCGCGGCGCGAGCGCGAAGCCAGTGAGCCGCCCGACCTCGGCGACGTCACCGAGCCCGAGCCACCCGAGCAACCCGTGCAACGCGAGCAGCCCGAGCAACCCGAGCGACCCGAGCGGCCCGAGCGGCCCGAGCGACCCGAGCGACCCGAGCGACCCGAACGGCCCGAGCGACCTGAGCGGTCCGTCCACGCGGGCGTGACGGTGCCGGCGGCGGCGCCGGCCGTTGCTGCCCCGCCGACTACTGTTGCAGAAAATATGTGAGCACATATAGATTTATATAACATCATTTGCACACAGGATGTCGAGTGCGTGAGACTACGTTAAGATTATAAAACAAACCATTTTCTTTGAACGAATTTCCGCAGCCATTTTAGCAGGTTTTCGTTAGATGGCATAACGTAATCTGTGATTATAATTCGTCCATTCAAATAGTGTGCACGCTTTGATATCAAGCTACAAAGAAGCCGCCGCTTTCATGATTTGTACACTTGCAGTGTACATCGGTACGTCGCGCTGAATGGTTATTTCGCTAAGAAATTAAAGTGCATTCAGAATAGTGAAGAAAAATACATATGCACACAAAGACATTGATCTCAACTCAACAGCGCAACTATCACTGTAATAAACACATGTGTTTCTTACAGTGATCGTGAAGTTGGAGGATGCAGATATAACTATTATTGTAATTTAATTTAAGAAATAAATAAATGAGTTACTAATAATACTAAATGATTACATAATGTATTTATTTATTTTGAGACATGTATTTTCCATAAAAGCGTGTACGTATAACGCTCGGTTATACGTCGCCAGGTCAGGTCGAAACAGGTCGCCGATTTTACGCAATTAATCGTTCCGCTTCAGCGTTTAGACGAACAGCCAGGCGACATCAGCCAGGGCGCCAGAGCCATCAAGCGATGCGTTGACCCTCGGTCACAGTATAATAAACTAACAGTATTTTGTCTGTTTGTGTGTTGTATTTTGTTTATCTTAGGACTAATTAATCGAACGTGGCCACAAGTAGTCTTGTGGCTCTGCCCACCCCATTAGGGATTTCGGGTGTGATGCTATCTATGTATGTATGTAGTATTTTGTCTCGGCAGTGTCTTCGAAATAATTACCTACGGCCGCTCGGTGCGTAAACACGCAGCAGGTCTGCCCAATGACTGTCTTTCTTAGGTTACGTTTTTGCTAATGCTACATTAAATTGTCGTATTATCTTTATTAAATTTACCTGCAAATCTTGTAATTTTTTATTATTTCTACGTAAGTTTACTAGTTTTAAGTGATTGTAAGTTAGCATCGAGGGGCATTTTTAAAAAAAAAAATGCCGACATGCACTGTTACTCGTGTGATCCTATAAGGGTTCCATTTTTTTTCTTTTAAAAGCACGGAACCCTAAAATACGCCTATTACATAATATTCATAATATTTACCTACTTTGTATACGACTTTGCAATCGTATCATAAAAGGTTCTACTAGGTAACCTCTATTATTTTTACCCGGATCGAGGGAAGACAGAACTGGCGCCTCATTCGGGAACGCTAAGTGATTCTGTAGCGACTCGTAAGCCAGATTTCTCATTCCACTCTTCCGCACGACGCGAAATGCGTAAGAGCGAGATGAGAGATCTGGCTTACGAGTCGCTACAGAATCACTTAGCGTTCCCGAATGAGGCGCCTGGTCAATATTTTAAAAACGCTATGATTAATACATTAATTATTATATTATTTAAATTTAATATTTTTTTAATCCAGATCGACACCAAGTCCAAAAATACAATTATCGTGGTCACGCGACCGAAACCGCGGGCAAAAGCTAGTATAGTATAGGTATATTCTCACCTACTAAGTAAATGCCTGATCGTTTATATAGAAGCCGCGCCGCCGGCTTATGTCAAAACACCAGACAAACGAGCCGCCTCGAGCGCGCGCAAAGGGACAGCCGTCGCGACGTCGCGCCGGCGCGGACATCTATTAAAACGAACTGTCCTGTCATAGAAGTTTGCTCGCTACGCCGTAATAATGCGAATACCACCTAATACCTACCTTACATAACACAGAAATATGTAAAAACTAAAGATAATGCCACTTGTCCTACTTTGCTGGCTGAGTTGGTAATTTCTTTTTTTTCTGGTTCCGATATAGATGAATTTAAACATCCATACACTGAACAATATAACCGATAAGTTCGTGCCATAATTTACGTAAATAAATTCATGGGAACATCTAACACCGTCTACGTCCGTACCCAACCGCGGCGCACTCGCGACTGTTGTGTACCGAAGTTTACCGAGATTTGGAAGCGCGTCGTTTCGGCCATTTGTATGAAGATGTAATACTGTATAGTTGTTTATACTGTGGCTCGGTGTTGCAGGAGCGCGAGCCCGGCGTCGCGCGAGCTGGACGCGGCCGTGCCGCGCGGCGCGCCGCCGCTGGACTCGTCGGCGCACCGCGCGCGCACCGACCTGGCGCGCCACCGCCACCACGCGCCGCACGAGCCGCACTCGCCGCACTCGCTCAGCAACGCCAGCTCCGTCAGTGCTCTATCTGTACCCCTACCCACACACCACACACACACACCTATACCTCGCCCGATGTAAAAATAGCGCAGACGGCCATATACAATGTATGACCGTCAGCGCGCTTTTTACATTGGTGGTGTTATACACGCTACACGTAGACCGTATATCCTATAGACTGTATAGGCGGCCGACCCCCGCTGCCCATATTAAGGAGCTCGTAAACTAGTTCTTCAGCAATTTATTGCTGCAATTCAGGCTATCCTCAAAAGTTTACATTCAACGTTTTTATTCCCATTGGTGATATAATATGTAATCTTTTTGAGGATAGCCCGAATTGGAAAAAAAAAAAAAAACTGGCCAAGTGTGAGTCAGACTCGCGCACGAAGGGTTCCGTACCATTTAATTAAGCAACAAAAAAAAACACGTTTGTTGTATGGGAGCTCCCCTTAAATGTTTATTTTATTTTAATTTAATTATTTATTTTTGAAGTTAATATATAGATATATATTAACTTCAAAATATGGGGGGGGGGATATATAGATATATATTCTGTGAATATTTGAAGTGTCTCCCTGTTTCCGGTTTCAGTATCGAGCAAAAGCGAGCAAAAAAATCACGTTTGTTGTATAGCAGCCCCCGTAAATATTTATTTTATTCCGTTTTTTAGTATTTGTTGTTATAGCGGCAACAAAAATACATAATCTGTCAAAATTTCAACTGTCTAACTATCACGGTCCATGAGATACAGCCTGGTGACAGACGGACAGACAGCCGTCGGACAATGGAATCTTAGGAATAGTGTCCCGTTTTTTTTTAGGGTACGGAACCCTAAAAAATACCCTGCAGTGCTCATAGTATAATGTTGCAGAATGCCTAGGAATGCGCCAGTCGCGGAGTTGAACTGCTTTTCTGTATGTAGCTTGTGACTGTCTAGCGGACACTTAATCGGCATGTTTGTTTACAGTACGATGGACTAGACGACTCATATAACGATTCCGCAGACGAGTCTCTCAGTGAATCGACTTCGGGCGCGCCTACGCACACGGGAGCACAATCCGTAAGTAAATTATACCTTATGACGTTGAAATAAAGTCTAGAATAGAATTTGTGATATTGTTTGTATCCGTCTTCAGCAGCGAGAGAGGCAAAGTTGCGGTAGTTCTGTGGGTAGCGCGACAGATGATGGAGTGTATTCCAGGGACGTCAGACATCACCAACTTACAGGTATGGCTATTTTATACTGTGGAGAAATAAAGGCTTTTTACATGGCAAGATATAAAAATCTCGCTTTTATGTATGTGCTCACCAGTGGCGGAGCGTCAAATATTTTGTAAGGGAAGCCGGAACAAAAATCTGTGTGCCAAATGCGAATCTGACCTTTAGAGTTACATTGCGTTCACTGACAGCTACCTGTTGCTTTCTAGTTTGGTAAAGCCGTTAGGAATCGGTTTGTAGGTAGGCTGCGCTACTGGTGCTCACGTAAGCATTTGTTACACACTGCGAACTACTCATTTTCGGTACGAATTTTATACTTCATATTTAGAAAATTGTTGGGTAAGGCGGCGGTTGAAAACGGACGTTTGAAACCGTACCCTTCATTATATTTAAGATATCGACAAGAGATGATTACAAGTATAGCGTGCAAAGTGTGACCGTAGCAGATAATTTTAGTCAAAAATCGACGCTGGTCGTTATCTGTATGGTCAATTTTCTGGACAACAAAACACCTTCAATATTGCTCGGTCAATCGCATGTTTTCGCAAATAATTTATTGGATGACCCATGTGTTTGTGATTAACGCTAGCTTTATTACCATGGCATTACCCACCCACATTGTAACCACACTCGAACCTTCACCACATGAAATAATAAGCTAAATTGGATCTTCAAGTGTTCATAAGTTCATCACGGAATACGTGTAAACGACGCATTAGTTCTTTGTTTTTGGTAAGACGTCTTTGTCAATGTTTGAACGGTAAATCAAGGGTTTTCTAGGCTATTTAGAGGTCACTCTATAGCGTCGAATGACGTCACTAAAAGGTTCATGGACGCAAGATGTGGTTTCCTAGAGAACGGTGTAAAAAACGCTCTCTAGGAAACCAAGCCATCTTGTTTCCATAGACGTTTTATTGACGTCATTCGACGCTATATAGCATCTGCGTTAGCGAAGTTTTCCTAGGATAGCAGTACCATCATTTAGCGGCCGCTATATAGCGGCGAATGACGGCAATAAAACGTTGTCTATGGAAACAAGATGGCGTGGTTTCCAAAAGAGCAGTGTCAAAAAACGCATGCCATCTTGTTTAAAATGGTGGCTAAATGTCGGTACCGCTATCCTAGGAAGGTCTTGCTTTAATGAAGGCACAGCTATCCTGAGAAATCCAATCTTGAGATTATTGAGAAATGTAGGAACCAACACTCAAAATAGAAACAATCGAAACACGTTGTTAATATATTTTAATGCGCTAAAGGTCGAATCCAGAAACGCCACTTAAGCATTTGACTAGATATTAAGTAGTTAAATGTCCCTAGTTCTCAACCTATAACAAACTAGTTGTCAACCTATACAGAAACGTCACTGAAACGTCACTTTAATTAAAGCTTGATTTGAGTGGCTTTTCTGAATTCGGCCTTAAAATTATAAAGGCCATGAAAAATACCCTTGCGAGTACACGACAAAATATCGGTTACAGTAGATTGCGTGAAATAATATCGATGAACTTTTCTGAAACTTATAGTATGATGCACACGTGAGTGTTGAGTACAGTTTTCTCACTGGTGTAAGACGTGTTGAGAGAGCGAGTGATCGATATGTGCGGTGCGGTGGGGCGAGTAGGTCCGGCGGCGTCGCTGGCGGAGCAGCTGAAGCAGGTGCTGGCGGAGCGCGAGCGGCGGCTGGGCGCCGCGCCCGCGCCCGCGCCGCCCGCCGACCCCGTGCAGCTCACGCACCACCTCGTCGACGAGATCCGCCAGGCCGTCAGCGAGGCCAACGCCCGAGGTTTGTATCCCACCGAGGCATACGCTAGCTAGGACGCGCGTCACAACATACTACACATAGTACTATTAAAATAAGTTCACCATTCGGTCATAGAGTATATCAAATTACAGATATGACCTTCAAATATATTACCCGTTATCTTATTAAACACAATACAACATAAGGATATAAACAACAAAACCTCCTAATAGCTCCAAAGTAAATCAACATTAAGAAAAATTATTAGTGACTATTATTTAACAGTATGACACGCATGACAAATGTACTGTTTGTTACCTTACGTAATACAATAACAATTGATTAACAAAGAATCATGAATATTTTTTGATGGTCTACTGGTAAGTAATATCATCATGGCAGGTTATATACATTACGTTTCCGATACTTTAAGTTAAATGATACCTAAAAGAAATCCCAGCAATGTAACTTGTGTTATTTTCGTCTACAGCTTTAGCCCATAATAGCCGAGAAAAGTCGAATCGTTAACTGATTTTAATCGTACTGTACCTACCTATGATGTTTACATCTTGTTAACTATTACCTAGACGGATAGAGTATAGGAACATTTCTTATCCTCAGTGCTGACTTTTCATTTTTGCCGATACAGTGCTTTGACTCTCTCACTGATTACTTTTTCCGCTTCGTTTTTCTTTTCTGTACATAAAGAGATATGATGGTACTTCCATCGTGAAAATTTATTTCGAACATCGCCTGTAGGTACTTTAGAGATACTTAGTCGCGCGTTACCGAGATTTTTTATCCATTTACGCTGTAGTTGTAGCTGTAATTTCTGATCAGTTCACTAGATATTTAATATAGCTCGCTGGATTAAAATTAGGGTATACATTCTGTTAATGTTTTACTCTGATAGGAAAAGATGTAGTTGATCACTTAAAAATATAGCCAAAGTACTTAGTTGTCATAAAATGATTTCTTGGGATCGTAGTGTACATATTCACAATCCATAACTGAATGCACCTATAGGCACCAGCGTTAAGCTGTTTCCACCAGAGCTGTGTGAGGAAAAATCCACCAATCAGTGTGCGAGCCAGTGTTATTTGTCTTGAATTAACCAACTTAATTGCTGGATTTATCCTCGCTTACTGCTCAGCACAGTTCGGTGGAAAAGCAGTCGTACTTCACGCTTCCATATTAACCAAATTAATATTGAAACCTTTATTATTCGAAGTGCATTTTCCCTCCCGCGTTATGCTCACCATACGTTCATGATGTCACTGAATCAAGTCATTCCTTGTCCATTGTCGTCTTCTATTACCTTTTGCATGTCGTGATTTATTTATCTGGGTGGCGGTGACTTTTTAAAAGCTTTTCGCTTTAATCTTTGAGTACCAGGAGCTAGGCGGGCGCTCTGTTCGTAGCGCATTTTCGCTACAGAGCGGAGCGCTACACGCGTAGCGCGTGGCGATTGTTGGCTCTGAAAGTGTTAAACGCCTTCTCTGATGTTAAATATTCCTTTTTGATGCTAATTAGGTATCTATCGATCTACTTGTATCAGTTAATACGGGCAGTAGTAAACTTGAAATTTTACTAGTAAAAAGGTATAGCCCGTGGCCTGGTTAATACTGATTCTTACGGGGCGTTTTAACCGCTGCCCTTACCGTCACCTGATGGGAGGGACGAGGATCATTGTCAATATTTAATGTAAAAAAGACTAGTCCCGGTTCAGTAGCAGATACTCGTCCCAGTACAGGTTTAAATTTAGTTAAAAATTTACTTAAGATGACTAAGAATTGGGTGACGGTTAGGACAGTAAGGAAGGTAAAGGCCCGGGCAAACCAAACGTGTTTGCGGCGCGTCGTGTTTCGAACATAGCGCGGGACCGCGACGGAATCGCGCTACTTTAGTGTGCCATGTTAAATCCGCCCCGCTGCCCCACAGATCTCGCGGGCCCGCGTTAGAAACGCGACGCGCCGCAAATGCGTTTTGTTTGCCCGGGCCTTAAGGATGGTAGGCCTTAAGGAGACATTTACCCGTAGAAATAACCCTTAAGCAGGTTATTAGTGTCAGCCAGTATCGATAACGTGGGCGTGGTTATAGTGAAGAAAGCTCCGGCTTGCGTAGTCGGCGGCGAGGTGCCGTGGCAGCCACTGTCGAGCGCGGTCTCCGAGGCGAGCCTGGCGCCGCCCGCGCCGCTCTCCCCGCAGCCCGTCACGCACTGGACCAAGCACCAGGTAAATATATGTTTATATTCAAAAAGTAGCGTGTCTTAGTCCAGGGTATAAGCTATCTCCATTCTAAATTTTCATCTACATCCGGGCGGGTAGACAGCCGTTAAAGCGTGAAGGAGTAACAAACATACCAACTACTTAAACACTCATATTCGCATTTATAATATTAATGTGATTAGGTTTATATAATACTAGTGGACCCGCCACAGGTTCGCCCGCGGTATTTTCCATACAAACTTTATCACCTCTTTTCACCCTTTTAGGGATGGAATTTCGAAAAATCCCTCCTTAGTGCATGCACCTCTAGAGTACTCGAGGAATGTCTCCTCCAAATTTCAAACCTCTAGGACCACCCGTTTAGGCTGTGCGTTGTCTATAAGTGAGTTACGGTACTGTTTTATATGTATGTATAGATAGATAGATGTTTACGTTTTGTCTTCCTTCACGGAAAAGTAGATAAAGACAAAATATAGGCATATACAGAAACCGTCGAATGTAGGCCTTGGTCAGGCGGGTTTCCCTTCGAACTTTAGGTACGCCCGGGCGTCGGGCACCGCGGCGCTGTAAATCGCAGTAGGTTGCCGCTCGCTCGCTCGCCGCGTCGCGCGTCGTCATAGCGATTACTCTACTTAAAGCGACCCACAAGCGACCCTAGCGTACGTGAAAGAGCAAATGTTATGCGACAGAGAGAGAAGGCATGAGTAGGCATATTTTCATGCCCAAACACCGGTTTTGTTAGAGAGTGATTCTTCTGTACATTAGTATTATTCTATTCTGTGCTTCGGTGAAGTGGTGATGCGCAGTTGCAACGTTCCCCAGGTGTGGCAGTGGGTGTCGGGGCTGGGCGAGGGCCTGGAGCGGCACGCGGGCGCGTTCGCGGCGCGCGGCGTGGACGGCGCGCTGCTGCTGGCGCTGAGCTCCGCGGACCTCAAGCTGCTGGGGCTGGGCGGCGACGACCGCCGCCGCATGAAGCGCCGCCTCAAGCAGCTGCGCGCCGCCCACGAGAAACACCTTAAGGCGCTCAAGAAAGCCGAGAAGAAGGCCAAGAAGAAGTAAACCTGCGCCGCGGCTCGCTCCTACCACCACTAACGCCCGCAGAAAGTCGACCACCAACGAATTGCTTCCATCTTCGGCTTAACCTTTTGGACGCCGTTGTCGACTATGCCTGACAGCGTATACAGGGTAAAAAAGTCCTTCAGTACCTTGACTTTAAGTTGAAATTCGTGTTACTTCTCAGACATGCTTGGCGGCCAAAAGGTTAATGATCTCCAAGTTTATTTTCTCTCTCAAATTTTCAGCAACCCACTCTATTCTTCATTTTTCTTGCCACGTTTCTTATACTGTTCTCAAAAAGCGTAGACGTTATTTTAAATAATAACGTTCTAAGTTTTGCGATTGGCTCTGTGTCGACATGCGTGGCTCGGGGCGAGGCAGAAAGCTGTGTTGGATAGCGTAGAGAGTGCCATCTGACTTATAGCTTAGGGTTTAGTGACGGTAGGGTAGAGTCGAACGAAGAAATAATAAGATAATCGAAAATTAGATATAAGTGAATATGGAAGAGGTCAAGTAGAAGGCATTTATCTAGACTGTCTGATGTAACTTGTAATGTATTCTCTATACCAATTTTATTGAATGTTTGTTCGCTCTGATCGCAGACAGCATCCAATATAACAATATTTACTCTGATATATCCGATGCTGTCTGAAAATCTTAAATTCATTTGTTGTTCCTACATATTGTATTATTTGTGTCAGTTTTTCTTCCAAGTTTGATGTGAAGCAATGTACTGCTGGAAAATCACTGGCTCAATCTAGTCATAAGATCAACCGTAAGCTGCTCGAAAGTCTATAATATTTTTCCTAAGAATTTTGAAATACATCATTAAGACATAATATAACGTTTCATACGTGTCTGCCATAAAATGTCGATAGTATTGTATCGCAACAACTAATTTTTGTGTAACTATTGTTTGAGGTTAACTCCATAAAACTACACACACAGCAACTGATTGTTTCCGGCATTTATTTGACAATGAAATATTATACTTTGCACAAAATGTACTTAGTAATGAATGGTGACTGGTCGTTAGAAATGTCGCTACTGTGTTAGTAAGATATTTAAATTACATAGAAATAATATGGCATACATCGTCATTGATCATGTGATCTCATCTCATTCAAGTTTTTACTAAGACTTTTCAACCAACCCGCATTTTTTATCCATCTTCGCTATCAAATTAAATAATTATCTTATGAAATGTAATTAATAATCATGATTTAAATACATTCCAATAAAATTCTCTTTTGATAATTCTGTGTGAGTTTTCGATGATAAGTCTGGCTTTATAGTTTTTCTTAGGCAACATTAAATAATTGGTTGGGACTCCATCTGCTCATACGAAGTACTGTTTATAGTAACTTTAGTCTAGCCATAATACGAAGTTAACGAGCTTGTAAAGAAGTGGAGAACTGCCTGCAGTATGGTAGCGGTCCCAGCCCAGGTGTAAGTGTATTTAATTGTTTACGTGTGTATGTTCGGTTCCGTAGCTCTCGTGCACCGAGTACCGTGTAAGTAGGCGCGCGGACGCCGCGGCGGCGGCCAGTGCGCTTCATTCACTCTGTATGACTGAATGTACATTGTGCATTTAGAATATTTATTTTAATTAAGAAGTAACGAATAATGTAAGTAGGAAGTCCATTAACGATTGCCAAAATTGATCAGTACTGTTTATTATTGTTGATTTTTTTTTATTTTAAATTTTCCTTAAATTATTAAATATTTATTTTGGGACCAAATTAATTTATTGTGTCTTGCAGTTTATTATTTATGTATTTGGGTACGCGGTTGGGAGAGATTTTTTTATTTATAATTAAATAAACAAACCAAAGTCTAAATCATATTGTTTTTTACTATCAATTATGATCAATGTACATTTCCTAAAATGATGGTGAAAATATAGTCTGCAGTGGTTATCTGACTTTCTTTTACAAACCTTTGCATGTTCAATTTAACAAACAAAAATAGGCTGGCAAAATTAAATACAAGAGTAATTGCATCTATTATTCAGCTGCTTTTTTTTTCCTATTTTTACTTCTTTTCTTTTTCTTGAATTTTTTCTTAGGCGGACCATCTGCCTTTTCCTCTCCATCATTGCCATAACTGATAGTTACAAAAGCCCCAGGTTTTCTCTTAGGGGGCGGGGATGCTGCTTTGGGCTCATCTTCATCAGAATTATCACTGTTATTCTCTCCTACCAGTTCCACTTCATTCTCCTTTTCAGGCTTCTTTTCCTCTTCTGATTTCTCTTCCTTCTTTATAAATTGGCTCTGTCTATTCAATGTTACACATGTCACTCTACAGGCAGCATTGTGAGTACTTATTTCACTTAATTTAAAATCATTCAAGGACCAAATTTTGAGTTCTCCTGAACTGGATAATGAATACAGTACATCATTATTGTAATGGAGACATTTCACTCTCTGCTTATGAGCTTTATATGTGTGCGCTTGGGTATCAGATACAGTCAAACTGATTATATTTCCATTCTCAAGTCCTACAAACATAATGTCATCTGTGACCCACTGTACAGATGTTGGTTTTGAACTACATTTCATCTGTTTTTCAATACCGGCTTTACTTATTGTCCATACATCAACATTTTGTTGATAAATTAGTGAGAATCTATCACCTGTTGGAGAAAATTTAATTTCAGTGGGCATAGTTACACCCTTACTAGACAGGTTGATGGTAAAAGCAGGTCTTCCTTTGATTAAATTCCAAGTCCTCAATGTCTTGTCACCTCCAATACTTAGAGCCAACTTGTCAGAAGGGTGAACAGCAATGTCAGTGATGGGGAAACCTAAAAAGTATAAATCACATTAAATATAGTAAGATCATACTTAACATATACACATATCTCTCAAGACTGGAGCACTTATCCTCCACCACAAGACAGAACCCACCAAACTTCACGCTAAAGTGCAGCCTAGAGGTTTGGGTTGGGTTTGTGGGGCCCACCCAGGGAAAACCATTAAAAGGACAGGAAAATCCTTACAACAATGATTATCTATTTGACTTAATAAACATCGGGTTACTAAATTAAACAGATCTGGTGTAAATATACCTTGGTGTGCTTTTTTCCACATTTTCTCAATCTGCCAATTGCCTGTTCTTGTAACAATTATTGATCCATCGTCACTGCCAGTCAGTAGATGGGTCCCGTTGTGCGTGAACGCAACCGTATTGACTGAACCATCGTGATTCATGAGGACCGTGTGCTCTTTCCGCGCCTTCATATCTATCACCACTACCTTGTCGTCTGTACCGCCTGACGCCAAGAATTTGCCAGCAACGGACACGCATCGTACTGAAGCAGTATGTGAATGTGTAGCAAAGGTTTGTTTAAGTTTGTTCCTCTGAAAAGTAAATGTAGTTTTAGGTGAGTTGTATTTCGAAGTAAAATGTTGAATGCCGACATCAGTTAATTATGCTTACATCATCTTCATAGCTCAGGCTGTAGCCTAACAGAAAGCCTTCGTAAGTTCCTACCACTAACTCGTCCATGGTTTCACTGTGTCAAAGTTACAATATTTAGTAAAACATTACAACCTCAACTAACATGCACGTTTTCCTCGGCATTCCGAATATGTCACTATGAATGAATGTGTCACAACTCAACTCAATTGTCAATTTCATCGCACATTGACAATTTTGACGTTGTCGTTCAGAAGTTCATCAAAAAATAGTGTTTTTTCATAACAAGAAATGCAATAAAAATAGAATTATTGCAGTTTATTCAATCATCCAATGGTCGGGATGTCTAATAAAATGTGTTAACTTTATTTGGATATATACAGAAAAATATATATCTGATTTTCGGTGATTACCGATTACGGCGGATTATTTGAGCGTGATCGCAACACTATCAAAATAAAATGACTTACTGGTTTGTGAAAATGACAGCGTCAAGTCAAAAGAAGAAAGAATAGAGCCTCGTCGAATTTCCATCTTTTTATTGTTGAGTAGATGGATGTCTCTATAATTATTAGCTCATAGGACCGTTCAGTGTTTTTAAGTGACTGGCATACACATTACTATCATTCTGGTGAGTGGTTGCGGGTGGAAGCACGTCGCGCTACGTACGAACGTGTTGCTATCGATTTCCCAGGTTGGCATTAACTGCTAGTGTTTGTTTTGGTGCAGGATTCCCAAAAGAGGACATACTTGGACATCTACAAGATGGATCTGGCGGAGACTATGAAGAGCGTGCTGGCAAAGAGCACAGGTGGCGGTAGCGGCAGCGCGGGCGGCGCGGCAGCGCACGGCGCTGAGGGCTTCGTTACGGAAAAACTGTACATGCTGCTGCAGCTGTACCTGCAGAATAAGGGCTGGAGCCCCAGCATGGAGCTGCTGCAGTGCTTCAGTGACCTCAAGGACTCTTCTATGCTGCCCAGTGCTGCTTATTTACAGTCAGTTTATTAATGTCGTTCTTATTAGAAAGTATTCAGTTTATGCAATTTAAAATTGTAAAGAATGCAAAGCAAACAGCTGGTCCATGTATGGTTTCTAAGAAGAGATCATATTAGTGTCATTAGGTGTTATTTGATAAATAATATTGGAGTCCTATACTCACTGTTTTTCAACCTGTGGCTCCTGGCTGCCTAGGATTTCTCGAGCCTTTACTCAGAGGTCATGTTTGGAAACCCTTGCTCAAAGAGCTGTGGTTGCAAGCCAGTTTTTTAAATACTTCATTGTTGAAACCACTGACATAGTATTAATACGGTCATGGGGGGGTTGCCAGAGTTTTTTACTTGTATAAGGGTCGCATACTCAAAAAAGGTTGAAAACAATACCCTAGTGTTATACAATGCTAATTTGTTTACAGAATGATGGCATCACGGGTAGGACTAGATACCCAAGGCAGACTGATACTGCGAGAAAATGGTAAAATAATTCTCCCCTATGAGCACTTTGCCAATGCTGTGATGTTAAAACACATGAATGGGCCTCACGGACTGCACTTAGGACTAGAAGCTACAGTCAGAGCAGTAAGTAGTGAAACATTTCATGAATCTATTTTCTTTTCTATTCATACCTTTAACTTAACAGCTCTTCGTGTCATGTAAAAGCACTTCCATACATAATGAAAAACGGCTTTTTGACTAAACTACACCACAGTGCAACTATATTTTTTTTGGATTCATGATGGGATTGACTACTACTACCACGTGTTTTAAATTTTTTGTTTGTTGAACTTGAAGTTGATTAGTCTTTTTGTATAAAATACAGTGTAAAATCCATTTAACGGCACTCGATTTAATGACAAACTCCATGAAACGTCGAAATTACCTGACGCTTGTTGGGTTACCTTGTTGTCCATACAATGATACACTTTACGTAGCATCATACCCACTCTAAATAATGACCTCAATACGTCATTATTGAACAATAAACGGTACTTTCTAAGTTGCCGAGATTAATAAGAACTGCAACTGTGTATGTCCTTTTGTTTATTATTTTGTTGTTTTATTGTCTAGCTCATATTTTCCTCAACTGTCGGCAACATATGTACAGAAGATTCTAAGAAGTACTTGCTTTTGTTTATTGTGATTACATTAAACCTGTTCACCTCTGCTGCTAGACTGTTGTTAGGTTGTTATGCATTATCTATATTCTAAACGTTATACTTTATTAGTAAATAATATTATAATAGTATAATAATAGTGATTGTTCTTCTCTCCATTTAATGAGAACTCTCAATAACGCCATAAAATGTGCAGTGGCTTCAGTGTCGCTATATAGAGTTTACACCGTAGTTGCATTATGTTTTAAAATGTTATCAAAAAACCAGGTTTTCATTGTGTGTTTTTTTTTATGTCAATTGACTGGCAAACGAGCTGACGGCCCACCTGATGGAAAGTGGTCCACCCATGGACATCTGCAACACTAGAGGTGCTGCCAATGCGTTGCCAGTCTAGGGAGGATGGGGGATGGGATAGGGATGAGGGAATAAATGTGTAAATGCTTCAACACAGAGCACTATTAACTAATTAACACGAGAAAAAACTTGTTTAAAAAATAGTTATTAGTTATTTATTATTTATCTATTACTTTAAATACAGTTCAGCATTCAAACAATATCCACTACTTGTGTCGCTACGCCTATATATAAGTTAAGTGGGGCGATACAATAGGCATAGCGATTATATTATTTATTATATGTGTCACATACCTGTAGACATTATTGTGGTTTCTGTACCCTTACTTCCTTCACACCTTCTACTGCTGGCTCTATCTATGTTTGTTCTGCTTCACTTGTTTTATGATCGTTGGAGTCGTCCACCTCCTGTGGAAGTTAAAGTACCATGACACCAATACTCTCAGTGTCCCGAGCATCCTGAGTCTCCACGGTGATACTGGGGGGACATCGTCTCTAATCTAGTAGATAGATATATTTCATTATTAGTAAAATACTTAACACTTTACCTCGTGTTATACTTGAAGGGGATGTTTTTGTTCTACCCATGCTATCATGGCAGCCGCCCGAAGACGGTACATCCACCTGTTAATCGGGAAACTCTTATAGCCCGTTAGATCGGGACATGACCCTAAGCACACGCTTAGATCACTCCCATACAGTCGACTGTTACCTGAACACTCTCATCGGACAGGTCTGCTGGATCCCAGGCATTACTTGCCCAGGCCTCGGTTCTTCACCCTGGTCCCACGAACCAGGATGCTAACCTACCCATACCTTCACTTAGACGAGACGACCTCCCTCCGCATCTAAAGGATTCATAATACACACACACATATATGATACTCAGAGATAATCAGTTGTTATAGACACTCAGGATACTTAGCTTTCGTTGTCCCGTAGTCCGAGGCTCCTTCTCACGGGACACCGGACACGAGACACTATATCAAGTTTTCGCGCTCATACTAAATGTTGACAGTGACAGCTAAGAAAGACTTACCATAGATATGACGTCTTTAATGTTGCCAGTATTCAATATTGTTCGTTCGACTAACTGGCACTTTCCTTCGCGCTTGTCGCGACAACTTGTATTAGATAAAACACTGTAAACAGATGAACTAAGAATCCTTTTAGGTTTTTGTATGATTTTATTTGTTAGTTTAACTGAAATGAACACTTAATATTATTAACATTAATCACTTACTATATTTGTAGGTTGTAGAGTCATACACTATAGGGAGGGAGCAGTTTGGTATGGAGAAGGAGTTCATTGTAGAGGTGGTACAGAACTGCCCCAACCCTGCATGCCGCTACTACAAGAACCAGTTGGAGATGACACAAAAGTCCATCCAGCAGCACCTCTCACAACAACCTACTTACATCCCTGGTAAATATGACTCACTTAACTCAGTAGATGTTTGTAGGCCAAGCAGCGCTGGTATCAATAAAACTGCTTCTTAATCACCCTCAGCGTATTGATTATCTTCAGCGTTTTGTTTTTGTTAATAATCTTTTTGTGTTAATTTAAGTTGCTAAAGCGGCGTTTCTGCCTCCTAAGATTTCCAGTTTTTTTTTTATCTTGGGTTATTCTGGTTCAAGTTTTTCCCTTTCTTTGCTAATTTAAAAGGCCTGTTATCCTGGCGCTTCAGAAGTTGAGAGCGTCTATCTGTCCATTTGAAATTAAAAATTCACCACTTTTCGCTTTGCAGACACGAGCAGCGCCAGTTTGGCGGATAGCGCGGCCGTGGAGCGGCTGCTGCGTGGCTCGGCTCTACAGGACTACCAGCTGCCGCTCACACCCCACCTCGCTGCCCTCAGTAAGTCTATATGCACGTGCCCCTTGTGTCAACTTGAGCAAGTCTGCGGACAGGCTGTTGCAGAATATATAAGATTATATATTGATGATACCTCAGTGCGGACTAATACCATTAGCTTGTATTTTACTATGCAACAAGCATCAGCTGATCTTAGCGTGGCAATCACCAAATGTTTGACATGTTTGAAATTGTGTATGGATTCAGCGGGTCTGACGTCGGAGAAGTCTGAGCGGCGTAGCGAGAAGCTGTCGCAGCATCAGCTGCTGCTGCAGCACGGCGGGCGGCTGCCGCACGCGCTCGACAAGTACGCGCACCGCGCCGCGGCGCCCGCGCCCGACAAAAAGCACCACTACAGCGACGAGCACAAACTCACGGACTTCCTCAGGTGGGCACTCCTTCGCTCACACCACAGTGGGTACACTTTCCTCAAGGTGGCATGATGACTCGGTAAAGGTTGTGGGAATCTGCTAGATGTTAATAATATAGTGGTGATCCGGGCGGAAGCTATGGTAGGCAGTAGATGACGTGATGATGGTGCAGATAAAATGTCATTGAAAGTTCTTGTCTGACTTTCGTCGACGCTGGCTGGGGCTGGTGACTGGGATAGTCTCCGCCATTGAGTGTAGTAGACGGTTGACGATAGCCGCCTAAGGTAAACAAAGGTGCTTGCCAAAACTACTTAGGCTGTTCAGTGCCGTTCCTTAGTACGAGCCCTTATTTGCAGTTAATGTCCGATTAATATTGTTTACCCATATCATAAAACCTCCATAATGTATTCAAAAACCGTAAAAAATTACCAGCATTATTATAACCAATTTTACTATGAGCTGTGGTAGTAGGTAAAATCTGTACTGTAATGTTATTACTGTATCAATTTTTGCAACGTTATGAGATGAGTTTAAATTTGGAACAGTTGTCAAAAATCAAGTGGGTCTCTATTCTAGTATCCATAGATATTAAAACAGTTATCGATACGAAACATCAACATCAACAACAACGATATTTTTTAAATATAAACCGCACGACATTTGATCTCGAGTGACATGAGAATAGGGACTTCATTTGTTTGTCTATGATTTAAAAAATAGTGGGTGTGTGTCAGCTCCGACACACGACAGGAGTTTACTCCTTACGAACGATTATAAAATAAACCAGTACCCATCATACCATGCTGTCATTTTTCATTTTATTTTATTTCATTTTGACATTTGACAGTAAATAATAAAGTTTCATATTAATGAATATAAACATGTCACTCATTGAATACAATAATTAATTGACACTTCGGGTCCCGTCGTCTTCCGATTGAGATCCAAGTCTTACCGATGGAAACATATTATACACTATATCTGTATGCAATGCGAAGCGACCAACGCATCTTTGGCTAACATCGTGTGACTCCGTACCGTGTGACATACCCCGGGCTTATATATGAAAATCGATTTTTAAGGAGTAAATTCCAATAAACTCCAAAAAGTGACATCGGATTTGGTTTTGTCATGCCTAAATACATTGATAACGATAACAATGACGACTTTTGACATGACAGTGTCACCCGCCATCTTGGGTCCAAAAACTGACATTGGTTTTGGTTTTGTCATGCCTAAATACCTTGAAAACGATACCAATGACGATTTTTGACATGACAGTGTCATCCGCCATCTTGGATCCAAAAAGTTTCATATTAATGAATATAAACATGTCACTCATAGAATATAATAATTAATTGACACTTCGGGTCCCGTCGTCATTCGATTGAGATCCGAGTTTTACCGATGGAAACATATTATTCACTATATCTGTATGCAATGCGAAGCGACCGACACATCTTCGGCTAACATCGTGTGACTCCGTCGTGTGACAGTGTGACTGACATCGTAGTTTGATTTTACTCCCCATAATATTTCATACCCCGGGCTTATAAATGAAAATCAATTCTTAAGGAGTAAACTCCAAAAAATATTCGGTTCTTTGACGGAGGATCGAATTGGCGCCATTACTGTTGACATTTGTTTGTTTGTTGGTTTTTGCTGTTACGAAAGTAGAATTGTAAAAGTTGTTTGTAATTTACATTTTAGTTGAAAATGTGAATAGTAGTGACTCCGAGAACGATGTGAAAACTCCGCCGGATATCGTAAATGCAGCCACGATTGCAACAAATAACTTGTTACCAGAAAATATGTTTCTGAACACATCATGGAGGATTTATAATATGTGTGTAGATAAAGTTATGTATGCAACTGTACATAATTTGGCCTTAAAACACTCGTGTGCGATCTTATTATGAAACTCGCCTGTCGGCTCGTTTCATAAACCCACACTCATATTTTAAGGCCTATTATTATGCAACCGTTGCATAAACTACTATTGCCTGTTCTGCGATCGCAGAGCGAACTTGGAGAGCCTGGAGTCCCTGTCGGGAGGCGCTGCGGCGGCGAGCAGCACGGCGGGCGGCGGGCAGGAGCGCGTGGTGCGCGCCTTCGCCGAGCTGGCGCGCAACCTGCAGCGCATGCGGCCCTGCGTGCGCCCCGCCATGTGCAAGCCCTACGGCAAGCAGAGCGAGCAGCTGCAGAAGAGTGAGTCCCCGCCACACTACACACTACACACTACGTACTGTAGCGCCGCCAGGAGCGCGTGGTGCGCGCCTTCGCCGAGCTGGCGCGCAACCTGCAGCGCATGCGGCCCTGCGTGCGCCCCGCCATGTGCAAGCCCTACGGCAAGCAGAGCGAGCAGCTGCAGAAGAGTGAGTCCCCGCCACACTACACACTACACACTACGTACTGTAGCGCCGCCAGGAGCGCGTGGTGCGCGCCTTCGCCGAGCTGGCGCGCAACCTGCAGCGCATGCGGCCCTGCGTGCGCCCCGCCATGTGCAAGCCCTACGGCAAGCAGAGCGAGCAGCTGCAGAAGAGTGAGTCCCCGCCACACTACACACTACACACTACGTACTGTAGCGCCGCCAGGAGCGCGTGGTGCGCGCCTTCGCCGAGCTGGCGCGCAACCTGCAGCGCATGCGGCCCTGCGTGCGCCCCGCCATGTGCAAGCCCTACGGCAAGCAGAGCGAGCAGCTGCAGAAGAGTGAGTCCCCGCCACACTACACACTACACACTACGTACTGTAGCGCCGCCAGGAGCGCGTGGTGCGCGCCTTCGCCGAGCTGGCGCGCAACCTGCAGCGCATGCGGCCCTGCGTGCGCCCCGCCATGTGCAAGCCCTACGGCAAGCAGAGCGAGCAGCTGCAGAAGAGTGAGTCCCCGCCACACTACACACTACACACTACGTACTGTAGCGCCGCCAGGAGCGCGTGGTGCGCGCCTTCGCCGAGCTGGCGCGCAACCTGCAGCGCATGCGGCCCTGCGTGCGCCCCGCCATGTGCAAGCCCTACGGCAAGCAGAGCGAGCAGCTGCAGAAGAGTGAGTCCCCGCCACACTACACACTACACACTACGTACTGTAGCGCCGCCAGGAGCGCGTGGTGCGCGCCTTCGCCGAGCTGGCGCGCAACCTGCAGCGCATGCGGCCCTGCGTGCGCCCCGCCATGTGCAAGCCCTACGGCAAGCAGAGCGAGCAGCTGCAGAAGAGTGAGTCCCCGCCACACTACACACTACACACTACGTACTGTAGCGCCGCCAGGAGCGCGTGGTGCGCGCCTTCGCCGAGCTGGCGCGCAACCTGCAGCGCATGCGGCCCTGCGTGCGCCCCGCCATGTGCAAGCCCTACGGCAAGCAGAGCGAGCAGCTGCAGAAGAGTGAGTCCCCGCCACACTACACACTACACACTACGTACTGTAGCGCCGCCAGGAGCGCGTGGTGCGCGCCTTCGCCGAGCTGGCGCGCAACCTGCAGCGCATGCGGCCCTGCGTGCGCCCCGCCATGTGCAAGCCCTACGGCAAGCAGAGCGAGCAGCTGCAGAAGAGTGAGTCCCCGCCACACTACACACTACACACTACGTACTGTAGCGCCGCCAGGAGCGCGTGGTGCGCGCCTTCGCCGAGCTGGCGCGCAACCTGCAGCGCATGCGGCCCTGCGTGCGCCCCGCCATGTGCAAGCCCTACGGCAAGCAGAGCGAGCAGCTGCAGAAGAGTGAGTCCCCGCCACACTACACACTACACACTACGTACTGTAGCGCCGCCAGGAGCGCGTGGTGCGCGCCTTCGCCGAGCTGGCGCGCAACCTGCAGCGCATGCGGCCCTGCGTGCGCCCCGCCATGTGCAAGCCCTACGGCAAGCAGAGCGAGCAGCTGCAGAAGAGTGAGTCCCCGCCACACTACACACTACACACTACGTACTGTAGCGCCGCCAGGAGCGCGTGGTGCGCGCCTTCGCCGAGCTGGCGCGCAACCTGCAGCGCATGCGGCCCTGCGTGCGCCCCGCCATGTGCAAGCCCTACGGCAAGCAGAGCGAGCAGCTGCAGAAGAGTGAGTCCCCGCCACACTACACACTACACACTACGTACTGTAGCGCCGCCAGGAAGGAACAACCGGACAAGTGCTATTTAATCTCACGTGGAGAGGGTTCCGTGATTATATGAAATTTCCTATGTAACTTTTAATACCATAGATTTCTCATAGGTTTTCCTGTAATCTATAGGTAAAGGACTATTTTCTGTATGTTTTTCATAATTGTAGGCCGGTTATTGTAGTTTCGGAGATAAGGCGGGGAATGGTCAATTTTCGCGTATTTTCCTTAATAACTTCCAAACTATTTATCTTAAAATAAAAAAATCAAGATTTAACATTCTCACAACGAGCCCTTTCATTTGTTATGTGACAGAATATAGTTTGCACAACTTTTTGGAGTTTACCTCCTTAAGAATCGATTTCATATAATAAGCCCGGGGTATGAATTATGGGGAGTAAAATCAAACTCCGAAGTTACACGAAGTTAGCATGTCAGACGGCGGAGTCACACGATGATGTCACACGGCGGAGTCACACGAAGTTACACGATGTTAGCCGAAGAAGCGTCGGTCGCTTCGCATTGCATACAGATATAGTGAATTATATGTTTCCAACGGTAAAACTCGGATCTCAATCGGAAGACGACGGGACCCGAGGTGTCAATTAATTATTGTATTCAATGAGTGACATGTTTATATTCATTAATATGAAACTTTTTGGATCCAAGATGGCGGATGACACTGTCATGTCAAAAATCATCATTGGTATCGTTTTCAAGGTATTTAGGCATGACAAAACCAAATCCGATGTCAGTTTTTGGATCCAAGATGGCGGATGACACTATCATGTCAAAAATCGTCATTGGTATCGTTTTCAAGGCATTTAGGCATGACAAAACCAAATCCGATGTCACTTTTTGGATCCAAGATGGCGGATGACACTGTCATGTAAAAATCGTCATTGGTATCGTTTTCAAGGTATTTAGGCATGATAAAACCAAATCCGATGTCACTTTTGGAGTTTACTCCTTAAGAATAGATTTTCATATATAAGCCCGAGGTATGAAAAATTATGGGGAGTAAAATGAAACTACGATGTCACACTGTCACACGGTACGGAGTCACACGATATTAGCCGAAGATGCGTCGGTCGCTTCGCATTGCATATCGAGTGCGAGTGGAGTGTGAGTAAACTCCTGTCGTGCGTCGGAGCTGACTGACACACACACTTGTTTTTTCTCTTTTGCTCCCCAAATGTTGCCCCCATGTTTAAAAATCATTTATTTACGTAACGCGTCCGTGTTGCGGTCACTGACTTACATATGTGTACCAAATTTCAACGCAGTCGGTCTAGCAGTTTCGGAGCAAATTGGCTGTGACAGACGGACAGACAGACAGACACACGAGTGATCCTATAAAGGTTCAGTTTTTTCCTTTTTGAGGTACGGATCCCTAAAAAGGAAATGAGACTACACAGCTATACCACACATTTAAAGCGGCCACGAGATATTCAGAGTCTCCTAGGCGTGTACTAGTATGGCGGGACCGATGACTTAGTTACAAGCCTCTCCTAACGTCTGGCAAAACTTCATTGACTTTCAAATTACGTCGTTTCGTGTGCAGTGTTGTTCTATTACGGAACATACGACCGCTATATGTATTAACACTTCGTTCTCTGTTTTAGTTCTTTTGGACACGATCCAGTTGGTTCAGTCGCTGCGGAGCTACTTGCCTCCCCCGCACATCCAGGTCACCTCGTGGAAAAATGATGACAAGTTACGGTAATGACAACTTACTCGCTTGCTTGCGGACTCAAAATTAATAATTGTGTTCTTATAAACACTTTTTAACTCTGTTTACTCTGACCTCCCAGGTTGTTCGGAAGTTAATCTTTGATTATGAATAAAATTCGTAATTAATTTTGAGGAGTAACTTTACTCATTGCAACAGATATTACAGAACAGAATGACAGATACAACTTAAACTAATTAGCCGCATCGACTCCGATGGTGGAATTATTGCTCGTATTATTTGTGTAGGCGCTGAATTGACATCATGTTTACTTCTTTTGCAAACACAGGTTATGTACTCTTCACTAACTGTATAGATATTACATGTCAATTTGCTGACAAACAATCAATTTATTGGTGGACTACTGCTATGATACGTGGTGTCAGTTTGTATACGGAGGTGTGTATTCCAGCTCAAACAACATGGAAGAACTCGAGAGCCGTAAGATAGTGAGTGGCAACTAGCCCGCCGCACTCGCTCGCTCGCCGCACACGCAACAACTCGCATTAATTTCCCTGAAGGTAAACATATTTTTGGCTCTCCCTTTGTCAGTTGCAGGGCCGACTAACAGCAGCAGCCGTGCGGCTTAATGGCCCGTTAAATCTTTATATTAATAATGGAATTATGATCCTGGCATTCAATATGCATAATCTGATTGCACTTTGCAATTTGGAATTGAACAATTGATTTCAGCTATACATGAATATTTTATCCGTCGAAGTGCTTTGAATATACAAAGCCTCATATAGCGAAGGAGTAGGTACTTTTGTATGACATTTTATATTGTACTATTTGCAGCTTTGTATATTTGAGAACAGCTTTTTTAATTTTGCAATAATGAGGAATATGTATGAAATCGTGTTTCATAAAATTAGTATTAACCCTGACTATATTCATGATTCTTGGATTTAGTACGGATATTCTTAGCTGATCGCACATTATCAGTACGCTAAGGGAGAATGTAAAAAAGAGGGGGTGGATATTATCTTGATTAAAGCTTAACCTTTTGAACGCCCCAGTCCGACAGGAGATTTCCGTGCCCCTGACGCCAGGATATGCCGTTTTCCATATATTTGCATCGGCTACAGCCGTCGTCGAGCGCTAGTGGCACGCTTTTTCGCCGTTAACCGTGGCGTTCAAAGGGTTAAAAAATATATAAGCGTGTGTCTGCAAGCGTGGCCTGTATCTTGAGTTCAACAGGCGATTGTAGTTATTTAACTTGAAGCGATTTTTGCTTTACTTTTTAGATTAACACCTTACAAGCAGTTTCGGTTGTGTTACGTATACGTTGTCTTCTTTATAATATTTTTATTACGTTTTCGTTACAATTTCATTTAAATGTTAACTGTTTGTGCACATCGCGTATTTTGCTTGATTGCTTTTAATGTTCAAGTATATCTTTTAGTTATGTAACCCATATCGTCCTTAATGTTTCAATGTTTTGTCGTAAGTGCATTATTTACACTGTGATAGAGGTGTAATAGGATTAGGTCTGAGCTAAATCTTGACATGAATATAAATGCATAATGAGCAGGTCAGTTATAATCGATTATGATAGGGGCCGAAGAACTAATTATGATTTATAATTTAAACTTGAGTAAAACGGTAAGTTGGGATAAGTTTTGATTATTTTAACCTTTGTAAACCTTAGGTAGAGATTAATTCGCCACGTCTTGTCTTGTGAATGATGAGGAGGTATCTATTGAAGACTGCAATTTTTCATGTCGTTCTTAGGCTAGTATCGCATGTGAATATAAAATTAGGACAAGTGAGCGCGTGGACTGCACACCGAGCAGCATTGGCACTCGCTACCTGCTTCTAAACAACATTCTTCGTAGATGGTCGAATTTTATTAATGCTGGTCATGACTTTTACACACGAATGTAATTGTACCTTGTGGGTGTGTGGATGAGAAACGCTTAAATCTCGCTTATTATTTAACGGTTTGCGCTGTCTCAGTGTGCAGTAGGGTTAAGTACAATATAATATAAACGCAAGTTGCTATTTACTTCCAAAACATCACATATGTGAAATGAACTACATAAGTTTGCTAGTGCAATAATTAGGCAAAGCCTACCTTAAACTTAAAATTTTGTATCTTAGTACTGTAATTTTATATTAATGAATATATTGCAAATGCTGATTTACAATCCCTACGTACCACCAAGACGCGCTTAAAGCGTACTCACAGCACCGATAGCGCGCTATAAGTTTGCTTACGGTTCATTCGGAACGGAAGATACCGCGCCCTCGGCGCTTTTAGCATGCTTTTAGCCCGTCTTGGAACGTAGGGAATATTGCATCCGATGAGAAGGTATGACGCTAGTTTATCAGATATCGATTGACCTTTAAGTAGCATTAAATCAGATTACATTTTTTGAAGAGTTTTGTAACTATAATTTTTTTTTAAGTCTTTTACATGGGTGGTAAATGAAATGAATGATAATCGGAGGCGGGAAAATACGTTTTACTTACTGTCTTTTATTCTTTTCAACACCACGTTATAAACAAAAGTTGTCACTCGCGCGAAAAGCATTTCTATAAAGTAATGCAAGGTTTAATTTGACCCTGTGCAAAGTTGCGTTTTACGAAGATCATACGTGGCATTGAAAAGGTCATTTTTTTACTTTAAAGGGCCACTAAAATATAATGTCATTTTTAATTTTATTTATTCTTTAAAGGGTCTGGTTCATTACATAATTATCATATTCCCTGATATTTGTCTTAATCTCAAAACGATTTTGTACCAACATGTCTAAATTCCGGATTTTTTATTTGATTGTTCAGTAATTTTTAGGCATTTTGGTACAAAGTATCAGGATATAGGGTGATATATTTGGATGTAATGAACCGCATCCTTTTCAAATACAGCGGGGGTTTGATTGGTGAAATATTTAATTGTTTAATAGTTATTTCCTTTGCCAAAACATTTTCATCATTCCCGTGCACCATGGTGAAAGGAGCACTTTCTTTGAAGTTAATTTCGTGTTCGAATTCGGTAGGTAATCATATTATTTGTAATGCCGAATCTACTTGATATAATGTGTAAGTAGTATTCAGTGTTAGTTTTTCGTAAATTTAATGTACTTGCGAGTATAACCGAGGCTATTACGTTTGGGTCAAATTTGTTTGGCATCTAAATAGTATTAAGTTAATATGACCGTCAATAACTCTCGAAAAAGTATTAATTAAAAATGTCAAAAGAATCTCACTCTGTATTAGAATTAAGCGTTCTAGTCAAAAATGGACTTCATTTTAACTTTTTTTTTATAAATTGGAAACTATTTGTAACAAAGTAACTAACAAATAGAAAACGTACAACATAGTGTTGGATGAAATTCGTACCTATATTGTTGTAAATTATATTCAGACTGATAAAAGTATTTCAATTGATAACCTAATTAAATTTGTTGATCTCAGCACTTATTTTGGCTGCATTTGATGTAATGTTGTAATTCAACATTATGTAATGGGAAAGTTGAAAGTCTTTCAGCTTCCTAAATAAGGACATATTAATTAAAATTATTTGTATTTCGATGGTTTTTTGCTTAGGATTAAAGTTAATCAATATTTATAATTTTTGATCAAGTTTTTTTGATATCTGCTTTAGCCCTGCATCATAACTTTAGTTGTGTCATCAGGAAATTCATTATGGTCAAGATAGACCTGTTATAGTGTAGTATGAAACTGCTTTAGTCATGCTGGAAAACTATTGATTAAGATGAAATAAGAATGTATCGTATCTTTTGCTTAGGGTATTAGGAATATTATTGAAAGTTTCTGCGTTCGTATTGGCATCCTTGTTTACACGTACATTTCCTGTGATATTAATACGATCAAAATTAAATTTTGACACTTTCATGCAATCAAAACGTAGTATACCTACTTACACTGGTTACTTTATTATTAAATTACTACCGAACATTGTTGTTATATTGATGTACCTATATTTGGCCTTGCCATGTAACTTTTTATTTGCCGAAATTTAAATTATTTTATCTTGTAAAACTGGTATTATAGTGGATTGAGAAATCAGTGCTTAGTAATAAATAAAATTATTTAATTCCGTTTTTTATTTCAATAAACCTATTCATGTAATAAAATAACGACGGCTTTCACATTCTATAGGAGCCAACCACCTTTGAAGTTGGGGAAATAGCAGTGTCAAAGGTCGTATCGTGTATATTCAAGGAAAGGAACTGTAAAGCATTTTATCTACACCCATATCATAAAACCTCCATTGGTTAATCAAAAACCTTAGGAAATGACCACCATTTTGACAACCAATTAGGAAAAACCAGTGCTGCTATAAAGAAATAACATGACTTCTTTATCGTTTTTAGTAAGGAAATGAGATTAAATTTGGAACAGCTGTCAAAACTCAAGTGGGTCTCTATTCTAGTATCCATAGATATTAAAACAGTTATTGATACGAAACGTCAATTCAGTATGTTTTTTTTAATATAAACTGCACAATATTTGATCTCGAGTGACGTGAGAATAGAGACTTCATCCGTTTGTCTATGATTTAAAAAAAAATGGTCTTGACGGAGGACCGCCATGTTGGTGTTTTGCTGAACGAAAGTAGAATTGTTTTTGAATTGAATAGAAAAAGTTGTTTGTAATTTACCTTTTGGTTGAAAATATGAATTGTAAGTAGTCTTCTCGCAGTGTGTGTGATGTGAAAATGCGCCGGATATCGGAAATATGCAGCCACGATTGCAACAAATAACTTGTTGCCAGAAAATATTGTTTCTGAACCCATCATGGAGGATTTATAATATGTGTGTAGATAAAGTTATGTATGCAACTCTGCATAATTTGGCCTTAAAACACACGTGCGATCTTATTATGAAACTCGCCTATCGGCTCGTTTCATGAAAACCGCACTAGTGTTTTAAGGCCTATCATTATGCAACCGTTGCATAAACTACTATTATAGCAGCAGAAACAGTCCACAATAAAGAACAGCAATCTCGGTTTTATCGAATTTTATTCATTTCCGACATACAGGATCATAAATATCATAATTAGGTATACAAAAGACTGGACATTTTTGCTTTATAGTATTGAAAGCACTTTTTGTCTAATGAATTCAAAACTTGCACCAGAATCATAAAAAATATTTAAATCGTTAATTATGTTGAACGACTGACAGTTCTATACATTTTGACAGCTCTTAAACGCATTTAACGATTTTAATATGTTTAAGATTTAGTTGCAAGTGGGCCTTAAATATTCAAATTGAATGAAATGCTTGAATGCCTACGTCTAACAGTTAAATGGAATGCTAAAATTAATACAACACAAATTGCATGCTATTCACATCTATGCAAACATAAGTACATACATGGGGTCCCATCTCATACAGATTATCTTTTGTACAGGAAATGTATCATAGATGGCGCAACGATTCACTTATTTAAATTAACTTCGCAAATACGGCATATTTAATAGAATTCTGGTAATTAGAAACTAAAACTAGCATATTTAAAGAAAATAAATGCATGTTAACGCTAATTCAAAACGTATTTAAGAATAACAAATATTATTTTATGATTTTTTGTTTAGGCACGTCACACTAGATGGCGCTTATCTATAAAAAGTACCTGGATGACCGATTTGTTGGTAAATCGTGTTTTTTGAAATTAAATTTCGGTAGAACTTTTATGCGACGATAAAGGGCTCCCAATAATAGGGAAAACTTGAAAAAAAAGGAGGAAAAAAAAATAATCGTCTGGACTTGAACCCGGGTCTTCTGGTCTCGGGACCGCCCGATTCTCCACCTATTTATTTTGTTTCATGGCACTGGGAGGATATTTATTTTGTTTAATGTATTAACACCAAAGTCTTAACCAAAGTATTATTACTTAGAACATTTTTTTTGGTTTATTATTTAGTAGACTTACCAGCGCGAATTAGAACCCTTTGACCGCCACAGTCGGCTGTGGCCGTCGGCAGTTTTCCGTGCCCCTGACGCCACGATATGCCGTTTTCCATACATTTGCGTCGGATACAGCCGTCGTCGAGCGCTCATGGCACACTTTTTAGCCGTTAGCCGAGGCGTTCAAAAGGTTAGATACTAGCTTCTGCCCGTGACTTTGTTCGCGTGGAATTTGATTATAACTATTTAAACTAACTCACACACACACACACACACACACTCACACACACACACACACACACACACACACACACACAAACTTTCGCATTTATAATAATTATTAGTTTTTGTTCTGTGTTTTGACAAATTGGATGTCACTTTTTGGATCCAAGATGGCGGTTGACACTGTCATGTCAAAAATGGTCATTGGTATCGTTTTCAAGTTATTTAGGCATGACAAAACCAAATCCGATGTCACTTTTTGGATCCAAGATGACGGATGACACTGTCATGTCAAAAATGGTCATTGGTATCGTTTTCAAGGTATTTAGGCATGAGAAAACCAAATCCGATGTCACTTTTTGGATCCAAGATGGCGGATGACACTGTCATGTCAGAAACCGTCATTGGTATCGTTTTCAATGTATTTAGGCATGACAAAGCCGAATCCGATGTCACTTTTTGGATCCAAGATGGCGAATGACACTGTCATGTCAAAAACCGTCATTGGTATCGTTTTTAAGGTATTTAGGCATGACAAAGCCGAATCCGATGTCACTTTTTGGATCCAAGATGGCGGATGACACTGTCATGTCAAAAAAAAAAAAAAAAAAAAAAAATAAGTATAAAAATCCCTAATAACTTCTAAACGGATTACCCTAGTTACATAATTTCCATTGCCCTGTCCGTTTTAGACCTAAACCTATCAAATGACTTTAAAAACCACACAATATCTACTCAAACAAAAATACATCTTTTCAACTTACGTAAGATATAGGTACCTACAGTTTCGTTCCTGACCTCACCAGCGAGCCTAACTTGACTCGCCAGTGCGTATAAATCACATGTTCGTGCGTGTCTTTCAACATTGGTCGTCCTTGTCCATTGACGTAGGTACCTAAATCCGCGTAAAGCTTACGAGTGCGTGGGTCAATTTATGTTTGCCTTTTGAAATTGAGAAACCTTCAGCTACCGGATTATAATGTATCAATCGTTCCCCGCGAAATCATTAAAATGTAGACAAACGCCATCTAGTGACTCTACAAAGTAATATTAAGCTAGCAGCGAGCAAACTGTCGCCCTCTAGTATATAACAAGGGGAAAATAAAATAGCTCGGTGAATAGCACGGCTTATGCAGGTGCCATTTTCTTGTATGAGATTGTGTATCTGAGTATTATGTAATCTGTGGTACATATAAAACATTTTGGTAGGAATGATTAAATAACTAATCGTTTTGCGTCTCTTCTTCAATATATTAAACTCTCTGTAAAGCTGAAACGGATGGGGATGAAAGCAATTTATACAGTTAACCAATCTTTTAAAAAACGATTTCAAAATAGTAAACATATTTATCATCTGTTATCTTAGTTACCTACTTATAAATTAGTTAGCATAATTATTTTATGTAGAAAAACTAGTAAACACCTATAAAACATTCTAATAAATTCAATGCAATCACGATTACAATAAAATGTAGATAATATAACACTCATTCGATGATAAAAATGTGCGTTTCGCGTTTTTCCAAGGTTCGTATAATCTCTAGATTTTTATTTGTATGACTGAATGCTTAGGTACTTCACATATCTATTTAACTCATTTTGGTGGTTGTAAATAAATATATATATTGTTTAGAGTATAATATAGGTACTTTTTACCGCAATACTTTACAAGCTAAGCGGTCTGCAGTCTTTATCAGCGGAATATTGTTTTATTTCATCTGGTGCTTACATCCATATTAAGTAATATTCAAGACATTTCCAATTACAAAATTTTAGCTTAATAATAGTAATAGTTTAGTACAGCAAAATACAAAATGTTAGCTTAGTGACATAACACCAACTTCGCGATCACATCAACACATCGTTATACAGACAACATTCAAACGTCACAGTATGAGTACGAGTAGGGATCCACGGTTGCACCAAACCTGTGTAAACATATGGCCTGTAATCGACATCATTCTTAGCGATAAGCGACCAATTGGTGTTACGTAATTGAGCAGCAGGGCGTCTATTCGGGAACGTCTAAGTGATACTGCAGCGACCCGCGAGCGAGACTCGCATCTCGCTCTTACGCATTACGCGTCGTGCGGAAGAGTGGGGTGAGAAATCTCGCTCGCGAGTCGCTACAACATCACTTAGCGTTCCCGAATAGAGGCGCTGGGCTTGTGTTCGACATTGTCTAAGCGACATTGTAAATTGTTTTGCCACGATATGGCAGCTCTTATTAACTTAACAGCAAAGGTGGTCACGTCGTAAAAGAACCATACGCGATAATGTATAGTTTAGATAATGTCGAATAGAAACCATTAGAAGCATACATTAAATTAGGCAATTTGTCGGCACCACTTGATTTGATTCTCAGATACGATACTATTAGACGACGCGATTAGCCCAGTTGGTAGTGACTCTGCCTCCGACGCTAGCGGTCCCGGGTTCGATCTCCGGTAAGGGCAAATATTTGTGTGATGAGCATGAATGTTTGTTCCTGAGTCTAGGATGTTTCCTATGTATTTAAGCATTTATTTATCTATATAAGTATGTAGGTAGATTGTCGTCTAGTACCCATAACACAAGCCTTAAGAGCTTAGTCTGGAACTAGATCGATTTGTGTAAAGATTGTCCCCTGATTTATATATTTATTTATCATACTCGTAAATTAAAATCGTGGATAGTCGTGTCAGGGTTAATATAACCTGATTCTTGTAACTTTACAAAAAAGCAGGTGATGTCTAGGGTACTCCATATTACTCCATAATAAATAATCCACGCCTCACTGGAGGATCAGATAGATGAAAATGGCGCCGAAGTCTATCCAACATAAACCTGTCTAAAATTGTTCTGATGTTTGATCTATTCCTTACGCGGGCTGCATCGGTTTGGGCGTGAACACGTAGACGGAGTCGTCCAGCCAGTAGTATGCCTGCGCGAAGTCTCCCTCACAGAGGTACGGCACGCGCGCCCACGACACCAGCTCGAAGCCGCACTCCTCGGACATGAAGGTCACGAACGAGCTAGCTTGCTCCTCGAAGCTGACGCCTTTAATCGGAAGACGCTCCTCGGGCTTGTGGTCTGCTGTTACTGCAATGTGAAAATAATGTCTTGTAATAGGCATTTTGTATCTTCTTTTTCTATCTTTTAATAGGGTAAGCAATAGCTTATCATCATCATGCCTAGTTACATACATAATTCTGTTATAATGAATCTTTCTTTATTCACCGCATAGGCCGAGTATTACTGTAACAATTCTTCAATAACAGAGGATTCCTTAAGAAATCCTTGTGAATGGCAGCCTAAAGAAAGCCGACCGTTCCGGGACTAAATTTAGTCCTCCCGGATATAGTCCGCTTCACGTAAAAAGAGCGCTGACGGTTATATAAATCGTATCGCCGTCAGCGCTTTATTTTCGTGATACGACCTGTACACGTTGGTAATTGTGAACCTCTGACTCTGACTGCAAAGGATGAGAAGCTTCCCGTAGTCAATCTGTTTGCTCGATTGTGTTAATTAATTTAAGGTACGCACGTAATAATATTATCTTGTTCCACTTTCTTATAATATTGTGGTCATCTATTATTGGACATGGTTATAGTGCTGATACAGTTCCCAATATAGCCGACGCGGATAGCCTAGTTGGTAGTGACCCTGCCTCCGACGCAAGCGTCCCGGGTTAGATCACCGGTAAGGGCAAATATTTGTGTGCCGAGCACGAATGTTTGTTCCTGAGTCTTGGATGTTTCCTATGTATTTAAGTATTTATTTCTCTATATAAGTATTTACATCGTCGTCTAGTACTCATAACACATACACACACACATACACATATACACATAGCCTTTAGAGCTTACTTTGGGACTAGATCGATTTGTGTAAAGATTGTCCCCTGATATTTATTTATTTATTAATATTAGCAATTGCTGTTGATGTCCCAAATAAAAATTGAATAAATAAATAGGTAGCTTAACTACGGGAAAAAACAGTGGGAATGTGATGAGCTTTTCATGAGCCTGGAAGCCTAGCCACTGGCCAGTAGAACTGTGAATGAGAAGCTTTTGACGATATCTTGACTGCTAACGACTACCTTCTACGTAGGGCTTATAGGGCAGCACGAGCGCCAGCAGCAGCAGGCCGCCGGGCGCCAGCGCGCCGCGCGCCTGCAGCAGCATGCTCTTGGGCCGGCTGCAGCGGTCCAGCAGGTTCAGCATGCTCACGCATTCGAACTGCCGGTCGCGCCACCACTCCTCCGTGTCCAACATGCTGGGAAGAATATAAGCAAAGGTTACTCGTATGTCTATAACTCTCTCTATAACTTGAACTTGAAGTGGATAAGTGCTGTTTGACACAACCACAACGTATGTGAAAGATAATTGAAATAGATCACGCTATCGTCACCACCAGTCCCATTTAAAGCTTTTCAGTAGAGCAGGGTCTGTTCGAACAGATCTTTATATATATGTTAGCAAACCGATACTCACGTGAATCCCTTAGCGCCGAGTGTCTTCCGCATGCTGAGGGAGATTTCAGTGGCGTATCGGTGGTGGTAGAGGTGCGCGAAGCGGCGGCTGACCTCGCCGTCGCCGGCGCCCAGGTCCACCAGCGCGCCCGCCGGCCGCGCCGCGCCCAGCAGCGTGCGCGCCTGCGCCTCCGATAACACGAACATCGAGCCGCGCCCCAGCCAGCTGCAACAATAAAACATTAAAATTGATGGAGTTTTCTCACGATTAACGAGTTCGAGATCAGTTTCAATGTTATCCCCAAAAACCACCGTACACTTCTAAGTAGGGCATGCAATTTCGGAATTGGTTTGTATGGCAGTATTGATGCCAATGTCGGAAATACCGGAACTGCCATACAAACCAATTCCTGAATTGCATGCCCTACTTCGAAGGTTGTAAGTTTAGTATTGGCCGACTTCAGAAACGCCACTTAAGCATTTGATGAAAGATTAAATGTCTCTAAACTAGTTGTCATCCTACACAAAAACGTCACTCTAACGTCATTTTAATTGAACATCAATTTGAGTGGCCTTTGTGAATTTGGCCATATGAGGGGTAAATTGGAAATCTTAACAAGTTTCCAAGAGTTATTGGGACCTTTTGGTATGGCGGTGAAAAGCATTGTATTTGCACGCGCTAGAAATAGTCGCTAACAGACAAGTATCAGGGGAATAACTCGGGTCGTTACAAAATCGGTCCGTTTCCCGAAAGGAACCGTATGCATGTATTGGGAGTCTATCCTATTCCGCCTGAGTGACAGAGCGCCTGAGTCAGCATATGGCGTGACTTATGGCCCAGGCCCGACCGCTAACGCGCTGCCACTTCTAATTACCCAAAAAGAACTGTTTTTCTCTAGGGAAATCAACGACGAAATTGTCGCGATCGCCACAAGTTGTTTTACACAGAAAAATCTGACAATAGAGACGCAGATTAAATAAACTTCATTCGGATTTCATTATGTAATGTTTTCATTTTACATCAAACGAAAAGTCTACAACATGCTGTTTGTCAAATCTAGAAAGAAGTAAGTAGGTAAGAAACTTACGAAGTACGAACCACTTTTTTGTCACACGTAAATAGATGCATAGTTTTATTCTAGAAGTGATTCTAGTGGTGGTGAGTGTAGTGAAGTGAGTGACTGGGAGTGAAGAAATAGCATAGAATGCGTGCAGATGCTTATCATCCTGGCATGTCGTAAAAGTCGACTAAGGGACGGGTCCTCTCCAACATGGTGGACTATCTGTATGGGCGATGGACTGATCACCTGTCACCATACGGTTCATCATTATACCGTCTTAGGACTAATTAATCGAACGTGGCCACAAGCAGTATTGTGGCTCTGCCCACCCCATTAGGGATTTCGGGCGTGATGTGTATGTATGTATGTATGTTTTATTCTAAGTAAAGTACAGTAAGGGTTAAAAGAAACAAAAAATATATCGTTTTTTATTGATACCCATTATCAAATTAGCTGCTATAATGCCAGCCTTAAAATAAATTGCGTCAAAGTACAGGGTGAGCTCACGTTCCTAGTTGCGGAAAGCACATGCGATGCGCTATTACGGGCGCCGTTTCAATGCAACTATACATTTTCTTATCCAAGTTAATTGCCGATAAAAAACTTCACTCGTTATTGGAACCTTCTAATTTAGCAGAGATTAGGTAGGTACTTCCTTGAAAACGTTTTGTAGGCTACTCGCCGCGGAGCCGATCAACAATAGTGCAATTATACACTACCGTTGGTCGTGTGGTGGCCGTTGGAGGTGGTTCGCGTCGGGCCGCAATTACCGGGGATAAAACACAAGGCAGGCCGGGCTCCGGGCGCTGGCGGCCGAGTGCAGCAAATTGTGCGCCCGCGGCGTCGACTGCCACGGTCGCGCAGCCTCGCCGAGCGGAGTCGGCGCTCGGCGCTCGGCGCTCGGCCCTCGGCCCTCGGCCAGCGGGCCGGCTGCGACGTCTTCATCGCGCCCCGGGCAAGCGGCGAAAGTGGATAATGAGTAGTAAATCCAGCGGTCATTAGCTGAGAGCGAGCGTCGCGGCGATCGATACGAATTCGTCTTCGATGGGTAAAGGGATAATCGCACTCGGGCGAGCTCTGTTATTAGCCGTAGTACCATATATCACGCGCGGCATTATCCGCGGCCCCCGGCGTCCGCGCCGCAATTACCAGCGAGCGGCGCAGCCTGCTCTCGGATCGGTCACAATACCCTATTAGGATAGCCTTATACGTGCCTACTCCAACTTTCAGACTAGCTGCACTAAGTTTTCTAGAGGACTTGTGTAATTGACATCTTCTACACATAAAAAGACATTACGCGTCTAGTACCTACTTACCTAATTGTTCTACATCCTGGAACGATTCTGGGTAGCCGGGGAGAACGACAAGACAAACGTAAGCTAAGGTCAGATCATGTCTTAGGCCGCCATATCTTACATCTGGTCAGAGGTCGTCTAAAGTTCTCGGGTAACAATCCCACTGTAGTACAGTATTTCTAGTTCGTAAAGATTTGTTTACAAACATGAGTAAACGCAGACGGATGGATGTGTCGAGTGACAAGAATGGACAGGACGGAATAAGGAATGAGTATCAATACTTCCATACATTAGTAACATAAATGCGAAAGTAACTTTGGCTGTTTGTTAAGTTTTCACGACTAAACCGTTTGACATGGAGATAGCCCTGGGAAAGGATATAGTCAACTTCTCTTTAAAGCCAATCAACCTATAAAAGGGCGAAATACGAGTTGAACAATTATTTCCGGGAGTTCGTTCGTGACTGATGATGACCGTTGACCGTTGATGTATTTTTACGCATTTGCGTGATTTAGGACTAAACCACTGAACCGATTTCGATGAAATTTGGTATGGAAATAGTTTGAGCCCTGGGGAGGGACAAAGATTACTTTTTTAAGACAACCAATTTCAAAAAGGGTGAAGTAGGGGCTGGAAAATTGATTAACGGTTAGTTCGTGCACGCCCAATGACAGCCCGTAATTCTCTCTACAAAAACTATATTTAAAAAGTCAGTAACATGAAAATTTGTTATATTTTAAAGATAAATTTCCACGCAGACGAAGTTGCGGGTAAAAGTTAGTAGGTATAATATAAGGGAAAGTTTGAAAGTAGCACCAGCGACAAAGCAATACAGTGCATCTATTTTCTTAATGTCTCTCGGCAATCATCGCATTTCCGAATACAAACGAACGCAATTGATAGAAATCCGACGACTGACGAAACACGAAGTTTACCAAGACATTAAGAAAATAGAGACACTGTACGTAGTAAGTATTACTCGCTTAGGTTGGTATGGACATGTATGCGGAGAGATGACGAACGAGTGACGAAAAAGATTTAACTATGATTGTGGTGGACATAGCAGAACGGGAAAGCCAAAGAAGAGATGTAAGGAGTGTGTGATGGTGATGGTCCATTTATAAGAACGTAGTATGGCTGCGAAGGTGACGGCTCATAGGGAGGAATTGAGAAAGAAAACATGCCGCGCCGACAATGGCAAAAGAGCAGGAGAAAGTAGACGCAGAATAATTCGTAGCAGTTCAATATGCGGTGATGGTGTGTATGGTGCTTCGGACTGTGCTGATAGGTATAATAAAAAAAATCGTAAAACTATCGGTTCCTCTTATGTTTAAAAAGTATCTTATTTAGACAGCTACATCATAACCTCCTTGCGGCAACTTAAACTTGCACTGTGGCTCATAGAAACTCCTCCCGGTTCGAGCTCTAATGGTTCTCAACTCGCCCATGTCATCAGCACGTGAAGAATTTGATGTGTTTGCAAAGTACCTATTTCTACTTTGCGTAAGCAATTGTTTAACACGCCTTTTCAATACTAGCTTATACTGCAGTCAAAGAGATCCTGTATCTTGCTTTTACATAATAAACGACTCTCTTTGCCGACATTAACCCGCCTGAAGCGGGCAATATTCCTCTATCTCGATGTGTACTAAACACCACACACACGGTAACCGATAGTGTCGTGTCTTGCCGGCTGCCTAGTTATTTTGTCGACTCGGATGACAATCGTATGATCTGCGGAGGTCGTTATCGAGTACCTACATTGCGAGACGATGTGTCAGGGTAGAGTTGCCGCTTCATGTTACCTTTTGCCTGAAGCAAAATGTACAAAATAGGCTCCTAGCTTCCTAGTATTAGGAATATCCTAAGTATTTTTATACATTTTGATGACGTAATTATTTACGCAATATGAGAAATAGTAATGACCTTAAAATATGAGATTAAAATGATAAATTAGGGTAAACAAACTCAGGACAGGTACCTAATTCTGTGACTGAAGACCATAATGCATGTCCGATAATCAACGGAGTACAATTACGAAACGGGCGACGACACCTCGGCGTCCGGACACATAACCCTAAAGTGCGGCTAGCGGAGTGCGAAGTGCGGATTGATTGCTTTATTGTGCGGGCCTCGGTGCTTGCGACGCGCGATCCATGATACATGAGGCGGCCGCGCGCCCGCAACTAATGAGCGCCGACACTCCGCACCGCGTAATTGTCACCGGCTCTCCACACATTCCATCCGACCCAAGTGACAACACCGCGATTGAGTCGCAAAGCAAAAACGACGCGCGAATATGACGTCGCTTGTTACTTCGCGCCGGAGCGGCCGGATTGATTTATTTGCTCCGTAAACAGCTATGAGCGGCGTGAGGAGCTCGTCAGCTTCCAAAGGAGCCGTGGACACTAACATTAAACCACCCTAATGCAACATGCTGCTGGGCTACCATAAAAGACTACAACGGAGGCTGGAATTTCAATTAAATCGTTATCGTTTTATCAGTTTGTTTGTAGTCTATTTGTATAGTAATTTTGCAAACGTACGAAAATGAAAATGAAAATTGTACAAATTACCTACCTTCCAAACATTTAGCGGTGGTAAGACCACATGTTTGGATGAGTACACCTGAAAACTGTAAAAGCTGACGCTTGGCCAGTGTACGAGTATGAATCGCATCGCGAGCTGGCACTCTATACGTGTATAGGCGAGCGAGGGAATCTATTTCAATAGAATGCGGTGGCTTGCAACAAGGAATCCGATGCGGTTATCGACGACGGAGGTGAGAGATGTGTCGCCGGGGCGCGGGGCGCGGGGCCGCGGGTGTCGTATCGCGATTGCATCGGAGAGCAAACAAGCGGGCGGGGGGGTCGGCCCGGGGCGCTCAAATCATATTACCCCCCCTCACACCACGCGCCACACACGTCATTTGAGTGTGCGTCGCTATGGCGACGGCCCGGGCCTTGCATGATATTAGTGCGCTCATCTCCGGCCGTTTAAAGTTGCCGCCCGGCCACCACGCGGGAAATTAAAACCGACTCCGATCCGGAAGGTGCAATCGACTCGCAGATCTGAGTTGCGGCCCAGCGATCCGCTCCAATTACACCTCGCTTCACATTCGAAACATCATTTCTGATATGCTCATCGATGCTTTACATGTTTGTGGGATTTTATCTTGTAACTTGTATCAAATCAACCTAAATATTTATACATTACCCAAGTGCACGTTTTCCTACTAGTAAAGAAATGCAACTTGAGTTAATAATCTTGTATTCGTTTTAAATTTTAAGGTTCTTGTAATTAAGACCTAAAAGGCTTTTCATTCGCTTTTCACTATGAAAAGAAATGAAGTTTCCATCAGCGCTTTTAATCAGGCATGGCTAACATCAAACCCCTTATTACCACGGAATTGAGTGCTCCAAGGAAATACAGGTAAACGGGTTTTCAGTTTATTAAATAAAGCTTATTCGACAAATAATTACATACCTACATTAGCTATGTAAACACAGCTAACCATATTAGGTAGGTAATGTAATAACAGCAGCCCCTCCCCTATGTATGTAGATAGGTACACATTTGCTTTGCTCAAAGACATTGTCGCTTTCAGGCACCTCATTAGAGCGCGTCCCATGTGAGCCTACCCCACCCCCGCCCGCGCCCGCCGACCCCTCCCGTTAGTGCTCTTACACACACAAAGACGAGAGCAATTCTTTCTCCGAGCTCGCAAACTTGGGTGGATAATTACACCGAGATAAGACCGGTTCCTTTTAAGAAAGGATATTTAAAGCGCTGAAAAAAAAAATCTGTTCAATATGAAGGTAGGAGACAGGATATGATGTCGTAACCCTTGAGCCTTTGACGCACCTGGCTTCAGTTTCATAAATAAACATGACATAAAACAATAAAATGACAAACTTTCATACAGCTATCACGGTCTATAATAAAAATCAAGTTCGATAGCATATAATCGAGAGCCGAAGTGGAGTCCCATCATGCCCCGCGCAGCTCTCGGGTAGCTATAAACAATAAAAACTGGATAGTAAAATGTATAAACAATATGAGTACGGTTAAAACGTTTTAGTGTCAAGAGTGGGCCCATAAACCGTTGACACGCACCCGTAAAATATTAACGATAGCTACAAGAAAAATGACGACTATCACTGTACCGATTTTCGGTCGCGAGGACGCTACAAATAATGGCGGAGTCGAATTTATACGCGGACCCGAATTGCCCCGATTGAATATTTTACCAGGCCACGATCCACGAAATCGCCCGGCGATATTTTTCTATTTCGCCGTCCAATTTTACAATCAATTGCTTAGTTTCGCCTTTAAACATTATTCGTGCGACAACACACATGTATCTTACACTTCCAGGTCACTCTGTGCGGCTGCTTTACACGAACTCCTTCAACCTTGTACACTGAAGTGCTTGGCTTTAATTTTGACACTTAATTTTAAGTATTCTGACAAACACAGGAATTGGAAGGGAAGTTAATTAGAAATCAGGTCACGTGAGTTTAAAAAAGTAGTTGTAGGAGTCGTTACTAATTTCATAAATGATCGTTTATGAAGATTCCTCTGCAGAGTTAAGTTTTATGGCCGGGCCTACATTGTGCGCAGTGTTCGCGGCTGCTGCCGGTAATATTGTGAGCGTTTCGGGAACACAATAACCTTTAAAGGGTGTAAAGGCGTGGGCTCAATCCGAGTCCCAGTCAGACTTTAAAATAACTTCTCGGAGGCGAATGGTTTATTGCTTATTGAGTAGCTCTGACGAAACGCGCCTCCGACGATAAAACTTGTCCGGAGCGGAATCTCAGTCAATATCACAATATACGCAGCGACATTGAAATTATCGCTTAGTGGGAGGTGTGCGTCGGCCGCAGCGACGGCGTCCGACCGGCGATGAAGCTGGCGAAAGTAAAAAAAAATGAGAATCGTCCGAACAATGCGCACTGTCGCGGGCGGCGTCTGCGCGGGCGCAGCGCGGCGCGCGCGCGGCAGCGGGAGCGGGCGCGAGCGCGCGCGCGGGCGCCTCGTTAGCGGATCGCGCGCCATTGGCCGCCGCGCGGTGGGCGGGGCGCGCGACAAACTGCGCGCACGCAAATAGCGCACCCGCACACAAATTAAAACAATAAAATGAAAGTAATAAAACAAAGTGAGCTCCGACGAGTATCCACTATCGAGAGCCTTAATGGCCGAGCGGGGGCGGCGGCGATTCGATTTATTGAGCGAAGCGCTTCCATCTCGCCATCGACTCGGAAAGAGGATCGCAGCCAAATTTGGCAATCCGGGGCATTGTTAGTCAAATATTCAGTTACCGGGCTCCAGACCAATCAAATTTGAATCTTCATCTAATTGACAGAGGTGTGGGATACCTTACAGATGAGGCAATAGATTTTAATCCTAGACTTATAAACAGCTATTAAGCGTTTTGTTAAAAAACGCTGACTCATCGAATTGGAATAGATTCGGCAGGGGTTGAATTCGGACAGTGGGTCACGCGAAACACGTCAAGTGCGTAAGGCTCGGGGGGACTCCGGCCGGTCAAGGTTAAGCGCCGAGCGCGCAACGCATTCGATAGTTCAACTGCTCATAAAAACAATAGCATTACCTACTCCGGTGAGCTTTTAAATATTTGCTTTGAATGTGTGTGCACTCTCCGTATTACACGACGGTTACTTTAATCATACAAGTTGCAAGTGCTACTTTGGAACATAGTATTGGCATGCGTTGGGAAATGCTCTCAAATGAAGCATTCATTTCGCGACCCAGGGTGTTCCATGACTTGAATTCCAAAATTAATTCAGCGCCTCCATTCGGGAACGCTAAGTGATTCTGTAGCGATTCGCGAGCGAGATTTCTCATCTCGCTCTTACGCATTACGCGTCGTGCGGAAGAGTGGGATGAGAAATCTGGCATACGAGTCGCTACAACATCACTTAGCGTTACCAAATAGAGGCGCTGGTAGATAAATATACCAAACTGAAACAATTCATTTATTGGAAGGATTTGTAACTAGTTTGGTAGGTATAAACCGTTATGATATGAACAAAATACTTATTACTTATTTATAGCTAAAATGGACTATCTTGACTAACGCAACGTACCTACCTACGCAAAACAAATCCAACTGTAAGCACCAAGTGGCCCAACTAGTTCAGGAGTTGGAAACGCTCCCAATGAGGAAATGGCCTCGCTGGCGTAACGAATGTCGTCTCATTTACTAATGTGTCACATGCAGGCGGCGTTGTTTCAGCCCCCCCCCCCCGCCCCCGCCCGCCGCGGGCGAGGGGGAGGGTGGGGGCGGATGACCAATGGCGTCGCGACGCCACCCGCCGACGATGCAGCCTTAATTACGCCGTTGTACAGATATCTGCTAGATACATGATCCCGATGTAGGTGGGCATGACGCTGGTTAAGTGCTGGTGAAGTAACGAAATCATAGTAATTGCAAATTTTATTATTGTTAATTCCAGGTCTTAGTTTTAGGCACAATTTCTCAAACTGACACAAATGAGGAGAATGACTCATAAGGTAATGAAACTAAATCATATTTCAGTATGTCTTAAACTTAGCATAAAAAAGCGAAACCCTGCATTACTACGCAGACACGTAATAAAAATGCAAGAAACTGCGCGAACATCCTCTCAAACACCTCCGTCATAAAAATAAGACGTTCGCTTTCGTGGAGTATTTCGCAAAAGGCTCGAGTTTATATACTTAGCGTGACATTGGCGCGTGATTGTGAAAAGCCCGATAATGAAACCCTCGACTAAGTAATCACACTTACTTCGTTAGGGGTCTCATTATCCCGGGCGGGGCTCATCTCCGGTGCATCGGGGCTGCGCGCGCAAAGAAATTAAAACTTAAGACGCGCCCTAATCAATAGCCGAGTCCGCCGCGAAGCCGAATTAACTCGGCCCAATGAAAAAATGAAGAAAATTATATTCGCGCGAGACCCCAGACCCGCCGCCCGCCGCCCCGAGGAAATTGCTTTTCTTTCAGTGGGCCGCACACACACGGAGGCGCGAGTACGGAGGTACGCTCGGCTGCGCGCCCTGCTATACAACCCTTACGAACGGCTTTTCGTTACGTATGCTGTATCGAAAAAGGGTGTCGCATGCATCCGTCTACTTGTGCATTTAGCTGGCTAGAGCTACTTATATTTCATTTTGGTTTAAAGTAGGTACCTATGTCTTTTTTTAAAGTAGCGACCAATTCATGTTTGCAAATCGTATACGCAGTACCTATCCAATGGTATTCGGAAGAAATGAAATACACTATTTTAATACTAGTTGATATAACCAACAGACTGTCAGGGGCCCGTTTCTCGAAGCATTTTTTCTTTTAATTAACGAGACAAAACACTAATATTATTAGACTAATACGCTTCGAGAAACGGGCCTCAGTGAGTAAAATATATTTGGTAGGCGGGCGCGACAGGCAGCAGTGCGGGCGCGCGTACGCAGTACGTCGCGAGCAGGAGAGGGTTAGGCACCGTCGACACGCGCAATATTATAATTTACGTTTGGCCGTATATCGAGGTGTAAGTAGGTGCTTTACCTGGGCGCTCGCTCCTGCTCAGCCCCTCGGCTCACGCTAAATCTGAGCTTTATACGTTCACTTGACGCGGAGAGAGCGATATTAGTTTCCAGCAAACTCCTTCCCTACTACAATATTTATTAACTGACTTGTTATCTTTCGCCTTTTTAAGAAAATATTCAGCTTGTTATTTTAATATTTAGGAGTTTTATAAAGTCATGCTCGCAGCTCTGTTTAGTATACGCGGGGTTGCACAATATTTGGTTTTTCTTGTCTCTCGAGTTTTATAGGTTTACAGTATAAAAAAATCTTAAGAGGAGGTTTACATATCAATCATGTGGTGGTATATTGTGTTATATATGCGTTATAAAAAATATAAGGACGGACACAGTATTCATTTTTGGGGTAAACTTATGTAAGCAAACCAAGACTAGGTAATATAGTTCACCAAGAAGCTGTAATACATACCCTACAAGAATCAGAGCATTGCCTTCATCGGCAACAATAGGTAGCTACACCCGCGAGTACCTATAAGCCGAGAAAAGCCAGTTTCATTAGACGTAGCAGCTTTCCTAATCTGGCCGGGCAGCTTCCCGCCCAATTAACGCGTAGGCGAGCCGCCCGCTTCCTCCCGACGCCGGCCAATGGCGGGCTTGCGGGATTAATTAAGAAACTTCCCGTCCACTCACCCCCTCTCGCACCCCTTCGCCTGCACCTCACACCCCGCGGAGTCTGCGGACACGCCCGGAAAACTAACCACCTAATGAGGGGAGATGACCTCACGTGCCTGTGTGCTTTGTCTATCTATGTACGGCTTGTTTGTTCATTTATGTGTGGTGCTCTTTTGTGTGTCGGCATGTGGGCGCTTTGTTGTACATTATCTACCAGCGAGGAGACGTCGTTAGCGTAACGGAGCCTTGCCACTCGTGCGCTAATTCGACTATACAATATGTTTCACATCCATTTTGAATTAATACATCAAACTTATACACACCACACTTTTACATACCTTAAGATCATGTCATTTGTAGATATAGTCTTAACCCTTGAGCTGGTGAGCATACTAGGTCATCCGTTTACGAACGGAATTAATCTTACTATTTACGTGTCTGAAAAGCAATACAATCTTCGATAGATGTGCCACTAAGCCCCAAAGCATTCCAGCTACGTAAATAAAGATTAAGCTTCATCGGTGAAACTTAGGCTTTTGCCGCTGCACTTTACATGCTCCAAGTGATAGACGACGGGATAGTGAAGACGTACGTATGAGATGACAGTTCGGCAGAGGTCAATTAAGCAAGGAGGTCGTGCGAGGAGAGGGGCGGAGGGGACACTGTTTGCCTGTTTGCCACGAGGCCGCGATGATCGAACGTCACGATAAATAGGTGGATACGAGTATGTATGCATCTTAGGTACAATATTTTGTCTCTATAGTGCAAAATTCATCTAGGATCGTAAGCGAAATTTTACTTAATAAAGTGCTGAAAGTTTAACTATTTGTTTATTTATTTATTTATTTTTATTTGGGACACCAACAGCATTTACAAAACATTGGAAACTGTATACATGAGCACTATAAACATAGCCAAGTGTGTGTGTGTGTGTGTGTGTGTGTGTGTGTGTGTGTGTGTGTGTGTGTGTGTGTGTGTGTGTGTGTGTGTGTATGCGTGCGTGTGTGAGAGAGAGAATGAATGAGTTAATTGGATAAATAGGTACCCTAATAAATAAATGACTTAATCTTGGGTACGGGGACAACAAAGACCCAACGCCATGACAAAAACAAGTGATAGACGGTACGTTAGGTTAGGCAGACGCCAGACATCACTGCTGACTGCAATAGACATCGATGCCATTAATACCCGCATGTGCAACACTCAACTAACATAAAATAATTTAATAGCAATGAAAACTTTATGGGCCATAAATTTCTCGTCTTATTATGAATACCTAAAACCTAATAATATATATATAGAATCCACAGTTTCTGAATTAATATTTCTGTTGGTTCTTTATTTAAGATTCGGGTGATTCTATATAAGAATCCTTATACCTACGTACCTACCTACATTATGATACCTGACTACCATATTGTTTGTTGCTCATGAATAGTTTGCCAAAAAGGATGACGGAGCATATGGATTTCTATGGAAATATGCAAAAAAGTTAGGCCGAAAAACATAATTTCATAATAGGCTTAACTTTGGTTGGTACCTATATATTTCTAAAACATGTATTTAAAATAGTATTTACAAGAATCCAACAGAATTTCGCCCGAAGGTTTTTCTTGTATTTAAAATATGAAATTAAATAGAAACCAATGAAAAGAGAATAGAATATAGTTATACCTTCGGTATGTTAATAGACATACATAATGAATTTGAATTTAATTTATAATAAAATTAAAACACATTTAATCATATTCTGGAATTATACTCAGAATAATGTAGAATATAAGAAAATTTGGTTGGAATCTTGGTACAATTATTCATTTAAGTGATAAAGTATACAAAGCTAATGTTTTATTATCTTTTGTTTTAAATATATGGGAGCTACCGTAAAAAAACCTGTATTATTAACCTGTACCTCTATTGTTATTTTGTGCGCAGGATTATAATTAATAATTAATCGAACAAAATTTCAGCTTTGTCACAGACATACGGTAGGACTTGGAAATGGAAATTAAATTTCCTATAAGGATTCCTAGTTTGAGTACGGAACGCTAAACACGAATATTATAAATTATTGGCATTTCAACTGTCACTAACACAACGTTCGTTTCGTTTCCTGGGCATGTAACACATGCCTAAGGTATGTACCTATGCGATAGATATCCTGAAAGACAGGGCTTCAAGTGGAAATGTGGCCGAACGTAAACGTATTCAGTCAAATCATAGACTGCCTCAGTATATAACTACAATTGAATCAACCGATTTCTACTCCTAGTAGAGCTTTTGTAAACCCTCGAAGCTAAAGGTATGCTTCCACAGTTCCACATCACACGCATCGGACGCATCGCACGTAACGTATTTTAGTATTCTTTTTATAGAAAGTAACACAAGTGCGTCCACGCTCGGGCGCGGGTGCAGGTTAGGCAGGCAGGGTGCGGGGGTGGGTTAGTCGCGATGTATGTTTTTGTATTATAAACTGACATGTATTTGAATAATTATTAATAAAGAAGTTCATGAGTTTATGTCTTCCTCTATCTGACTTATAGCCCAAAACGAATAAATCGATTTTAAGCCCTATTTTTAGGGCTTTCTTTTCTCTCGAACTGCTTGACGTATCGCGTTGAAATTTAGCCATACACTGAGAAAAAATTACTGTACCGACATACGTAATTCTGGATGCCACGTACCTACGTAATTCTGGAGAAAAACGTACCTAACGTAAGTAGAGACTCGGTTACATAGATAATGTTGCGGGCTACAGAGATAATGTTGCGGACTACAAACGCCCGTATATGTTTTTACGTTACCACGTAACAATCAACATTATTTTGGATGTTTCGACATTATTTGGACTTGGCTGCGAATACATTACGGTAATGCAGGTATAGCATCAAAAATTATCTCAGTGTAGCCAGTCAGGTAAAAATATCAATATAAATAGAGTGGTGTCAGCAGTGATCATTAAATTTTTTAATCTCAACTTGACCTATTTATGGTATGTAATTAAGAAGCTTCATTTACCTAGATGTTTTGTTTTTAGAGCGGTATTGAGTATGTAAAACAATCATAATTTGGTTCATGTCGTTCATATAGTCGGTTTGTTTTAACATTTGTAACTTATCCCTCAATAATTATCTCTAGGTATAGTCCTACCAGAAAGGCTGTGCTTTATGGTAGTAGTAGCACAGAGAGAAAGGTAGTATGAAATGACGATGGTACGGAATCTTTCGGGCGCGAGCCCGTTTCGCACTTGACCAGCTTTATTTGTTAAAGCTGGTTTCATTGTAAAAGCTCCTAAGTTACATGATAATCAAATCACTTCCGCTATCAGCCTAGTTGGTATAAGAACGGGATTAGAATTGTTCTGTTTGAAATATTTTCCAATATTGTTATATATGTTAATTGACTGACAAACGAGCTGACGGCCCACCTGATGGAGGTCACCGCCGCCCATGGACATCTGCAACACCAGAGGTGCTGCCAATGCGTTGCCAGTCTAGGGAGGATGGGGAATGGGGATGGGATGGAGATGAGGGAATAGGCCTCCGGATCTCGTCACTCACCGTACGAAACGCAATAGCAAGCTATTACTTTACGCCGATATTCTGTGAGAGTGTGGTACTACCCCGGTCGAGCCGGCCCATTCGAACAGTAATCATCTAGTGAGGATTACTGTTTGGCTCTACCACTACTAACTACTACTATTGCCTCGGTTTTTGTCAGTGTTTCGTAGAGAACAGTGACGAATATTTAAACAATTAACAACAGCCTACAGCACCATAAGCTAACACCTACCATTTGTTGTTTGCAGGAAAACATCAGGTTTCGCTTCTCGTAAATGCGAATCATCAGCGGTCCATAATTGAGCGCGGGCGGGTGCCAAAATAACGAATAGTTTTTCGCGGGCCGGGTTAGCATTTTTCTTCTGGAAGTGACGGGCGGGCGGGGGCTGAGAGGGGGGTGGGGGACGGAATAACTCTCTTTCAGCGAGCGGCGGCTACACGCATCGTTTATACTTCATCGGCTCTCTTAATAACATTACCGCAGGCTTTAAGTGTGGCCTCGAATGTTTCTGATGTATTAAGCACATCACGGGATCAATTTGGCTCCCGAAATTGTATTTTACTGTCACGTAGGTATTCATATTCGCCGCTTAGTGGACTGGAAGTTTGAATAGAAGCTGCAGATGAACGCGGGAGGAACTGAAGAGATCGTTATTTTGAGTCACTTCTGTTTTAAGTAAAGAAATAAAATAACCTATTTGTAATGGGTTGGACAACACTGTTTTGAAACCTTAGGCAGACATTCAGTTAAGTAAAATTGCCTATATTTTCGGACTATAAGTGCGCAGTCCTTTCGGGAAATTTTGGTAGGTAAGTATACGGGTTATCTCAGGAAATTGTGTCAAGCGGAGGTTCAGGGGTAGAGCACTTAAAGGAGTATTTTATTTCATCTTCTCGCACTGAATGGGATTAGAATTTGAAAAAAAAACATAACACCTAAATTGCGAAAAATCTTAGAACATAAATGGGGGTGAACCTGATAGCCCTTGAGGTGCGCTACCTCTGCTCCTGTCGACACTACTCGTATTTCCTGGTACACCATGTATAGTGTACACCGCCTTACACCGTTCGTTAATGCACGTAGCCTAGATGATAGCGGGAGTGCCTCGCGCCACTCCCCGCGTCGGCGGTGATTAATCGCACGCCCCCGACGCCCGGAAAATCAACCCTTTCGCCGTCTTAATTACCACGCCTCGCTTCAGCACCGCCCTCCTATTGGCGGCCCCGCTCGTCGCCCCGCGTTTAATTGGTCGCTTGTAATTAACGCTGCGTAATCACCAACCGCGTCGCGCGAGGGGACGACGGTCCTAATTTGAATTTTTAATTACAGAGAGAGCGGCGCTGATTGGACGAGCGCTTGTTTACATTGAAACAATGGGCATTGTCATCGAGGTTCTCGGTGCCTATTTTCATTTACGAGGCGTCTATTTACATCAGCGTCGTCGTACCAATGAAAGAATCGGTGAAATAGAAAAGGAGCGTTAGGTTACTCGTGACATAAAATAGTAGTTTATGCAACGGTTGCATAATGATAGGCCTTAAAACACTAGTGCGGTTTTCATGAAACGAGCCGATAGGCGAGTTTCATAACAAGATCGCACGTGTGTTTTAAGGCCAACTTATGCAGAGTTGCATACATAACTTTATCTACACACATATTATAAATCCTCCATGATGGGTTCAGAAACAATATTTTCTGGCAACAAGTTATTTGTTGCAATCGTGGCTGCATATTTCCGATATCCGGCGCATTTTCACATCACACACACTCCGAGAAGACTACTTATTATTCATATTTTCAACTAAAATGTAAATTACAAAAAACTTTTTCTATTCAATTCAAAAATAATTCTACTTTCGTTTAGCAAAACGCCAACATGGCGATCCTCCGTCAAGACCATTTTTTTTTTAAATCATAGACAAACGGATGAAGTCTCTATTCTCACGTCACTCGAGATCAAATATTGTGCAGTTTATATTAAAAAAAACATACTGAATTGACGTTTCGTATCAATAACTGTTTTAATATCTATGGATACTAGAATAGAGACAACTTGAGTTTTGACAGCTGTTCCAAATTTAATCTCTTTTCTTTACTAAAAATGATAAAGAAGTCATGTTATTTCTTTATCGCAGCACTGGTTTTTCCTAATTGGTTGTCAAAATGGTGGTCATTTCCTAAGGTTTTTGATTAACCAATGGAGGTTTTATGATATGGGTGTAGATAAAGATAAATATTCAAATGTAGTTTCAACAGGAATGTATTTATTACCTTGTCTTGACTGAGTAATGTTTAGAGGAAATCCTAACATAAACTAAATTAAGTCTTCAGTTATTTCCAATTTTAATACCTCAAAAGCAGACCTACGTCGTGTTCCGGCTAGACTGATCTTATCCCACGCCAAATCAACTGTAAATGATTTCCAATCTAAGTAGAGTTTACAGCATTACCGGGGTTAGCGCACGTATGCATTTCCCGGATTGCTGCAACCTATCTATTACTGCAGCAGAGCGTCGAGTGTTCAGCGCGTGCCGAATTAGCTCATTAGCCGCAGTCAGCGGCGGCTGCGGCCTCGGGATTTATCCCCCGACCGTATTCCAAATTTGAATAAGACCATTAGCCGCCAAGAACCTCGCCGTTCCGAATCCGACAATTACGAATTTCCTATTCCGAGTTAGTCTCTCACCAGTACCTATTGCTTTTCTAATTTAACATTTCATAACAACATCAGCCCAGCTAGCTGTCCTGCGTCAAATCAAAGCAATCGTAACGAACACACGCACAAACACAATTTTACTTACATTAATTAAATAATTATAACATATACTAAGGGATTATAGACTATGTTGGGCACAGCTATTTTAGGAGAGGAGGCCTTTCATTCAGGCACTCACTTATAATATAATAACATTTTTGTACAAACACACACACACATGCACGCCCACAGACAATTATTATTCCTGTACGCTGTCTCGCTTTTACCTATGTATAAATACAGAGTGCTGTCTCATACTCCTACTCTAGTTCGACTGAAATCTGCGTCGGGAAACTCCATGTGACTCGATCTGTGCTGAGTAGGTATTACACTACTTTTAAAGTGTTAATACGAAATTAAGTCATTCTATTTATGATTATCAGCGTTACTGCGCCATGTGAATTATAGCACCAGTCATATTAGGGTAATGCAGGCTTCAAAGAAACAAAATTTGGCCCTCCTGTGACCAAAAGTTAAAAAAGACTGCTTAATTTTATGTTTTCTTCCCGAGAAATAAGTAGAATGTCGATGTCCTACATGCGGATACAGTCTAAGCAACAAAATCAGGCCTCAGGGACCTTAACTTCAGAACAGGAGGGGACAGTTCTGCACCTAAACGTGTGTATGACGCATCACACTCGTGCTTTAATTAACGCTGAGTGGAACAGTTTTAAATTAAAAACCAGCGACATGAGCGTATCCAATTAGGAAATCCAATCGGCCATCAAGTTAATAAGGCATTACCGGCACTACCGCGTAGTCCACGACCGCTATTCATTACCAAGCGTAAAGGGCAGAGGTGGGCTAGGCGTCTGACGCGGAACGTGCGGCGACTGCACGGCCCGGGCCAGATGCGGCGATAGCACCGCTAAGGAGGTGTTTATGCGTCGGAAGCCGCGAGTGACGTTGACTGACGCGCCGCTCCTGCCTTAATAAGGTAAATGAGATGCGGCGAGCCGATCACCCGGGAACGTTAGGCGGACCACGCACGCGGTCGTCGTTAATAGCCGGGGAAGTTCAGAAAACTAGGACGAAACTTTGTTAAATTAACTAACTGAAGAGCCTATTTGCTTTGAAGAGCAAACAGCGTTCCGCGTGTGCCAGGGAAGTGCGACTTTACCCTTAAAGAAAAAAATCGAGCTTCATTATTTTATTTTGTCTTGGAATCATGGAAAAGTAAGTCACAGAGTTCGTGAGCTGGCAGCTTAGAACTAACGCTGAAGCTCATGCGGCGAGCGCGGTAACAAACCGCCTTGTTGCCTAACGATTTATCCTAAACGAGCGGTTTTCCAGATTTCGAGCAGCAACGATACGATCCCAACCTAATTAAATACGCGATTTACTTTCGTACTTACTGAAACATAACAACTCTACAAACACACGCGAACACTACAAGGCGTGGTGAAAGGCTCGACAGATTCTACGAATTTTTCAAGCCATAATTTTTGATCGACAAAAAATACTTAAGTAGGATTTTTTCCCCAATTAAAAGCGGATCGGCGGTTTTTGGTGGTTTTTACTGGGCACGGTTTTTACTCCAGGCACGGGTCAAGCGGGCTGAGACAATGCGCGGCGTGGCTGCGCGCGCGTCGTGCCTCGTGTTTTGTTCCGCGTGCCGGCCCTCTATCCAACCACTATACTGCACCGTAGTGTGCCTTATGCCGTTGTAATACAGGCGCACTGGCTGCGCCCGGAGATAACTCGTGGCCCAATGTACCTATTGAGCGCTAATCGCTTCATTCACCGGCGGATGGCAGCTTTTTCCCCGAGCATCCGAACGGTCACGCATTCCGAAGGCCGACGTTCGATCCGCAAACTGTCATTGACCGACATTGCGTGTAGCAATCTATCTATATATTTGTATGGTGACATGTCAAATAATGCGCTACAATATTTACAATACTGTTGAGGAAAATGTTCGACAACTTATCTGTCTAATTTGGAATCGTAATTGAAGCCCCCGAGCACCTTTCTGACGACGCCGGCGGCAGGCGGTTTGGGCACGCGCCAATAAGGCAGATCAGCCAGCGATGCGGCTCAATGTGACGATAAACAGTTGTTTCGCGGCCACGACAGCCCGCTCTCCGTTTGTTTACTATTAGAAATATGGTACCGCTACTCACAAGTACCGTTCACTAAGTAAGAGTGCGTTACTCGATCACGAGCTAAGCTCAGGCTATAACGTTGGCATAGCCTTGATTCTGAGCGAGTGATCCTATATTTTGACCAGAGATATAATCTATCACTGTGCTAAGTTTGATGAAATCCGCTCAGTAGTTTCCGCGTGATGCACAGACAGACCTACAGCCAGACAAATATATATTTTTTTTCTTTTCTTTCTTATTGTCCCCCTACTTTTTTCCAAAATATATTCAATGTATTAAGACTATTTAAGGGATTTATTTTATTATATCGATTATTTATTCTGAAATTTAGTCGTAATCCGACTTAAATAAATGTATTTCTAGAAAAAAACAAAATACATCAAATTTTAATTACACGAGCATAATCTTAAATGTTTTAGGCTATCTTCTGACTACGGTTAATGTAGAAATTCCCGGCCGAATTCACAATAGCAACTCCAATTGATCTTTGATTAAAGTGCGTATGTCTAAGATTTCCCAACCCGTTTGATGTTTATGTTGTAACTTAAATAAAGAGTTTGTGAATATATATTTTTTTATAACAGCGATAAGCGCGCACCCTGCTCAAGCGTACGACCTTTATCAGTAAACCCGCTAAGCCACCGTGAAATAAGAACCGGCCAACAATGAGCCACCTCTCTTACGTATGCTGTCTCTTAAATAATCGGCACTTTTTCCCCGCCCATAGCGCCGCGGCTTCAAAACGATAAACAACGTCATGACTTACTATTACGTTCCAATAAAAAGAGCGGAGAGACTCCATTAGCTTCCGAGTCGGTGTTTATGTAGTACTCCAGTTCGGTTGGTGATGGTAATGTATGAAAATAATGGGAAGAAGCGTTATTTGCATGGGACGAATAAGCACAGGCTGGCGAGACTGTTTACACAATCTAAAGGCATACTGGCGAGAAATGCTCAGTGGCATTGGCGTTGCATGCCATCACACTTACCTACATTGTTCATGTATGCCCCTTTACGATGACTAAGGCGAATACTCCGAGAAATGACCGTGCAAAGTACACAAGCAAACGCTGAATTACAATAAAGCTCAGATAAAAGGAGTGCAGCGTGAGGCGGCGAGCGGCAACGCATCGATCGGACATTGACATGCTCACGCGCATCGCGCGGCCGCGTGATTAGCATTGCGCAGCAGCCGCGGTGAAACCCAAGCCGGCAGCGCTCGCGCCATAACATAATTAAAAATGATTTAAGGCATTCGCTCCGGCTGCTTTGTTTCGCGCATTATGTTTCACTTGTTCGCGTCGCCTTCGCGCGGACCACAATTTTAACGCGCCCGCTCTTAATTCTGTCACAGTTTTTATAACCCTTTTGTATTTATTAATTCCCTTTCGGCTCCGGTAGCGCTACGCTTCTCGGAAACCGATTTTGACGTGACATTTCTTTGGGTCGCCGTGTCCCTGCCTGTGTTAATGAAGCGTCCTATTTCGGCGCCGCCAATTTACTAAGAGTTATTTTGACTAATCAAATTAGGACCTTTATGCTCAAAAGCACCGATGTTCGTGTTCGTTAGAAATGTTATCAATAAGCAACTAGACTGACTATAGATAATTGACGGTTTATTTATAACTAAACCGAAGAAGCTATTCGAAAGTGAACCAGCAGTTGAATTTTAAAACTGACATTTGCATTCTGCGCACAATGGTATTTGAGGGCGTTATCATAACGGGCATATTCATGCGCACGCAAAGTAGGCAATAAAACAGAGGCTCGTTAACGCGAACAATGGCAATTCGCAGCTTTGTACGCGCCCAGCGTCCACGTTAAATGAGTATTAAAGGGATTAAGTTCGGCTTGTTGACGCGTCGCGGCCGGTTATCGGATTTCGTCAGCAGCCGCTCGCACCGGCCGTGATCGTCAAATACCTATGCGCGAAGGACTCGCGGCTATTGTTCACCTCACGTGGGAAGTTACTTCGCGATCACACGGTCTGAAAACGGTAAGCTTTACAAATTGTAGAGGTATTAACGTTCATGACTCCTTCGGTATTAAATGACCAAGACAGACAAGATACAAAAGAAAACGTCCGAAGATGTATAAGTACCTAATGTGTGTCGTATCCGTCGAGGCTTTCGATTTTATCAGAATACAGCACGTCACCAGTATCCAAATGGTTGTAATAATGTTGATGCGAGCGGCAATATGTCGCGGTTGTCGACGGTGTCGGGTGTCTGCGGTTGTCTCGGCCGACGTTATTGGCGCTCGCGATCCATCATGGCGACGATCTATCACGCGGACTCAGACTGTTCTTATCTAGACTCCAGTACAACTTGAGATTTATTCTTTGAGCTTTCACAATGATCACTTCTTAGCGAGAGCATGATACCCGGATATCCGGCGCTATATAAAATGGAATTAGGTAAACGAACAATTCATTGTATCACAACCTTCGCTTTTTGTTTAAATAACCAAATACTTTATAAAGAAACTGTCGTATTAGGTAGAATTCGTTAACTTTATAACGAAGCATGCTAACTCACATAATTCTAAGTCCATGCTGGTCCACGAGGATGGACATAAAAACTTGATAGCTTTTTCTGGATAAGATAATGTACTTGGAATTACCAAAATCTAAGATATATATAAGATCACAAAATATAACGAAAAGTAAGCAATCACGTTTAAAAGGTACTCATAAGGCACATTTTCTACTAGAAAGAAACATATCGGTAAAGATCGGTTTTTAAGAGACCTCAAACACGCGTCGCTGGTGCGAGTGACACAAAGATATACGAAGTGTATTAGTTTTACAAACCTTTAAATCCCAAATGTTATACACTTCAGATTCATCTCAGCTCTCATCATTGAGTTTAGCAATGTCTACGATTCCTAAAGCAATCCTTTCTTTTATACATTTTCGTGCGAATGCAACATTGTCAGTATGTGTTGTGGTCCAGGTCCACGTCTGTTAATTAGTTTTTTGTGGCGTGCGGGGCGGCGGGGCGGCGGTGCGACGCCATCAAATTACGATGAGTCGGCCTTTCGGCTACCGGCGCCGCCGCTGGTAATTATACACTCGTTACTACCGTGCTGCGCCCGCACCTCCGACTCGCCGCGGACGTGACCAACACTTACAACAAATGAAATAGAACACGCTGTTTTGATGACGATGCCAATCTTACAACTAGAATCGATACTAAGATAATTATTGTGAATGGCGAGATGCGACATCTTAAATGCATAATGCGGTATCGCCGCTGTATCTTCCTCTGCGTCATCGCATCGATAGGGACGCACGTGCGAGCGGGGCGAGTGTCGACAATAAATTCCATCGATAAAATCGGCTCGGCTTCGACGGCGCGCCCGGTAATTTCTTAACGACAGCGTAACCCGGTGGCGACGCGTGCGCGTAGGTAGGTACGCATTTTTATTTCACTCTCAAGAAGCCGACTCCCAAATAATCGTCTTCCACTCAACTTAGATGGTAATCAAGTCGACTATTAAGATGGTCTTAATGTAACTTTTTTCATGTGAACGAGAATTGAAGAGGTCCGGTGTTCGGATTTGAAAGCTCGTGCTTGCTCATTAATGTTCGTAAAATAACAAAGGCTAGACACTGCCGTGTGTATAGATTCAATGTAGGGTAAATTACATTTTTAAGATAGTGGCATAAAATAGAAATGAGAATAAAAATACGTTTTGAATCAATAATAAGAGGATTGAATTTGACGTATGTTCTGCGCGTGATGTAAACGGAAACAAGTGGAGCGGTGAATCGGGTGCGCTTTGTGTTTTAATTGAAGTGGAGGCTCGGGCGGCGGCTACTGACTTCATTGTTGCCGCTATACACGGCATCGAATGATCTTCGAACTAATTACTGCTCACCACAACCACCAGGGCTGGAGATAGGTACATTGATTTGACTATTTATGTCAATTTAAAATACGAAACCCTAAAAAACAGTATTCTTGCAGTAAACCTTCTAATAATTCCTTGGAATAGGAATCTAAACCAGACCAATGAACAACAGGATGTAAATCATGAATTCATGATACAGAATTTCAAATCATTAAATGGAATAATACCGACGATTTGTGTTAGGCAATATCAATCATTAAAAAGCTAGAAAAGTGTTGACTTGAGGTATATTTGCTTGCATAGGTAACATATTTGCTTGCATAGGTAACGTAATTGCTACCCGCCGTTCATCACTGTCAGATTGCACGACAGCGGAATTCTCATTAAAATATTTCATTTTATTTAGAATTTAATTGGTCTTAACGTGTGCCGACAACCCTAAAATGGCGTTGGTGCGAGCTCGCTATAGTACGTGCAGCGATGTTACACTTGTTTAATTAAAACCGTCGAGGAGCCATCTCTAGATTAGTCCGAGCAGCCACAAAAAGGCTCGGGGGATCAGGCAAAACACCATTAGGATTCGTCACGAATCACAGCTTTATTTTTATTTGAAAGAGTCCTTTGTTGGAGTTAACCGAATTTGCTGTTCAATAAAAACTGGCTAATTAAGAAATGTTCGAACTGCCGTTAAAACTTTTGGACTTTTATTTGAGCAGCCTTCAGATTTATTATGGTCTACCGGTTAAATTATTGGGGTACCTAAAGGAATGCCTGTGAGCGCTGGTAGGTTATTGAATTGGTGGTGGACACCGCTTTATGGTTGTTATAATTAGTAGCATATAGATCGAACACGTTGATTTGATTGTAGATACTAATAAACTTGAGAGTGAATGTTTTAACGTATGACTCGGTCTAAAATACCCAGCAATTGAAAGTAATCAAGTATTTTCTAAAGACTTCTTTCAATTGCTGGGAATTTTAGACTGAGTATATGCTACTCACGTTTCCTTTTTTAAATTCAATATATGGGTGAATTTCAAAAAAATTGTACGAATTAAGGCGTTGTTAAGAAAAAGTTTTAAAGGGTTCCTGTACGCTACGAAAATTAACCATACCATTGTATGGCTAATTTTCGTAACACAGTGGAACTTTTTCAGCTTTTTCTTACCTACGCCTTAATTACGTGCAATTTTTTTGAAATTCACCCAGTGCGTCTCTGCGTAGAGGAACTTTTAACTTATTCTTAACTACGCTTTAATTCGTAATTTTTTTTTGTAATCCACTCATTTACAATGTGTCATAAAAGGTTGCGTTTTAAAGAGCAGTTTGGCGGTATTAAGTTCTGGTACCGCGGTGTTGTAAACGCTGCGCACGGGCCATCAGGTGGTTGGTCGTCGCCTGCTCAACGCGGCGGTAATGGCGGTGATTAGACGTCATTCCGGGCATTCCGGCCGTGCCGCCACTAAGTAAGAACGGGACGCTACAGCATTAGTGTGAGCTGGCCTTTAGCGCAATTCTTTATCCATAGATACTTCAGGGTGTGACAAATTGAGTGTTTTTAGAAATAATTAAAGAAAGACTCAAATATCATATCCTATCAATATTATTAAATACTAGCTGGTGCCTGCGATACGACTTCGTCTGCGTACATGGAAAAAGAAACATTAATTCCAGAATATGATTATGTAATGATATATTTACTTAATCTGAGAATAATATCTTCAGCCAAAATCCCAATTACATCAAACAAAAATATATTCTTGGTTTAAGAAAATATATGTTCCGTTATATAGAAATCAGATCAAAACATAAATGTGAAAAAAGGGCCAAGTTCGGTACAAAAACATCAAAGATCAGAATGGGTGCCAAAGTGCCAAGTTCCTTAGAACTTTCTTAAATGATACCTGCCGGAACTACAACGTTCGTATCTTAACAAAAAATATTTGATTTGGCTAAGCGAAAAATAGTAGTTTATGCAACGGTTGCATAATGATAGGCCTTAAAACACTAGTGCGGTTTTCATGAAACGAGCCGATAGGCGAGTTTCATAATAAGATCGCAGGTGTGTTTTAAGGCCAAATTATGCAGAGTTGCATACATAACTTTATCTACACACATATTATAAATCCTCCATGATGGGTTCAGAAACAATATTTTCTGGCAACAAGTTATTTGTTGCAATCGTGGCTGCATATTTCCGATATCCGGCGCATTTTCACATCACACACACTCCGAGAAGACTACTTACTATTCATATTTTCAACTAAAATGTAAATTACAAACAACTTTTTCTATTCAATTCAACAAAATTCTACTTTCGTTCAGCAAAACGTCAACACATAATGGCGGCGATTCGATTTTTTTTTTAAATCATAGACCAACGGATGAAGTCTCTATTCTCACGTCACTCGAGATCTAATATTGTGCAGTTTATATTAAAAAAACATACTGAATTGACGTTTCGTATCAATAACTGTTTTATTATCTATGGATACTAGAATAGAGACCCACTTGAGTTTTGACAGCTGTTCCAAATTTAATCTCATTTCTTTACTAAAAACGATAAAGAAGTTATATTATTTCTTTATCGCAGCACTGGTTTTTCCTAATTGGTTGTCAAAATGGTGGTCATTCCCTACGGTTTTTGATTAACCAATGGAGGTTTTATGATATGGGTGTAGATAAAATATATTTCAATATTATTTACATTATTGAAAAACTTGCTGTATCAAAAACACGATTTGATGAAATCGATTCGATAAAAAAAAGTGAAGTTCCGTCTGAAATCCTCTTTAAACAATTCTGTCTTAATTTTTTTAACTGATGGGTCTATAATTAAGAACACTATTAAATAACGCCTTACTAAAAAGTTTGCTAATTTATATTATACCTATGTGCAGTGTGTTTTCTTATAAAGGTTGGGCAATAAGTTTTTGCACTTTTAGAAACATGATAGAGGCAAAACTACAAATGCTATTTTATTAGGTGTTTATTATAAGTAATAAGAATAAAAAATATATTGAGAAGTTGTCGTCTAAATGAGCTCTGTCTTGTTGCTGGCACTCCTGCAACCGACTACGCAATTGTATGAAAAGATGCTGACAATCATCACTTCTGGTACGTAACCGCCCTGATTGCTTAATATTCGTTGTTGAATCCAGTTACTTTAAACTTATTGACCACAACTTTGATTAAATTGATGCCGAGACACTAACTTATACGGCGTAATCCATATTCAATCCCAAAAAGGCATCGCATAGTAACGTATGAATGGTTTTTAGGGTTCCGTACCTCAAAAGGAAAAAACGAAACCCTTATAGGATCACTCGTGCGTCTGTCTGTCTGTCTGTCTGTCTGTCTGTCTGTCTGTCTGTCTGTCCGTCTGTCACAGCCAATTTGCTTCGAAACTACTAGACCGATTGAGCTGAAATTTGGTACACATATGTAAGTCGGTGGCCGCAACACGGACGCGTGACGTAAATACATGAAATTTAAACACGGGGGCCACTTTTGGGGGGTAAATCAGAAACAAACAAAAAAAGTTGTGCAATCTATATTATGTGACATATCAAATGAAAGGGCTTATTGTGAGGACTTTAAATATATTTTTTTCTGAATTTTCAGTAAAATAGTTTGGAAGTTATTTAGGAAAATAGGCGAAAATTGACCATTCTCCCCCCTTATTTCCGAAACTACTGGGGCTAAAATTATGAAAAAAATACAGAAAACAGTTCTTTACCTATAGATTACAGGAAAACCTATAAGAAGTCTATGGTATTTAAAGTAACGTAGTAAATTGCAGACAATCATGTACGGAACGGAACCCTCTCCACGCGAGTTTAACTCGCACTTGTCCGGTTTTTTTGAAAAGTGTTTAACACAATAACCAAGTTGCTTTCCTGTGAAACGGTCCATCGTAGTCAAAAATTTACAAAATGGCTTTTAATTTCCCGTCATCCTTTGTACCATACAATTAATAGTTTAGAAAAAATCTGTGTCGCTATTTGCAATAACTTATGGCCCACCCTGTATAATTCATCAGTTTTTGATTTTCTGCATATAAATAACCGCACAGTGCTTCCCGTTCATTCCGGTGTAAATAGACAGTCACTCAAGATCATTGGCAAGGTTAGTGTGTTTCCAAATTAATTTTGAAATATTTTTTGTAGTGGTAGAGCCAAACAGTAATCGTTACTAGATGATTACTGTTCGAATGGGCCGGTTCGACCGGGGTAGTACCACACTCTCACAGAATATCGGCGTAAAGTAACAGCTTGCTATTGCGTTTCGTACGGTGAGTGACGAGATCTGGAGACCTATTCCCTGTCCCATCCCATCCCCATTCCCCATCCTCCCTAGACTGGCAACGCATTGGCAGCACCTCTGGTGTTGCAGATGTCCATGGGCGGCGGTGACCACTTTCCATCAGGTGGGCCGTCAGCCCGTTAGTCAGTCAATTGACATTATTAAAACAAAAAACTGCTGCTGGTCTCTATTAACACTATGCTGTTCTGCGATCCAGCCGACTTTACAGCAGAATCCTTACAAGCGATTCTACATTTGTTTCGTATTGGCAATTCGTGTATTTCAAAAACATAGAAATATATAGTAAGGAACTGCCCAACGCGATTTTCGCGATGCTCACTTTTTTGGTGTCAAATGACACCATCGCATACTCGGTAAATATTGCCGACATCGCCGATCTTATGAATTTGAGGAAAGGTCCATTATCGGCTGATTCATGCGTTTCGTTTTTGTGGTTCATAGCTCCTAGCGAGCAATGAAAGACAGCAATGAATCAGGCAAAATAAGACTCTGTGTTAATGTCATAAGAACTAAGACGTCGGTAATAGAGCTTCGTATTTTATAAATTTGTAAATAGATGGCGTTACCATGACGAACTAAGTCATTTGTTCAACACAGTTGTATTGAACGCCATATTCTTCTTTTGATTACAAATAGCGGCCGGCTAATTATTTTTACCCATCATAATAAAACATTTAAGGGAAAGACTATATTTTTTCATTGAATTATATATATATAGCTTGTATATATGTCCCATTGCTGGAATATCGGCGGACGACGACCATGACGAAGTCTCAGAGTCGGACGAAGAATCAGAGTCGGTGACGTTTATTATGAAACGTTCAATTTCTCGTCTAAATCCACACACGGACATCCAAACGACGCACTCGAACCGTCTTCCAGAACGGAATGGCAATATATGGCGCTCGCCCGCCCGGCGCGGTGCCGCGCTTGACAACAAATGCGTGCCTCGTACCACGAAACTCAGTACGCGCGGCGATAAGCGACGCCCGTCATACAGTTTGAGATAGGTAAGCGACAGTCGCTATTTCCAGACGATATCATAATATTTATCAACTCTCGGCGAACAGACTTTAGTCAGATTCCAAAGCCTAGAAGAATCCGTACAAGCATCGAGATAATCTCCCGGCGAGGTGGTCTCGCGACAGCCCCGCGTCATAATTGCGCGCCGGTTAGCGCCCACAGAATACCTTTTTAATAGTGCACGCCGCAGCCCGTGTGCGCGGTGTCGCGGAATGTAGCACTTTCCATGTTAACGAGCGTGTATCGACGCCCCATCACGCACATCCTACCATAGCTGAGCCAAGCCGCAACGACCGTCATTTTATTTTTCACGGCTAACACCTATTTGTGGTAACGTGCAACTTACTTTATTATCAGGTATATGACCAATTAGATAGTGTGTTAGGGTACAACTCTTTTCTACTATAATTTTTATAAAACTGTATGTCTGTTCATTCGCAACACTAACTTGTGAAATCATATATAGGTATATTATTTCTAAAAGGTATTTTTGTGAAGACGCTCGATATCTCTGTTAATTCTTTACCAAAATTAATGATTTAAACGACATTTTAAAGCGTATGTTCGTCGCTTTGTCTTAAAAATACAAAAATAGATTAAAATTAACGTTTTCGTTAAACAATTAATATAACACCACGCGATTTGCAAGCGCCATCTATTAACAGTCTGTTTAACTAAAATTTCTGTTAGCTAATTGCACATGCAGACTAATGTGAACAGATGGCGCTCCTGGAGAGTACTGCGTTAATTATCATCTTTGTCAAAATTATCCGTTACTATATAGGTATTATAATAATACGTATTAAGACTTTCAATTACAAAACAGCGCGTGGCCAACAATATCCGCATACGTAAATAAAAATCACTCTAATTGCAAGCGTCATCTATTGACAGTCTGTTTAACTAAAATGTGTCTAGGCTATTTGCAGACCAATGCCAATAGATGGCACACATGCAAGTACCCCGTCTATTATCTTTGTCAAAATTTTCTGCTATGACGAAAAATAGACAAATAGAGTAGGTACTAATAATACTTGCATTTACCGATACTGTGCGAAAATTCGCACGGGTCACCTAGTATATTTTAATTTGGAAAATCAAGCTGCTCGTTTTTCGGTGTGAATCAAGTTTGCAAACATTAATTGAACTTAGGCGCCCGGCACAGCACACAACACAGGGAAAGCAATTTCGCGCTGTGAGAACGGCGCCGGATTTGTGGTACGTCAATGCGAGACGAACACTTTCATTACCAACGAGAATAAATCAAAATAATAACAGCGTAAAAGATAGCGAATGGAAAATCAGCCTTCCCGCCCGCGCTCGCGCGCGCGGGTGATTTATGCCGGTAATTTTCCGGGCGGTTACTAAGTAAACTCGCGATTTTTCTCTTTGCACACACGTAATTAGATAATTTTCGTGAATTTTCCGGCGCTGCAGCACGGAGGCGGGGAGATTTTAATTTACGTGACTCACGAAAATTACCGGTGTGTTTGAAGTGTCAGGCACATAAGAAAATCTAATTTGCTTCAATTTATGTCCGCGATGAATAGTACCTACTTGGGCGTTTTATAAAGTCGTCATGATTTGAATATTCGAAATAAATCGTGTCTACCTACACTGCGTTGGGATACTTTATTACGGCTACCAACATAAGGTCTTTATTTATAATGCGCGGATTAATAAAGCACACAGGCTGTGAATTAATAACCGGTCAAGGACCGGCGCGCGCCGGCCTGTGCTCGTATTAATTTCTGTCACAGATTTAATTGCTCACCTCTGGCTTCAGCTTAATAAATTCGAAGACAGACAATGAAACGCGACGCCAAAAAATACTCGAACAGGGCGCGTCCGACCAAAAAAAGGAAGGATTTTAATTTATAAAAAAGACAGGACAAACGATTAATAATTTATTTGTGTCCTCCAAACGGAGGACATCGAATCTTCTTGCGCAAGAAACCTTCGATTCGAGCGTTAAAAACAACCGTTAAAACCGGCGACTTTGTATACCTCGCGCTTAGCCCGAAATGCCAATTGCGGGTAGACACAAGTATACAGCGAGCCGGAATGTCGCTTTAAAAAACCCCGCAAATAAATAAATCGCGTCGCACGCACCAGCTGCACAAAAAAACGTCCACCATATTCGATTCTTTAATGTGATTAAAAAAAAAATAGAAGTAAGCGGAGGCTGGCTTCGATTGAAAATGAATGAGGGCGAGCGCGATAGTGGAAATTAGCATTGAGGTAGGATTCAGGAGCGGCCTTTGTGCGATCATATCGAGGTGTATTCTTTGCGCTTTTTACGGCGGCGGCGCGGGCGCGGGCGGGAGCGCCGCTGAGGCTTTTCACTCCCTATTACGCTTTGTCGCCTTCTTGTTGCAAATAATTACAATCGGTCCTTACAAAATCATTTATATTTATCTTGGCTTGGCAAAATAGTTCCAGCGCTGTAAGAGTTGAGGACACATAACATACAGTTCATGATGATGACGCTTGTCGATCAGCTGTAAAAATCTAAGACAGATTCTCTGTAAAAACGTTCACAATCGTTATTCACGGTTAAAAATATATTTTTACCTGGCATCCACTTTTAAATACGATGTGTAACAAAAATAACTTGCAACAGGAAAAAACGTATTGGAAGTCCTAAGTTTCGTATTGTTGTGGTTTAACAAGCACCTAGATCGTAAAACCAGGTAATTCCGTTCGAACTGCTATAGGTATTATAATCACGAAACCGAGGAGATTAGATCAGATGTGACGCGAGTGGTCAGCGGGACCCATAAATTAGCGATTACGCATACATTCAATAATAACCGCAACAATGGGATTGAATGCAGATGAGCAGCGGCGCGCTCGCTCCCGAGCGGCCGATCGACATTTGTATGCGATATCTAAACGCACAATTGGATGCCGGCGCGAGTGTTCGCGCTAATGGTACACTATCGTAGGATCGCTGCTCGGCCTGAGAAGTGGCGGCCGCCGCGGAATACGGACCACACGGCGGTTTACTGCTCACAATAAATAAATAACGTTAATCTTATTGCCGGCTTGAATATTTTCTACCGATAGTTAAACGGCGCAGGTCTTTTGTCGACGTCTGCGTGGATACGTCGCGCAAGAAGTGCTTCGTAATTACGCTTCAAAAGACGGCAGGGCTAAGAAATAGACTATTTCTTGTGCTATTACCTTCTATTTAAGGAAAATAGGCAATCGTGATTGAAAAGCTAAATTTCTCCCATTCTATATGGGCACACAAGGTAGAATGCAGCGCATTCAAAAACTGGTGAAACTAGGAAGTGCTCAGAATTTTTAAACACCACTGATTATTCCGAAATGAGATCAACTTTACTTTAAAGTCAGGAACATAATTGACTCAAATGTATTTAAGGACTTCCCAATGCGGACTCGGGTCGCAAATGGGACGAAATATGAGATTGAATAAGAGAAGTAATTATTGTTAACAAAAAGAAGCAGTTAAAGAGTTAATGTGAAAAGATAAAGTATTTAAGAGGCGAAACGAAATATAATTAAGGTTCGTTATTAATGCGCGGTTTAAGAAGGTCGCAGTAATTAATGTTCGCAATAACAATCACGTTAACGTCCAGCGCGAGACGTTTACGGCGATATTTGCATGCGAACCTTCTTTATTCAGACACGTTTTTAAGTGTGTTTTATTTTATTATAAACATTTGTAAGACATAATTTAGTTTATTTTTACCTTTAAACATAAAGAACACTTGTCTTTTGGTTCTTTAACAGTTCAAAAGTAGCATTTTTTTATTTTAAATTATAGAGGTCCGTCCCTAAAGATTTAGAAAAGATTTTTAAATTTGATGAAGACTTCTTCATCTTCATGGCAAAGGACAATTTAATTACTAAAGAGATTAAAAAGAAAATAAATTGCGATGACAACGGTAGTTGGGTACTAACCTGCATTCCGCAGAAGCATATTACAGTAATCATACATTTTCAATGCGATAATCTGCAAGAACAGTACAGGAACGTATTCATTCCAACACGGTAGTGACGAACAGTTGAAACTGTAAATGCTGACGCGATTAATATCATTGCATCTCGCTTACTTCTTTAAGAAATGAGAGTGACACGTAAAAATTTGATAGTAGTTACAAGTACGGGTACTGGTAATAACGGTTTGTGCATAATTTGGCCAATGATTGAGTGCCCATAAAACGTAATGAGGTGCCGGCAAATTGGTGCCCGATCGCTGTCATCGAACCCTGTGACGATCGAATTCAATTACGTATCATGATTGCGAAATTGTATTTCAATGGAAAATCTCGAAGAGTCTTCATGAAGTTCATGACCAAGGAGAATTACATTGAACATTTTAAATTTACAGAAAATTGCGATTGGATTCAGAACAGTTTTGTTTTAATAATTTATTCAAGATTGGTACAAATCTGCAATATCAATTTTAAAGCAAGCAAAAGGTGTTCAAAATATATGGACACTACTATATTATTGACTCATTGTATGTAGTGAATCTTAAGGTGTTTGTAAATTTTATTTATTGCTATAATTCGGGCTATCCTAAAAAGCTTACACTTAAAGTTTTTCCCAGTAGTGATGTAATATGGAATAATTTTGAGAATAGCAATAAATTGCTAAATAACTAGACCGTTTGTGATCCCTTTTAGACTTCAAAGTCAAACTCTCATAGTGTTCACAGGTACAAATACTTAGTTAAAGCTCTTGTAACAAAACGCGATGAAGGCGTTGATAGAGATTGTTGACCAAATTTTGACATTAATCAAGACTGTCGAAGGGACGATTTGTAAGACCTGCACATAGAACAATTTGAATGTCCTACTGCCAACCTCCGTAAAGGGAGACGCAACTGAAGGAGTAGTTAAACCAGGAACTCAAATGATTTTGTTATGATCCTGTGACCGTTTCATTGACTGATAGATATGTCATGACTATTTTACTCAGCGACAATAAGAGCGCGGGCAAAGTAAATATAGAAATAGTTTCTTTCTTTTTGTAAATATTTTACAATTTGAGTTTAAAGAATAAAAATTGTTGATTTCATTATTTAAAATCTGTGCAGGTATCCCTTACTTCACAAGTCAACAAAATACTTCAAAGTTCTTTTTTTATTACACACCTTTTTATTCGTTTTGCTATTGACGTACCTCTCCCTTTGCTTTCGTGAATTCGCGTATAAATAAAAAGGCAAAGGCAATTGCCATATCCTTTCATTTTTTTTAAAGCAATTGCTTTTATATGTAATGGGACCGTGTTCGAATTTTGAACAATCGCCAATTGGTTTGGGCGCGTGCCAATTAGCCCGTCTGTCTGATTGAAATGCGTTACTCCCAAATAAGTAATTAATAGAAATGGCCTCGTTTTACCAATCGTTATATTTCAATTGGCATTTAAATATACGAAATAAGGCATTGGAGTTTTAGGAAAGTGTCTTAAAAATTAATAAGTTTACAAATGTTATAATAAGTCAGAATTTCAAGTATTCACTATTAATAAAAACCTATTTGTTCGAATAGACTACTAGAATTGTTATTAGGTGTTAAATAAAAATCAAGTTCAATTTGTACAAATGAGGATGTCCAATGTTTCCGTATGTTGTCACAAGTAAAATCAATTGTGTCAAGTGTCATTCTTCTGATATATGTATTCGTTTAAATATTTTGGTCCGGAAACGGTCGTGTATCAGCTGGGAATCTACACCACACACATCATGGTCATGTGGCCATGGGCTGACTCACATGTTTTTAGTACCTTGTTGATGATTTAATATGTATATCCTGAAGGATGTTGGGAGTTCCCACTTACGCTGCCTGGATATTCATGCGAATTGTAGGTACATAATGAGTGACTCTTGACTATCCCATGCAATGCCCAGGAGTCTGAATCGTACACTTGCGCTGCGATCACGCGTGTCGAGTTCTATATTAGGGTAAAGCTGATGTCTATGCAGAATGTAGAGAGAGAATCACGTAGCAGTTACTTAATATCTAATAACCCTGATTACAGAGTAAACTAAAAGAAATTTGGCAAAAAACAACGGTGACACACACAAAGTGACCTTTTTTTCTTTTGACGTTTGGAACTCCAAGAATCGTTAGCGTTCCATAAAACATAAAATTTCAGAAGAGAATAAACGAAGATTTACGTAATTGAAGCGTTGAACGGGCAATATTTCCCTGCCGATGTGCGAGCAGGGCGACACTAACCGAACGCACAAACATGCAAATCAAAGGCTCGGTGGACGCGGTCCTCTTGAGCCCGACGAGTAGCAAGTGATAAATAAAACGTAATTGAGAGACGGAAACAGCCAATGAGTAAATCTCGTCCGTCAATTTATTTAAATTATTTATTAGTGGCCGGCTATAGACACCCGCCGTGATCGCTTTCAGAGCTCACAGAGCCCGGACGCGCCCAGTGAATATCCGGACCCGAGAGATTATCGATATCGATATTTGTTTACTAACTGATGAGATAACAGATCATTTCAGCCACTTCTTAAGTGGCTGAAATGTTTTTGGGATGCTAAGTTTATCAACTCCCTATCCTGCCTTGTGGAATTAGTCGTAAAGTTAAAAATATACATTGTTTTACGGTATAAGACCTCCCTTTTTTAATTATTCGTACGATTTAAGTGCTGTTTTAGTTAAAGTAAATACTTTTTAACACAATTATTATTACGACAGGGAATGCAAGTCATGATTACTACAAGTATATGGGAGACACCAGTAAGAAATTCTGGAACTTTTATCGACATATTGTTATCGACTTATTGAAAGCCAAGCAGAGAGTATTTGAATTAGTTAATTTGTGCATACACGACACAATGGATGAGGAAATAATATACCTACTCATACGTACTTACAGCTACCGGGAGACTGTAATTGGCGTAATTGGACGAATCTGGACGCACTTAATAATGCCCAATTGTCATGATTCAAATGGCAATTCATCGTTTGTGAAAGAAATGATTCATTACTTTTAAATCAAAAAGTTTGATGCCATGTTTGTTACAATGAGAGAAACCTTTTCATTCACAAGGGTGTACAATATACCCATGCTCATGTTTACTTCGTGATTCATGATCGACCCGTCTTGACTCGACGTCCAGTTCAGATTTCTTGAGCAAGTTTATGGAATTAAATACAGCGCTTGACGCATCTCCAAACGAATTTTTGAAATCTCTGTCGCTGTAATTAATCCCGAAGACAAAGTTGATTGTAATAATACATACCCATTAATGTCGGTGATGGACCAGAAATGTCGGAGCACGGCCTTGGCCAGCAGGTACCAGGCTTGCGTCCAGACCCACGTAGACTTGTCGATGGAGGCCGACAGGAACGCCTTAGTGTCCTCATCAGGGTCCAGCTGTCGGAACTTCTGCTTGAGCTCTGGGATGAGACGGCTCTCGTCGACCCGGTACCACTGCAATACAACCAAGTTTGTCAAAAACGCAATAATGAAGAAAAAAATAATGAAACTAGGCCATTCGTAATGTAATGACATAAATTTCAAATGTAAGTAGCAGTTGTCTAGTCATAGTTGACTAGTAGGAGCAGTAAACGGGCGCTAAAGAGATCCAAATGGAACATTACTCAGGTATTAGTAATGGCATGATTGAACATTGCGAACATAATCACGACGTTATTGGGACCATTCATTCCAAAGTTTCTACATTAAGCACAACGATTGTGCTTCGAACTACAAATCGATGTTTAACAACCCATGGCTCGGAGCTCTTAATGAAAGTGTATAAAAAGAGTAACTCGAGTGCAAATAAGAGAGTGGAGTATGAAGGAGCGTGAAGCTCGTCACCCGTTGTGTGTTTAAGTCAGCCGCCGCGGCCCTACAAAGGGCAATGCGGCCGCTGTTAATTTCACGCTGCCTCAAATTAACATTTCTTTACGCCACAGAATAATAACGAATTAAAAAAAAACTTCTCGCCTACATGTTGCCGTAATGACTGTGTGCGAGCGGGATGCCGCTTACTCATCAGGCCAACTTAATTAATGCCCGATCTGTCTTTATATTAAAAATCGAAGTGAGACGGCTGTGTGATGAAAAAGATAATTATTTAAAACCGGTAGTCGAAACAATCGTCACGGCGCGTCGGCCGCCCGGCTGGGAGCAGCTATTTAATTTTATTATGAGTTTGATGCGATACGCGGGGCTTGAACCTGATCAAAATTTTACCTCTTTATTAGCATACTCTACGTTCAACGCAATGAACGAACGAATGTTGCTCATCAAAGCCATCATTTGAGAGACGACGGACATATTTATTTGCCCTATTCGCATAATTTGCATTTTTAGTGTTTGTGACTTTTTTAGTTTCCAAGATGACCCCGCTATGACAATGATAGCACGTCGGGCGTCAAGAAGTCCTTCTATATAAGATTCGTAAACATCTTAATGCAACATTATTGCGATGTATCGCTTAAAGTAATGTAAAAACTGGAGGGAATAAATATTTAGTATCGAATGCTGATAGCGAATCACGTCGGTGATTATGCAATGCGCCGTTTTTACATTTACAATAGTCTGCATCGGAACTAAGGGATTCGACAAGGCGAAGGCGAATTATCCAGACGGAATACAAATCGTGGAAAATTTCGAATGCCGAGCTCGTTGATGATATTCTGAAGTTTAGGCATCGTTTGTGTCACTTGTTTTCCGATTGTTATCAATAACTTGAACATACATTTACATTGTTAGTTTGATGACGGCATGACGATTTTTTTTAGCGAAACGGTAATATGATGGCAAAGGAGTATTTTAATATGGAATTGATTTATGGGAACGAGTTAGTTGTATAAATTATGATAACTGTCATGATAAAGGTACGACACGAGTATTTAAATGTAACAATAGTTAATACTACACAACCAAGATTAAAAAGATAGAAAGTAGGTTAATTATGTTTTTGATACTTATAAACAATGTATAAAGTGGAGTCGTTGGCAATGTTAAAAAAAGATTTCATTACCATACGAAATTTGACATTTTAAGAGTGAGTAAATAATCAAGTTTTGATGATTTCATGATGATTTTAGAAAGGCAAGTTTTAGTAAAAGTCAATACAATTTTGATTGCAATAATAGAATGCATATCGTAAAATCTTATACGCATAGAGGACATGGTTTGATTTAATAGAGAGATACTCGAGATGGCTCCTTTTGCTGAAACAAAAGCGCGAATTCTTTAGTAAAGAATCCCCTGTTTAGCAATCAAGTTTGTTTTGAAAACCTAGTTTTTTTCATGATGGACGTCTCTACGAATTATTTGGCTTGGCATAGCTTTAAGTCGGTAAAAGAGTAAGATATGTACCAAACAATCCATACAATTTCAGTCTGAAATGAGGATTTTCTGTAGGTACTTTGGATACTACTAAAACTGAGAGGTGAAACTGATCACACACCGATTAAATTATAACCAGGATCGAGCCCGGGAAAAAGTAATAAACTAAATAAGGGAGATGTGTAGTCCCACCCAGTAAAAAATGCGTAATCTGAAAAAGGCAGATAATATATCGATGTCGTTCAAATGAAACTTCTCACTGGAACATAAAAATATAATTATAATATACATAAGCACGAAACAGGAGTAGATCTTACTTCCGCCTAGGTGTTTGTGAACCACATGTTTTTTATTAGGCACGCTTTTTAATATACAGCCTCAGCCCGTGTAAACTAAGATTTGAATGAATAACAATTACTTGGCATACTTCAGATATCTACCTGCTGAAGAAGACAAATCGATAATGATTTATTCAATTCTGGGGTTTCGAGGCCGCACAGCGAATACTTTGTTTTCTGATTTATCTGGGTTACTAATATTCGCGATTGTTATCGATAGATTATTTTAATATAAGTATACAATCTGAGTTAAAAACAGAAGACATTTTTTGTTTTACGTTAATTGACTGACAAACGAGCTGACGGCCCACCTGATGGAAACTGGTCACCGCCGCCCATGGACATCTGCAACACCAGAGGTGCTGCCAATGCGTTGCCAGTCTAGGGAGGATGGGGAATGGGGATGGGATAGGGATGAGGGAATAGGCCTCCGGATCTCGTCACTCACCGTACGAAACGCAATAGCAAGCTATTACTTTACGCCGATATTCTGTGAGAGTGTGGTACTACCCCGGTCGAGCCGGCCCATTCGAACAGTAATCATCTAGTGAGGATTACTGTTTGGCTCTAACACTACAAAAAAGCAAGATATCAAGTATTTTAAACAGCAATTTAGATGTTACAAACCGCGGCTTCTAAATATTTTTGTATTTTACAATGTGCTCCGTCGTCTGAGATGCAAGACGTTAGTTCCCCAGGGACCGTCTGAGCTGTTTTGGTCAACACTACGAGTACAAGTGGGTCGCAAATTCTTTAGGAAATAGAATGATCACTAAATGTTGCATGAAATTTCTGCAAAGCTTATAAGTTTCAATTTTAAGTTTCAAGGGAAATATGGCCGATAAAAGATGCATCGTAATTTAAAACCGATTCATTTACACATTGCTAAGGAATGTGTAAGGGTATATTTTATCATCATCGTAATTGTTTATCTCCCGGCATTCGGCGAGTCACATCGTTTTGAATACGATCATTATCCTCGACTCGTTAGCGAGAAGGTCAGCGGAGATGCATCCTTCGAATAGGAGGCAGGTCTTTTATACCGAGGCCGTTAGCCCTTGGGTTAATGAATCAAATCCTTTAGTGTGAACGCATTGTCAATACGGAGCGAAATATTAACGACCAGCGCTCTGCGCACAATGCCAGATTAATTCTCGTTTAAATGTGTGATATCATGGATAGCGCGAAGAGTAGAGGCGGGTCCGCAGAAATAATATACACTGCTCTTGGTAGGTTTAAGTTGACAAGTAACAATGCCCATGAAATATTTAGTCAAATAATAAAATTCTGTTTGGCTAAGTCTTCGGGTCCGGAGAAATAATATACACTGCTCTTGGTAGGTTTAAGTTGACAAGTAACAATGCCCATGAAATATTTAGTCAAATAAGAAAACTGTTTTGCTAAGCCTTCGGGTGCGGAGCAATAATATACACTGCTCTTGGTAGGTTTAGGTTGACAAGTAACAATGCTCATGAAATATTTAGTCAAATAAGAAAATTTCTGTTTTGCTAAGTCTTCAAAACTACTTATAACATCAAATCAAACTAATGGGAATTGTCTTGTCAGTAAAGGTGTAATGTCATTACTTTAAGATGCATTCAGTGGCAATATTTGGGAATAAGTTTTTTTATATAGCAAAAAAAATGAATGTTGAAAATTCACGTATCTACAAGTCTCCGCTCTGTAATCTGTATATAAAATAAATGCCGAGATGTGTAAAGGCTGCCGCGTTTGCTGGCGACGTTTTGTGCTCTCTGTAACTGCTCTTTGAAAGCTGAATAGTCGCTAAGAAATAACATTTTATAATTAATTATGATTTCAATCTATTTCTGACAGCTGCTCGACCATTTTGCAACTTAATGGGCTTAAAATAATTCCGCATTCGGCATGAATAACGACACCAGTGAAAATGTCTCGATTAAGTCGTAGAAATAAAATATGCCACGTGAAACGGTCGTATCTTATGTTACGTCAAGTGAAACATAAGATAACGTTCGTGGCACAGTTCGTATAAACCTATGTTCGCGAGCTAAGTGGCGCTCGGGATCCCGGTGGATTTGCCCGTAAGCGGCTCCAGAGCTTGTTTGCCGGGCGCTCCATTAAAATGGGATCAGCCTCTATGCAGATCTCCTGGACGCTGCGAGCGGAACGCTTGAGATGCACTACTCGGGGAAATGTATGAGCGCGGAATATTCATTATACAAACACCGCGCTGCCTGGGCATTCTGAGCACTACATGTGTAGCGTAAGGATTATAATAGATTGATTTAAGCAGAATTCAGAGTTAAGCTATGGGTTTTAAATATCAATTTACTGATTTACAATTTTTTATAGGTTCGTTATTCTGACTGACTAATGTTATCGAATTAGAATATTCATATTATATTTTGAAGTGTAATGAATAAACATTTGGATGTACGATAGATTTTTCTTAGACAAACAAGTATGAACAATTACGAATTTTGAATTTAAACCAGAGATTGCTTTTCTATTTCCCGTCATTAAAATGCTAAACTGAATTTATAGATGATGCGATTACTTGGGACCTACAGCAGACAGTACTATCAGTTGGGGCAACCATGGTGCGGCCCCGGGCGGAGATATTACGATAGCATTGATAGAAAGTCTCAATTAAAACTCCATGGCTATGACTTATTGCTGTAAAACATTTGATTTCGATTAACGCCGACAATGCTACCATTCGATAAAGCATTCCATTACACTCGCTTGCATTTCCCCGGGGCTGTGTCCCTAGTTTGACTAATATACGCCGTAAACATGATTGCGCCGTGCGTGTGGGTTTTAGTTATTGTTCGCCTTTACGACGTATTTATGATTCTATGTAATGGTGTCATAGTCTTCTGTCTTCGTAATTTAAACACCGATTAGAATGAGGCCATACGCTAGGTAGGTATGTAAAATCTTGAAGCACAACTTCAGCCATTTCAATTAGTATATCTGTAGAGGAAAACTAATTCTTGTACGAGGATTATAACTGCGTAGCTCAACATGCCCTTATTTAAAGCTCAGTGCGTCCCTCTCTAATTATTCCAGTATGAAAGCGTGATATTATTCAACGCAGCGACAAATAGCCACGTTGCGTTAGAAATTAGACCAGACAAAAATCTTATCTTAATAACGAACAGAAGCCGAATCATCTGTGAAAACGTAGATAATTAACTCTTCCTTATTTACAAATTTTGGTACCTAAATAAATGTGTTAAATCAATTTTTTAATACTGCAATTGAGTCTCGTGTTCAGATCTGCATGAGCAACTGCTGCGTTAAAGTTCTTATGGCGATAAGAAAAAGGTTATTTTTGCTTGCATCATGTGACTTATTAAAGTTGTGTAGCTGTCTGTAGCTTGGTGCATAGGCTACACGCCGTCACGACGCGCCGGGGGCTGTTGCGTAATTGTTTCAAACTCGTCTTTTAATTGTTCTATCGGGATGCGATTTATCGCCGACGTGATCTCGCGCGATTCATTTGCACTGCCCGGCGTTTCCGCGTCGGCACACCATGGGAATGCTGCTTTAATCAAACGTTACGATGGAATTGGTAATAGAATAAAAAAAAAAGGAATTAGAATAGGATCGTTAACATTACTTCACGAATGTTAATTTGTTTGGAACTTTTATTTCTACAAATTGGAGCGTGTCTACATTTCGTCCAGGTTTAAGAAACTCCCGTTCAAGTCATCGATAAGAGCTGGCCGGTTGGAATCAGGTTTGTGAGAGAAGTGCTGGGACACGTGCCGAGTAAGACGAGCCGTCATCCGAGGCGTGGGCACGCGTGCAAGAGATTTACGAGTGTATTTAAACTGGTTTTACATTAAGCACCAACTGGGCCGATTTGATCGTAAAATCAGCCGTTATGTCTCGAGACAATATCGTCGCTCGTTACCACCCAAGCGCTCGGCTGTTAAAATAACTTCAGGTTAACTATGGGTCAGTTCTCCTCCAACGTAAGTTGATTCCACTTTCATTCAATCGAGCCTATTATCAAGGCATTCCATTTGACGACTTCGATCGACAATTAAATTCCAGGAAAGATCAGCCGCGATGATAGAGTTGTTTGCTGATGGAAAATTGTTGAAATAAGCAAACGTTCATTATGTGCGGGTGCTGGAATGGAAAAATATTCAATGGCAAAAGGAGCAATTAAGTGCGCTCAGAATGGAGTGTCGATTGTCCGGACGCGTTCGGCGATCGCTCCGCCCATTGTCCGCTGAAATTAACAGCGCTGGTAAAAAGCGGCCGCGTTCTGAGTTTAGAACTCGTTTCGGGAGTAAATTTACTTTATCGAATCAATGGTCTTTTAGTTTTATCGTCACAGAAGGAATCACACCGGATTCAGAGCCTCGGCGTTTAATTGGTAGATCAAGTTGTAATTGATCTGATCTTCAACTTCAATCTAAAATATCACACAATTCGACTATCAAACGGGAATCGAATATGGAAGCCTTTGATTGAATTGATTGAAAAAGAAATGGAGGGGCGGTCGGCAGCGCGCGGCGCGGCGAGCGGCCGGATCCCGGTATTTTTATAGCCGGTACACGTCCCAGAACGCGCGGGCGACACATTCCCGGCGCCGCAACGTTTTTGCAGCGCAACTTTCATTAGACACCGCACGCCGCAGGGACCGAAGCGACTCCTTTTAATAAATGAGTTATGCGTTTATATCCAAGATGGCCGCCCGCTTTATCCCGCTCAGGTGTCAAGAATGTAACGATAGCCGGAATGGTTTTTGAGCTTTATCCTGTAATTGTTTATTAGAATTCTAATGGAAATTGATTTATTTAACTTTTAACTAATTCTCAAGTCTGGTGGCATCATCAAAGAGGATTTAGGCTGTTAAGAAACGGAATTTGGAATACACTATACTTACTTACCTACACAGCTGATATAAGACCTGCCCCAATTCTCGGTGCATTCGAGATAATCTTTATTTCGTGATAGAAAATGAAAATATCCTTGGTTAGTTTAAGACTTTTACCTTTGATGCTCATAGATATATTTTTGAATATGGTAGTAAATAGAGTTACAGCTGAAGACGTACTTTTTATAAGACAATCGTTTACCCACATATCAAAACTTAATCAAATAAACAATAAAGAAAGCCCGGTTCTAACAGTCATCATCCCGTTAGGACTTGAATATGGAATCGTTCGATTTGAGTCATCGGGAGCTGTCAGGTGTGAGATCCATCAGGGCGTGCACAGGTATTTCCACATTCGGCCGGCTCGGGCACGTACGCCCTTTTTGTCAGCTGTAAACGTCCGCAAACCTCGTTGTTGTCAACTTTCCGTGTATTTATTCAGTCATTCATACTTTTCTTGTATGTCTGAGCCTGTTATCGCTATTTTTCTTTCTGCGTCAAATCGAGACGGGTGAAAAAATGATCTCGGTGAAATTTTAGGGCGGCGCTTAATGGCCGATTAAAACACCTATCAACTGAGACTCGTTTCGCAGACTAGTTTATTTTTAATCGAGATTTATATTCAGGGACTCTTAGGAAATAAAATAATCACGGCGGCGTTGATTTGCATACAATGGTAAAATAATTTTACGCGCGTTTCGCCGCGCTTAATTCTACTTTTTATTCGGCCTTCGGCGCCCTATCTACGAATCAAGCGGGCTCACTGCTCGCCGCATGGCCTTTTTAAGTGTTAACATTTTTGCGAAGTCAGTCCAATACTATATTTATTGCCTGGATTCGTTTTCTTCAGCACATGTATAAGGACCTTATATGTTAATAGTTATAACCTACCTGCTCAGGATGAAAACTTTGAAATAGTTAGCACACTAAAGTGTCAAAGTTTGTATTCAATTATTTACAATTTTTTTAACAAATGCTCCATAGTGGAGAGGCTTGATAATCTTGATATTAACCCTGAAACAAGTTACCCTCGGGTAAGTATTTACGTCTCGTATCGGCCATAAAGCGCATCGGCGGGCAAGTCGTCCGGGGCAGACTGCGTGGCGCACAGTGCGCGGTCGAGGCGGCCCCTCAGCCTCTGCGGCGCCGACAACATGCGCCACAAACGATAAAGAACACCTCACCTACACTCCCACCACACTCCACAATTAATCCACGGAAAACGGTAAGCTTTCTCGCAACACAATTCACATTCAGAGCGAACGTCGCCCGTCATAAATTCAGCACAAAAGTGCGAGCGACGGCCGACTAGCAACAAAAGAGCATGACTTTTCCCGCAAAAAAGATCCTTAATCTGATTAAATCTCCATCGCGGCCGACGTCGGCCTGTGAAAGATTAATGAATATTTGTGCGAGGATTCCCGACGCTGGGTTGGCACGTAGCGTTGTCATAATCATATTAGCTGCGAGGAAACTGAAGGCCGGCTAGCGGGCACGCACGCACCGCAGGGTTGCGCTAGCCTACTTACTCAATCGCAACAAGGGTCCATACCCTAGTGGTGCTGCGAGCGTGACACCTCCGGCATTACTTCCGCCCTAACTTTACGATGTGTGCGCACGAGACGAGACGATTCACGGACGTGAAATGTAAGGAGATACTCACCTAGCTCGCAATCTTCTACAGTAATAACGACTATAAAGCAACCGTTTTTTTTTGAGACTATAAAGAGGTAAACTAGAAACAACTTAGATAGTAAGAATTATACAAAGAAGACTATCTAAAATGGAATGGGTCTAATTTATTTTGTGAGTATCGAATTTATCTCTGTATAGTTTCAGACAGTTAGCTTAAAAAATCAAGTGGTGAAACGCTACGCTACGTCTTCAGTACGCTAAAATTCTCCAGTTTTTAACACAAGTAGGTATTGGAATATCTTAGTTCAAGACATAAAGAAGCAATGATTTGTAAATGGCACAAGAGATGTAGTATAATAGTCATGTCCAAGAATAGTGTACGGTAACCGTATGTTAATTTAAGGATCTTATTACGAGCAGTGTTCTAGTAGCACGCTCATTATAATTTTTAATCCGGCTGTCTGTACATAAAGTAGCGATAACAAACATGGCGTAGCGATACTCGCGATACGCAACGCGTTAATATAAGTGTTTTCTCCGTATGAATTATACATTGAATTGTGTTCAGCCGGGCTCTTTATCTGGCGAGCCACGGGTGCATCGAACACATTATGCCTTGAACTGCGCTAGATTTTTATTACAGTCTAGAAAAACTTAAACTTGAGGTATTACTATGATGAGTCGCTAGATCGCTACTATGAAAGAAAACGATACTTATCACAAACTCGGTTCTAGATTCCAACGATACAATCGCCATTTTCGAGTTTCGAGTGAGCTCAATAAACACAGTCGTAAAAGAAATCAATTGAGCCCCGAAAGGAATTAAAGTTAAGAATGTATTGTTCCATACAAGCGTAAACAAAATGAAAATTATTGTTTGCGTTAACCAGGTCTCAGGTCGTTTTCGACCTGCTTTCGTAAACATAAATCGCATTAAATAAAGGTATAATTTATGGCGTCCATCTATATTGAATAAGAACGATCGAGTTTACGTACCTGCTCGTACGAGACTCTACCCATAACAACGCATTATTTTCATCTAAAAGTCATCATAAGTTACAAATAAGTACGCAATAAGGCAATGGAATTAAAAAGAAGAGCTGTAGAAAGGTGGACGCTGGGTTTTATTATAAGCTGTTTAAATGGGAAGCTTGGGAAAAACGATATTTGAAACCCAAAAAAGGTCTTCTAACTTTTCCGTGTGTACGAATATTTCTTAGTTAGTATATGAATGCTTACTTCAAGGCAGGCCTTTGACTTGTAATGGAAAACAAAATCATAGCAGGTAGGCAATTCCACGAAATGTTCACCAGTTAACGATCGGTTAGTGCCTGTCACAAAACTGAAGGTTAACGTCAAACGACATATGTACATTTGCTATATGAAACTGAAAGTTTGGAATGGTGTTTAAGTTATAACTTACCCTTGCTATTATTGGTGTAAATGCTGGACACTGATAATACTTGCCTCTACTAAATACGCTCTTGACCAGATAAAATATAATTAAGATTCTCCCTGCGCAGTCGTCGTAGAACTATTTCTGTACAATATAAAACATAAAGACTAGATGGATGGAAAGATCTGGACGGTGGTACTAATATAGATAGATAACTATAAGCCATTAGGTGATGGTCACTGGACGCTTAAAATAGGTGAAGATCTCGAAGATAGTAATTAATTATTAGATACAGCTAGTGGCCGCAATAAAGTCGGCTCATCAAAGATTCAGCCGAGCAAACAAAGGACGCGTGCTCCGCGAGCATTAACCGCCATAAGACATCATAAACGGAGCACCATCATCTGGGCTTATAAAAAATTCATGCTCATCTCACATTTCGGCGCCCCTCTTAATTTCGCGTGAGCCTCTTCTTGGTTCGTGTAAAAACTTCGGGTGTCTTTTTATGACTTTTACTGCGGTATAATTGGGGAGGGGCGAGCGTTCGTGTCCCCGAGGTGACATAAATACACCCCCCCAACTCCTAGCCTTCAGCCACCCCTGGCTTAATCTCATGTAAGACTATACATTGCGGAAGTAGTTCGCATTAAAAATGTCTTGGCCAGCGACGTTACTTCAAATTATTAAATGTTTTTTTTTTTTTTAAAGGGAATTGACATCATCCGCAATTTTGTACGACAGTTATCAAAGGGGCGCCATAACTATAAATAGGTATTATCGGCTAACTTTGCTTTTGTCGTCCTATGACGCGTTCCTTTATTCATCAATCAATCAGTTATGGCAACTAGGTCACAAAAGGTTAAAAGCTATAGAAATATAATAATTTGTTAGTGCTAGCATGCGTGGAGTGAGTGCAAGCAAGAGGTGTTAAACGCTAACATGTTCAAGCGTTCCGGGATGTTTTCACGTAAATGGTGTGTCACTACTCTACCAGTGATCGTAATAGTTAGTACTGGCGCCTCATTCGGGAACGCTAAGTGATTCTGTAGCGACTCGTAAGCCAGATCTCTCATCTCGCTCTTACGCATTTCGCGTCGTGCGGAAGAGTAGAATGAGAAATCTGGCTTACGAGTCGCTACAGAATCACTTAGCGTTCCCGAATGAGGCGCCTGATTTACCTAAAGTTCGCGAGAGGACGTAACATAGAGCGGTAAAAACCGCCAAACATATAAATTTATTTTATTGAATTCTGGGATCCTTGGATTTGTCGTAATAATACCTTAACATAAATTAAATTACGTACAGTGCTGATTATTTAAGCAGTTCTAATTGTGCAGAAAAAAACGATTAATTCGTTGGTTTCGGACGCAGTAAAAAATTTAATACACTAATAGTGAAAAAAATCTTGCAAATCTTTTACCTTGAACCTGTTTTTCGTTACTATCTCATGTGTTTCTGCATGAGGGAAATGGTATCGCTAAACTATCCGTCACTGTGGGTAGATAAATCGATCCATGTGTATTAGGCATTACGAAATATCCCGCGTTTGTGTTCGAGTTTGTGTCCGAAGTTTGTGTCCGAGGTTATGTTTTGGGGGAAGCAGTTCGTCGGGGCAGAAGCTGCCAAAGCATTCTCTAGGTTCTTCTCTAGTGCGTATTCCTACCGGACGCTCCACGCCTTGACGTGAACGCTTTAAAGGCCATATTCAGAGTCGTTCCTCCCTATATATTAATATAAGTAATGTAACTTTACACGAAGTGGAGGCAGGCATTAAACGGTTTACACCCAATAGCTCTGCGGGCCTGATAACTTGCCTGCTGATATTCTCCAAGGTTGCATGGAGCAGTCGAAGGTTCCCGTACATTATTTATTTAATTTGGCACTCTCGACTGGAAGATATCCGCATCACTGGAAAGTCACAAGGGTACCTAAGGTCTATCCTTAAGACTAGCAAAACTGTAGATGTAGAGGATCATAGACCCATAGCTGTACTCTTTTCTCTGGCAAAGTTGTTTGTGTCCATACTGCACCGGAAAATATCCGCACATATAAAGCCATCCCTATGTAAGTATTCTGAGCATCTCGACAGAGGTGTCCAGGCGGACGTCCTTTATTTCGACTTCAAGAAAGCTTTCGATCGCGTAGATAAGGATGTTCTACTGAGAAGGCTTCAGAATATGGACTTCTCTCCGAAGTTGCTAACCTTTTTTGCAAGTTATCTGATGATCGACGGCAGTATGTGCAGCATGGATACTTCGTGTAGGCTCCGTATCATACTCTATCTGGTGTCAGCCAGGGTCCGATTTTGGGTCCCCTCTTATTTGGAATTATGGTTTACGACTTGGAGTCAGTCGTAAAGCACGCAAAATTTCTGTTGTATGCTGACGACCTCAAACTAGTATTTGGGGTTGGAAATAAAGAACATTGCGACTCTCTGCAGCAGGATATTACCTCGGTATAGTCTGCTGGAGTCTGGACAACAAGCTCCATTTTAATACGGCCAAGCGTTGTGTGTATTTTTAGTCGTGCTTCCGCCCCTTTACATTCGTAATATGTGCTTGGGGTAGCGCTTATTTACCGGGTCGACTCTGTGAAAGATCTAGGTGTTGTTTTCGACAAGCGCCTCACTTTCACAAGGATATTCGGGCGCTTGCGAGTGCCTGCTTTTGGAGGTTACGTTTTGTAATCCGCAATGTCAAAGACTTCCACGGTCTTGGGGCTATTGACACAAAAGAGATAGGTACAGAAATCAATCTACGTACAAAGTGCGCTCGAACAACGCACACATAGACACTGCTCACGGACACGATTTCTCGAACCGTTGGAACCAGTACTAGCGCGAATGCCATCCGCTTAAGATACGTGTTTGTGAACTTTTTTGTGCAGTGCAATAAGGGTGAACAAAAAAAAGTTATTATAACTGTTCAGTGGACGGTTGTTTAAACTCAACATTAAACTGTGATCTGTCGTTTTTAGGGTTCCGTACCTCAAAAGGAAAAAACGAAACCCTTATAGGATCACTCGTGCGTCTGTCTGTCTGTCTGTCTGTCTGTCTGTCCGTCTGTCACAGCCAATTTGCTCCGAAACTACTGAACCGATTGAGCTGAAATTTGGTATACATATGTAAGTCGGTGACCGCAACACGGACGCGTGACGTAAATATATGAATTTTAAACATGGGGGCCATTTTTAGGGGGCAAATATGAAAATTTAAAAAAAAAGTTATGCAGTCTATATTGTGTGACATATCAAATGAAAGGGCTTATTGTGAGGACTTTAAATATATTTTTTTCTGAATTTTAAGTAAAATATTTTGGAAGTTATTTAGGAAAATAGGCGAAAATTGACCATTTATTTCCGAAACTACAGGGGCTAAAAAAATACGGAAAATAGTTCTTTACCTATAGATTACAGGAAAACCTATAAGAAGTCTATGGTATTTAAAGTAACCTAGTAAATTGCAGATAATCATGTACGGAACGGAACCCTCTCCACGCGAGTTTAACTCGCACTTGTCCGGTTTTTTAAGCTACCAGTGGGTTCAGAGAGGTAAGTAGTTATTTGCTTGTATTTCAATGATTCGTTTTAATGTTACACCGAACGGTTAGGTAGGTAGGCAAGCGCCCCGCCCCGGCCCCCGAAAAATACACCTAAGATCAATTTATATGTATAATTGTTGCCTATTTGGAATCAGTATTTTAAACGAAGTAACTAAATTTTTGTAAGGTAATAAATACACGCCACCTTACGTTGCGTTTGTTTTTTGTTTGTATAGATATTGTGTTGGTTTTAGTGTCATTTGATAGGTTTAGGTCTAAAACGGATAGGGTAATGGAAATTGTGTAACTAGGGTAATCCGTTTAGAAGTTATTAAGGATTTTCGATTGTGAAAATTGACAAACGTACAATTTTGTAGGTAGGTAGTGTGTTTCTGATGTGTAAACTTTTTGTATTGTAATAGTAGGCAGGTTTATTGTTTTGTTTTGTAGGATAAGTTTTTTGCTATTACGGACTATAGGTACCTACTGCGGGGTTGCAGTAGCCCCCTCAGTCACCCCCTACACTTTAATATTAATTCGTCTGGCCGGTTATTTTTAAGGTTACGGTATTTTTTACCCGACTGCGCAACGCCAAAGAGGGTGTGGAATGTGTTTATCAGCTTATGTATGTATGTATGTATGTTATTAATTTATATTTCCATTCTCCCTGTTTCATTCACAACAATAAATCAAAAAACTAGATACGAGTACCACTACGACGATAGTTTTTTGTGCATAAGCCATAGTTGACAACCCTAGAGCGACCGCCGAGCGTAGGCATGAAAAGTGAAGTACATACATGTGATTGACTTCTGTACCTACCTATCTCTTTTGTGCTATTGAGCTTGTCTTTAATGCTTTGGTAAGAAGCAAACTGGAGGTGTCGTCGCTCATTATGGAAACTGCACGAATGCACGTATACTTCTGGAGAAGATTCAAAAGACTTTCTTTAGGTTTAGGTTACAATAAAAGATACGGATATAACCAATTCCTCTATCCAACAAATAAATAAATAATTTGGTGGTTTAAACTGTTCTATTTTACGATTTAAAATGTTTTTCTCTTAAATATTATCAGTTTCCTGTTGCGTATTTTTGCCGTGTTTGGGTCACTAAACTCTGTCTAAATACCAAATTTTAATTTCGTCTACTACATTTGGAGAAAGTTGGCTATGGCAGACAGACACCGTTCCGTTTTATCATCGGACGTTCGGAACCCTATAAATAGCAACATGACTGTGCTCTCTTTGCACATGGTAACAGGAAATTAAATGAATAGGCTAGTGCCATCACTTCCACATAGGTCATAATTCTATAAAAGTATGTGATGCGTAAAGGGCGAGATACTATTGGAAATTCAGAAGTAATAAAGTTTTGGAGTTCCAATATCAAAGAAAGATGGTCTCAGAGAGTCAGTAAATGTGATTTAAATGTTATTAGAAACACCAGTGATGCGCGAGGCGGCGCGCGCGGCGACGGCGGCGGGCTAAGGTGGCTCGTGTACCTATGTGTATTTATTTGCGAATTCCGAATAGCATTCAATATGTAGAGGCGCGAGTGACTCCCGCCTGTCGATCCTCTCCAATATCGCGCTCCTCGCGTGAGACGTCACGGAGGCGACGCCATTATTCGACGCGACGATTGACTCACACGGGAGCAGCCTTCTGAGGACGCAGCATGATAGATGGCGACACATAAAACATACTCGTAATTGAGATTTCTATTACTGAAATTGAGAGCGACCGATCCGTTTTTTTATGTTTGTTTACATAATGTGAGTGGTGACAGCGACAGCACACTATCACGTTTCGGAAGCGGCCGCGGACGTCAATTTGTATATTGTCATTATTAGATTTGAGGCGGGAAGTTCGGGGCTGCCATCCATCATGGTGTGACACGCTGGTCCGATATCGCGCTTTATACGTATTGATTTCCTACTTAGCGTTTTTCTTGGGAATCGCGGCGCTCCACCCTTCCGCCTCAGCCGGAGGCCTAACGAGCTGTTTGTCCTCCACTTGCCGCAAGTAGGGCGATTGCGCTGCGACTAGCTCGTGGTCGCCACTCCCGCAAGCCGGCCACTGTTCTTGTGCTTAAAGAGGCCAATTAAAACGTCTTACTTCTTAGATAAGTAAGTTACTGAAAAATCCACATGGAAATGTTTTGTGAATAAGGCGCGCATAAACCGAATGAAGACAAGATGGGAAAACTTTAGAACCTGGACGTGTAAGCTAATGACATATTAGAGATTCATTAAAAATAATTTTTGGCGTTTGTTTATTTCAACGCCTTTTCAGATAGACGCATCTTGAAAATATTTTTTGTTGTCTCTATTTTAATAAAGTTTGACACAACGCTACACATGTGCTGATGTGTAGTACTTACATTTGCCTAAATGCCGAAGAAAAAGATTGCGTCACCAAGGTCCCCGGTGGGGGCGGGAGGCGAGAACAATGGTTTCGGTTCTCACACGTGTGGAGGATTATTTGCATTCGGAAATAAAGAGAGGAATGATAAAAGAAAGGCGCGAGCGAGGTCCCGCCGCCCGGGGCCTCGGTGTGGGAACAGGGGGGTGGGGGTGGGGGTGGCGCCTCCGGGGGAGGGGGCTCGTTACGCGAACAATGGAGAAATAATGTACAGATTGCAGTGAGCGATGCGCCCAGTGCGACTCAGGTGTCTTAGCTTTGCGTGGACACCACGCCTCCGGTATCGAGGTGCATCTAGGTATACAAGCAAAACGGAGAATGAAAAGTGTCTCTGAGTCGGATATTGATGCAAATTCAGAATCGACCTGATGAATATGTAATATTTGTTTATCTATTGTTGAAACACAGGAACACAATTTAACATAATCGTATTTACCTACATTAATATTATGTATTACCTGCGTATAGGTAGCCCCGGCATTTTACGGTAAGCCGGTTTTCTTTTATAGCATTTTAATTAGTAAAGTATACAAAAATTAAGCTATTACATAATTTTTTCAAAGCGGTAATAAGTTTGGAGTTCCCACAAAGCTCAAACTGCAATTGCTATTCTGAATCTTACAATATATAATCAGGCTGCACCTACTAAAGATGATCCAAGTAGGGGATTTTGGGCTTGAAAGTGCAATGACTACCTATTCCTCTGTTTATCCTATCTCAATTGAAACAAAGGTGACCTACGGCGGCGGTCCTTAAAATAGAATGCACCTCCAATTGGTGTACTATGAAAGCAAGTGGATAATGTATCGCAAAGTGTTATCGCCTTGCGCAACGCAATAGTAAAGAGTTTTAATCTTAACACGGAGCGGGCGGCTCGAGGCCGAACCATTTAATAACGGATGCCTTGATAGGAAGCGCAAGCAATCACAACACAATCACCCCATCCTCGCATGACACCGAAAACGTCCTCGCTCATAAGTATAAATTAATCCATTTAGAACGGGCTGAACGGGCGACCGGCACCGAGCGGCCGATTAACGGAAGCGTCTACTTAACTCATTTATCCCCGGGTGGTTTTAACAGAATGGATAGCAGTGATTACGGGCGACGGCTACGATCTCGTGTGACGCTCGCGCAGCGCGAAGCGCACATGCGCGCACGCATATTTAACAACATTCTAACGTCGTGAAAAATAGCAGCGCGCAGCAAATAGATCTAGGTATTATGCATGTATGAATACGTTTACTAATGGACGATAAAACCGAAAGGACTAAGGCTACTACACAATTGGCTACTTGCATGATTTTTATTTCATCTTATTTTGGAAAATACTGAGTAATAGAAACCCAATTGTGCTCGCAAAACATTATTGTGTTGTTTTTTTTTCGAGATACGATGCTTTGGAAAGTCCTAGTTCATACCACTCACAAAAACACTCCATACAAAATGGCCCTGAAATATGACGTCACAGTTCAGTTAGAGTGTATACCAAACCAATGTAAAAAGAGCCCTGATGGTCATACATTTTATGTGGCTGTCAGGGCTCTTTTTACATTGGTTTTGGTATACAAAATATATGAAATTCGCAATTATTTCCGAAACTATTGTTTTTAGGCCAATATCGTAGAATTAAAAAGTGACAAATTTGATGAGGATGTCAAAAACTAATAATTCAGAACTAAAAGGCAATAGTTATTTTTCACTTATTTTGACAATTTTTTGACCCTTAATAGATAAAAAAGTAACAGTCAAAATGATATTTTTGTTTCTTTGACATGCATTCATTTATGTTTAGCTAACGTTCCACAGAAATATATTAATATTTGTTACTATAGTCAAGTAGCCAATTATATTTTTACGAGCAAATAGTTCGTTCAAGTTTGTTTACCACGCGTATTATATTCTGCAGCAAAAGTACCAAAGGGCTGGGCGCAATAAACGAGATAAGAAAATTCAAACCGCAAACTTTCATGAAATCCAGTCCCTTATTACACTTGAGCGGCTTATACGATAGTCAGATGTCTGTAATCCTGAAGCCTGCGACATTTTAATAACATTGATCAAATAGAACAAAAGTATGTGGACCGAGCACTCGACTGAGATGAAAGTTAAAAGGGTCGCGAGGGGGTGTGTGGTGTTTTCGGGGTGGGAAGGAGCGGGTTGAATGCCTTATTCCCTCCACAATTCAGAGGTATTTCGTGTTCTTCATACGCAAATATATCCTCGTTATGGAGGTACACGTGAGCGTCGATTGCGTACGCGCCTGGCGATATACCCGGCCGAGTGGCTGCCGATGCTGGCCGAGGGAATTGTCTCCGGAAGGAAAATTGGATACGGCAATCAAACCGTGAGCTCTCGACGCCTCCGGAGCCCTCCTTATTGTTCTAGATTTGATTTAGCGACTACAAATACAGGTTTCGGGCGGTAAACTGTTTACAGATATTGACGACCTATGTAACTTCAAAAGAGCAAACGTTGACCCTTTTCTTATAAACAACCTAAAAGTAATTATTATTATTTATTATTATTATTATTATTATTAAAAAAACAAAGGATCGCCGTAATCAGAGTTTCGTAGTTGAGCTAGGAACCTTTATAGTGTCGCCATGTCCATTTGTCTGTCCGTATTTAACAGGCACTTTTTCTCGAAGACTATTTAAGTTATAAGGTGGAACTTTGTACGATTTTTAAATTTTGTCCCGCTCAAAAAGATAAATAAAAAAATTGGAAAATAAAAAAAAATACGGTAGATCTCATATGCACATAATTTAATGCAGAGCAGATAAAAAAAAATTATACACACTCGAATGGGATGATTTCAATAACTCTATGAAAACGATTATAAATATTTTACAACCAATTTTTAGTATTAGGGGATCATTTACTTACGAAAAATTTTGCTCTAAATGTGTCTTTTTCGCTGTGTACCCCCAAAAGCCAAATCAGCAAACTATAAACATGTGAATATTTATTTTTAATGAGAAATTCAAAGGAAAACTATCACGACTAAGTTCTCGTAGGCTTCATTGAATCATGAGTTATAGGCAACTAACTTGTTTATATCTACTGAGAATCATTGAAAATAACCCCAAATAACTTTGAATAGAAAACCAGCTCAAGTTATGGTTTTCGGAGTTATAATGGGTACGGAACCCTACACTGAGCATTGAAAAACATTACACATATGTTATAACCAACTTTTAGATTTTGGGGACCGTTTACGAAATGTAGAGCTCCAAAGGTGTCATTTCTGTTGGAGTCCCAAAACTGTAAATTCTAAAAGATACTTTTCATAAGTATAAGCTTTGCTCGTGGTAAATCTATACTAATCCATGACAATATTATAAATGCAAGTAGTAACTCTGTCTGTCTGTCTGTTGTTACGCTTTCATGGCTAAACTGCTGCACCGATTTTCATAAAATTCGGTATGGAGATAGTTTGAGGATATTCTGGGCAAGAACATAAGCTACTTTTTTTATGAAATAGGGGCTGGAAAATGGTTATTTGGAAGTTCGTGCGTGCCGAATGAGATCCCGTTGATGTATTTTTATGTATCTGCGCAATTAACGGCTAAACTGCTGAACCGATGTTGTTTAAATTTGATATGGAAATAGTTTGAGCCCTGGCCGAAATGAGGGCTGGAATAGTTATTTATGATACAAGTGCGGAAAGTCGGTGATTTGCTACGAGTGGCATTTCTACGAGCGAAGCGAGCGAGTGTAGGTATATGTATAAGTCAACACGAGTCGGAAATCGTCTTACGCACGTGTATAATACAAACGTTTTACTATCCATTGTGCGAGAAAATAAAAATAAGAAATATTGAAAAAGTCAATGTCATACTTACATTTCATTGTACTCCTTAACTCCTTATCATAGAATATAGAGACCACAATCTGCTTGCCTTATATTTCTTGGCTTCAGAATAGTAGTTTATGCAACGGTTGCATAATGATAGGCCTTAAAACACTAGTGCGGTTTTCATGAAACGAGCTTTAGCGAGTATCATAATAAGATCGCACGTGTGTTTTAAGGCCAAATTATGCAGAGTTGCATACATAACTTTATCTACACACATATTATAAATCCTCCATGATGTGTTCAGAAACTATATTTTCTGGCAACAAGTTATTTGTTGCAATCGTGGCTGCATTTACGATATCCGGCGCATTTTCAAATCACACAGTCACTCCGAGAAGACTACTATTCATATTTTCAACTAAAATGTAAATTACAAACAACTTTTTACAATTCTACTTTCGTTCAGCAAAAAACCAACATGAATCAAATCATGAAAGCAGTAATGGCGGTAATTCGATCCTCCGTCAAGACCATTTTTTTTAAATCATAGACAAACGAATGAAGTCTCTATTCTCACGTCACTCGAGATCAAATGTCGTTCGGTTTATATTAAAAAAACATACTGAAATGATGTTTCGTATCAATAACTGTTTAATATCTATGGATACTAGAATAGAGACCTACTTGAGTTTTGACAGCTGTTCCAAATTTAATCTCATTTCGATACTAAAATCGATACTGTAATAACATTGCAGCACTGGGTTTACCTAATTGGTTGTCATAATGGTGGTCATTTCCTACGGTTTTTGATTACACTATGGAGGTTTTATGATATGGGTGTAGATAAAAGCATTTTCCGGTGTAAAATTAATTGATTCGTTACTTGAACTCGACATTTTTAGCAGATTTACACAGATTGACTCCGTACTAAGAAAGAAATTAGTAAAGCAATTGGCGCGCTTATTTTAAGTACATGCGCGCTCAGCGTATATACTCTGCGCATGTCCAAATACCTACCTGTCACTCCGTATTGCGAAAAGGCATGAGCAAAATATATGTTCAGCCAAACATATTTAATGAATATTTAAAATTAATTTATTGTCCAAATTCCAAATCTAGAGTATTAATAACGTGTTTAATGAAGTATTCGTTTTTTTTATACCTTTTATATGAATGATAATCTGTAATTGACTAATTTGTAAAACTTTTCTAAAACAATAAAAGCTCTTTACGTCGGGCTGACAATGGCGATAAAAATTAAAAAAAAAAATGAAAAATAAAAATCACTAGTTAAAAAAGTGGCACTTTCCGCACGATTTGGCTGCTTGGAAAACGCTCTTCTTGAGGACATGCATTCAAAAATTAATTAACAGCAAGTTCGTGGGTGTCCGATGACAGCTCATAATATGAGACTAATTTTTAAAGGCAGTAACATGAAAATTCGTTAAATTTTAAAGATGCATTTTCACACTGACAAAGTTGGGGATAAAAAACATATTTAATTTCACAAATATAATTTCGCACATGGGATTCGAAAATCTCATAGGTGCGAGCCGAGATTTGAACTCGCCACCCTCTGCTCGCGACGCCGCGCATCAGACTACACGGCTACCACTGTAAATTGTTCTGACTGAAAGGAATATAAGTATGTATATTTTACAGAAAAAAATTAAATAAATAACCTTTGCAAGATCGTATCACATCCAACTTTATATAAAGAGATTCGAGTTTGCGAAATGTATCTTTCTTAATTTCATAGTCAGATTTGCACTTGTCCAGGTTTTTCTGTAGTCACAAAGTAATATGCAAATACAACACACATTTTCATCGAGATGAATATGCGTGTAAATAATTGGAGCTTCTTGGTACTCATATCCATTTCACTAAAGGAAAACATTTTCAATGTGTGGAGTCCTAAATGGGCACTGGGCCCGCACAGGAACCAATGTCCAGACCCTGGCATTATTAGACAAGGCATATGTCCAATTATTAATGGTCAAAGGAAAACTATCACGACTAAGTTCTCGTAGGCTTCATTGAATCATGAGTTATAGGCAACTAACTTGTTTATATCTACTGAGAATCATTGAAAATAACCCCAAATAACTTTGAATAGAAAACCAGCTCAAGTTATGGTTTTCGGAGTTATAATGGGTACGGAACCCTACACTGAGCATTGAAAAACATTACACATATGTTATAACCAACTTTTAGATTTTGGGGACCGTTTACGAAATGTAGAGCTCCAAAGGTGTCATTTCTGTTGGAGTCCCAAAACTGTAAATTCTAAAAGATACTTTTCATAAGTATAAGCTTTGCTCGTGGTAAATCTATACTAATCCATGACAATATTATAAATGCAAGTAGTAACTCTGTCTGTCTGTCTGTTGTTACGCTTTCATGGCTAAACTGCTGCACCGATTTTCATAAAATTCGGTATGGAGATAGTTTGAGGATATTCTGGGCAAGAACATAAGCTACTTTTTTTATGAAATAGGGGCTGGAAAATGGTTATTTGGAAGTTCGTGCGTGCCGAATGAGATCCCGTTGATGTATTTTTATGTATCTGCGCAATTAACGGCTAAACTGCTGAACCGATGTTGTTTAAATTTGATATGGAAATAGTTTGAGCCCTGGCCGAAATGAGGGCTGGAATAGTTATTTATGATACAAGTGCGGAAAGTCGGTGATTTGCTACGAGTGGCATTTCTACGAGCGAAGCGAGCGAGTGTAGGTATATGTATAAGTCAACACGAGTCGGAAATCGTCTTACGCACGTGTATAATACAAACGTTTTACTATCCATTGTGCGAGAAAATAAAAATAAGAAATATTGAAAAAGTCAATGTCATACTTACATTTCATTGTACTCCTTAACTCCTTATCATAGAATATAGAGACCACAATCTGCTTGCCTTATATTTCTTGGCTTCAGAATAGTAGTTTATGCAACGGTTGCATAATGATAGGCCTTAAAACACTAGTGCGGTTTTCATGAAACGAGCTTTAGCGAGTATCATAATAAGATCGCACGTGTGTTTTAAGGCCAAATTATGCAGAGTTGCATACATAACTTTATCTACACACATATTATAAATCCTCCATGATGTGTTCAGAAACTATATTTTCTGGCAACAAGTTATTTGTTGCAATCGTGGCTGCATTTACGATATCCGGCGCATTTTCAAATCACACAGTCACTCCGAGAAGACTACTATTCATATTTTCAACTAAAATGTAAATTACAAACAACTTTTTACAATTCTACTTTCGTTCAGCAAAAAACCAACATGAATCAAATCATGAAAGCAGTAATGGCGGTAATTCGATCCTCCGTCAAGACCATTTTTTTTAAATCATAGACAAACGAATGAAGTCTCTATTCTCACGTCACTCGAGATCAAATGTCGTTCGGTTTATATTAAAAAAACATACTGAAATGATGTTTCGTATCAATAACTGTTTAATATCTATGGATACTAGAATAGAGACCTACTTGAGTTTTGACAGCTGTTCCAAATTTAATCTCATTTCGATACTAAAATCGATACTGTAATAACATTGCAGCACTGGGTTTACCTAATTGGTTGTCATAATGGTGGTCATTTCCTACGGTTTTTGATTACACTATGGAGGTTTTATGATATGGGTGTAGATAAAAGCATTTTCCGGTGTAAAATTAATTGATTCGTTACTTGAACTCGACATTTTTAGCAGATTTACACAGATTGACTCCGTACTAAGAAAGAAATTAGTAAAGCAATTGGCGCGCTTATTTTAAGTACATGCGCGCTCAGCGTATATACTCTGCGCATGTCCAAATACCTACCTGTCACTCCGTATTGCGAAAAGGCATGAGCAAAATATATGTTCAGCCAAACATATTTAATGAATATTTAAAATTAATTTATTGTCCAAATTCCAAATCTAGAGTATTAATAACGTGTTTAATGAAGTATTCGTTTTTTTTATACCTTTTATATGAATGATAATCTGTAATTGACTAATTTGTAAAACTTTTCTAAAACAATAAAAGCTCTTTACGTCGGGCTGACAATGGCGATAAAAATTAAAAAAAAAATGAAAAATAAAAATCACTAGTTAAAAAAGTGGCACTTTCCGCACGATTTGGCTGCTTGGAAAACGCTCTTCTTGAGGACATGCATTCAAAAATTAATTAACAGCAAGTTCGTGGGTGTCCGATGACAGCTCATAATATGAGACTAATTTTTAAAGGCAGTAACATGAAAATTCGTTAAATTTTAAAGATGCATTTTCACACTGACAAAGTTGGGGATAAAAAACATATTTAATTTCACAAATATAATTTCGCACATGGGATTCGAAAATCTCATAGGTGCGAGCCGAGATTTGAACTCGCCACCCTCTGCTCGCGACGCCGCGCATCAGACTACACGGCTACCACTGTAAATTGTTCTGACTGAAAGGAATATAAGTATGTATATTTTACAGAAAAAAATTAAATAAATAACCTTTGCAAGATCGTATCACATCCAACTTTATATAAAGAGATTCGAGTTTGCGAAATGTATCTTTCTTAATTTCATAGTCAGATTTGCACTTGTCCAGGTTTTTCTGTAGTCACAAAGTAATATGCAAATACAACACACATTTTCATCGAGATGAATATGCGTGTAAATAATTGGAGCTTCTTGGTACTCATATCCATTTCACTAAAGGAAAACATTTTCAATGTGTGGAGTCCTAAATGGGCACTGGGCCCGCACAGGAACCAATGTCCAGACCCTGGCATTATTAGACAAGGCATATGTCCAATTATTAATGGTCAAAGGAAAACTATCACGACTAAGTTCTCGTAGGCTTCATTGAATCATGAGTTATAGGCAACTAACTTGTTTATATCTACTGAGAATCATTGAAAATAACCCCAAATAACTTTGAATAGAAAACCAGCTCAAGTTATGGTTTTCGGAGTTATAATGGGTACGGAACCCTACACTGAGCATTGAAAAACATTACACATATGTTATAACCAACTTTTAGATTTTGGGGACCGTTTACGAAATGTAGAGCTCCAAAGGTGTCATTTCTGTTGGAGTCCCAAAACTGTAAATTCTAAAAGATACTTTTCATAAGTATAAGCTTTGCTCGTGGTAAATCTATACTAATCCATGACAATATTATAAATGCAAGTAGTAACTCTGTCTGTCTGTCTGTTGTTACGCTTTCATGGCTAAACTGCTGCACCGATTTTCATAAAATTCGGTATGGAGATAGTTTGAGGATATTCTGGGCAAGAACATAAGCTACTTTTTTATGAAATAGGGGCTGGAAAATGGTTATTTGGAAGTTCGTGCGTGCCGAATGAGATCCCGTTGATGTATTTTTATGTATCTGCGCAATTAACGGCTAAACTGCTGAACCGATGTTGTTTAAATTTGATATGGAAATAGTTTGAGCCCTGGCCGAAATGAGGGCTGGAATAGTTATTTATGATACAAGTGCGGAAAGTCGGTGATTTGCTACGAGTGGCATTTCTACGAGCGAAGCGAGCGAGTGTAGGTATATGTATAAGTCAACACGAGTCGGAAATCGTCTTACGCACGTGTATAATACAAACGTTTTACTATCCATTGTGCGAGAAAATAAAAATAAGAAATATTGAAAAAGTCAATGTCATACTTACATTTCATTGTACTCCTTAACTCCTTATCATAGAATATAGAGACCACAATCTGCTTGCCTTATATTTCTTGGCTTCAGAATAGTAGTTTATGCAACGGTTGCATAATGATAGGCCTTAAAACACTAGTGCGGTTTTCATGAAACGAGCTTTAGCGAGTATCATAATAAGATCGCACGTGTGTTTTAAGGCCAAATTATGCAGAGTTGCATACATAACTTTATCTACACACATATTATAAATCCTCCATGATGTGTTCAGAAACTATATTTTCTGGCAACAAGTTATTTGTTGCAATCGTGGCTGCATTTACGATATCCGGCGCATTTTCAAATCACACAGTCACTCCGAGAAGACTACTATTCATATTTTCAACTAAAATGTAAATTACAAACAACTTTTTACAATTCTACTTTCGTTCAGCAAAAAACCAACATGAATCAAATCATGAAAGCAGTAATGGCGGTAATTCGATCCTCCGTCAAGACCATTTTTTTTAAATCATAGACAAACGAATGAAGTCTCTATTCTCACGTCACTCGAGATCAAATGTCGTTCGGTTTATATTAAAAAAACATACTGAAATGATGTTTCGTATCAATAACTGTTTAATATCTATGGATACTAGAATAGAGACCTACTTGAGTTTTGACAGCTGTTCCAAATTTAATCTCATTTCGATACTAAAATCGATACTGTAATAACATTGCAGCACTGGGTTTACCTAATTGGTTGTCATAATGGTGGTCATTTCCTACGGTTTTTGATTACACTATGGAGGTTTTATGATATGGGTGTAGATAAAAGCATTTTCCGGTGTAAAATTAATTGATTCGTTACTTGAACTCGACATTTTTAGCAGATTTACACAGATTGACTCCGTACTAAGAAAGAAATTAGTAAAACAATTGGCGCGCTTATTTTAAGTACATGCGCGCTCAGCGTATATACTCTGCGCATGTCCAAATACCTACCTGTCACTCCGTATTGCGAAAAGGCATGAGCAAAATATATGTTCAGCCAAACATATTTAATGAATATTTAAAATTAATTTATTGTCCAAATTCCAAATCTAGAGTATTAATAACGTGTTTAATGAAGTATTCGTTTTTTTTATACCTTTTATATGAATGATAATCTGTAATTGACTAATTTGTAAAACTTTTCTAAAACAATAAAAGCTCTTTACGTCGGGCTGACAATGGCGATAAAAATTAAAAAAAAAAATGAAAAATAAAAATCACTAGTTAAAAAAGTGGCACTTTCCGCACGATTTGGCTGCTTGGAAAACGCTCTTCTTGAGGACATGCATTCAAAAATTAATTAACAGCAAGTTCGTGGGTGTCCGATGACAGCTCATAATATGAGACTAATTTTTAAAGGCAGTAACATGAAAATTCGTTAAATTTTATAGATGCATTTTCACACTGACAAAGTTGGGGATAAAAAACATATTTAATTTCACAAATATAATTTCGCACATGGGATTCGAAAATCTCATAGGTGCGAGCCGAGATTTGAACTCGCCACCCTCTGCTCGCGACGCCGCGCATCAGACTACACGGCTACCACTGTAAATTGTTCTGACTGAAAGGAATATAAGTATGTATATTTTACAGAAAAAAATTAAATAAATAACCTTTGCAAGATCGTATCACATCCAACTTTATATAAAGAGATTCGAGTTTGCGAAATGTATCTTTCTTAATTTCATAGTCAGATTTGCACTTGTCCAGGTTTTTCTGTAGTCACAAAGTAATATGCAAATACAACACACATTTTCATCGAGATGAATATGCGTGTAAATAATTGGAGCTTCTTGGTACTCATATCCATTTCACTAAAGGAAAACATTTTCAATGTGTGGAGTCCTAAATGGGCACTGGGCCCGCACAGGAACCAATGTCCAGACCCTGGCATTATTAGACAAGGCATATGTCCAATTATTAATGGTAAAGCCATTCCATTGCGTGGGTGAGGGAATGTAAAGTTTCAAAAGTTATTTGCAGGTGGTATAGATTTTAAAATGTCAGATACGGATGAAAGTTTCTAGAATAATGATAGCTAATAGTACAAAATGATGTCATGTCAAGTATAAAATAGTATGATTACAACCCTAAAACTAGTCTTAGAATTCACATAACATGGCTAGGAATCAATAAGCTTTAAAAATAATATTGAATCTATGAAAAAACCAACTACATTTAAAATCATACTAAAGTTTATTTGTGCAATCTTGCAGATGTAGTCATTAAATAATTGAAGTATGTATATAATTTCGATTTGTTAAATTGACAAACTTTTTAGCCAAAATTTCACTATCACCTGCGCTGTGGCATAAGTGCTAAGTCACAATCTAATTTCATTACTGAGTGTCAAAAATTACCTTAATAAAAGGAAAAGAAAAAAAACTGGGTAAGTGCGAGTCAGACTCTGTAAATTTTACAGAGTAGAATGTGAAGATGTCGCTCCTAATTTCTGCCTGCCTTAGGCCTGGGCCTACTTTTGTATTTATTTATTTTTATTTATAGCCTTAATCAGAAAATAACAATCAATTAACATTTTTACATAAGATATGCTAACGATTTATATATATCTGTGTGCCTTCTGGCAATCTGGCAAATGCCTCCCCCATTCCACTTGTATTAGGTGGACTCAAATGTGTCAAATATTAAGTTCATGGTGAATCAGGCAAATGAGGCATTGTCAAATTAAAACTTTTGTGAGACAAATAAATAGGGCTTTACTCTCGATTTATTGTCAGAAATGATCTGACAAATTTGGGACTCGTATTGAGTACTTTCAGGGGTTGAGTGTGGTCACGATCAAAGCAACCCACGCACCATGCCAGACCATCGTGAGTAAAGCTGTGTTTATTTCAAGTGTTCAAATTACATATTAACACTTACTCAAATTACAAAATAGTCTTCGGCACCTGTCACTTGCAATCATAAACTACACTTTCTGCTTAACATCAGGTAGAAGAAGAGTCAAATATCATGGTCCAATAAATAAAAATTAACAACTTAAGACACTATGGGATTTTTTTGTAGTGGTTATTGAGAAAAAATTTAAATTTGACATGACATGGTTGAAAAAATATTGATTGCGAAATTAACTTTTTGTGTATCTAAGTAGCGAGTAAACCTGGCATAGACCTACATACACAATTAAATTCCTCGTCATGTTTTCGAAAAACCAATGTTGTTTTGTTAACTTTTCTATAATCTCTGTCATCTTAAGTATGTGCAAAGTCCCCAATCTGCAATGGGCCTACATAGATACTATTGCCCAGTCCTTGTTATCATGTGAAACTTGTGCCCAACAGTGAAACATGTATAGCCATATTATGATAATGCTATGATAATCTTACCTCACTTTGGTCATATTCTTGAAGCTGTCTGTCATTCCGCTGTTTTTCATACAAAGCTCTAGCCAGGGCACTCCGAGGGCGGTACAATCCGTTTAGTCCATTATTGGCCATATCTTCAGCGCACTTATTTTGTCTATCTTGAGATGCGGCACAGTATTGTACATTAACAAACTTTTTATCCTTGTTAGTCTTGAAACAGGGTTGGCTTTCCTTAGAGTAATAACAGTGTAGGTCAGTATAAGTACTTCGTTTTGCTGTTACAGCATAACATATAATACTTATGCAGCATATAATTCGAGAAATAGAAGGCATTTATTAACTATTTTGTATTTTCGGTCGGTGTAATTACATTTTGGGGTTAGTTACTTTTGTTACGTGGCTTCGATTTATGTCATTTCCATTGTATGATCTTTTGACCCTTGCTATTAAGATTACTTTTGTTCCCTTCTTTAGCGGTACGTATTTGCAAACATTGTTAAAACATGAGGAAATGATAACAATACATTCAAAATATTATTTGGCTTAGTGTCATTGTCATTACAGTTTCCTCGTCCGTCAACAGAGGGCGTATGTTCACAGGGAATGAAGCGTTTATAAAGATAGCTTTACAATCTTTATGTGCTAGGTATTTTCTATCGTAATTTTAGTTTATTTATGTTGAAGTCGAATTCAAATTTTGGTACGTAAAAGTAATAATTATTTTCTTGCACGTTGTTAAATTATTGTCTATTCCATTTCATCCTTGTAGCATAGTATTTTTTATAGCTTAAAACACACCATTTTTGGTAGTACATAGTAATTCTATTTCTTAGTTTAATGCCGGTTGAATGGAATGGGCTAAAACGGTACCATTTTATACCCACCACAACGCCATTAGATGATAGGGTCCCTACTCTTGAATCCGAGGTTAAAGTTAGGATAGTTCCATCTCCAGAACTGTGCATTTTGAATTTCGGTCGATCTGATTGGGTAGGTTTCCAGGCTCAATATAGATGAAGCTAAAGATTAAAACTAGAGTAATTTATTTTTGAGAGTTATCACTAATTTGCAGGTATATTCTGTTCTACCTAGTGAAATATAACCAATTTTTAAATGGTGTCTAAATGTTGGTCGGTAATTTACTATTTAAACCTAGGATACAAAGAGGCAAGGCCTACCAAATTGTGATATCTAGGTCATGGCCATGCAAGGACTAAAAACCTACGTCCATCAGAGAAATACTGATCAAATTTTCAAGACTGCGTCATCAAGTCTTCTAAGGCTATGTGCTTAGAGCATAGATTAGCAAGTTGGGGAGGAGAGCTGGGATAGAAATAACACTAGTCTGAATGGTAATCGCCAAGTGAAGCACAAAATAGTCAATTGTAAGTACAAACCGTTAGTTGTTTCGTTTCCACCGAAGCTCTTGCAATCGAACGCATCTCTCGCAGCAAGGAATTCACCATTTTGCTTTCACTGACTAATTGTTATCTTATTTTCTATAAGGCTCTCTTTACACACGCACTATTGGTCCTTCGATTTCAGTTAGGTATAAAGTCTTATCTTGTGTAAAATTATTGCATTTGTTTCGTTCGTAGATAGGTGAAATAATGAAATGTTAGGTAAAAGTGCGAGCTCGAACTGCTAAGGTTCGGCCTTGGCCGTGACCGACCGTTCACTGTTAGTCGGCTGCGCTTGAGCAGCTATGATAGATTTTGTAGTAAAAGAGAAAAGAAACTAAGTAGGTGCCAATACTACCAATTTAACAAGAAGATAGCTTACCAACTTCATGAAACTCAGCCCCCCTATAACCATTATATTAATATCAAGGTACGACATTAGCTGTGTTACTACCTACTGTTTTAAAATGTAAAGAAACTCATGGGCAAAAATACAGGTCAGTCGTATTTTTCCACCATAGGTTGCAGTGTTAGCTAGCTTCACCTATCGTGTAGAAGCCCAAGTAGCGCCCAAGGCGCTTAATTGCTTTCTAACAAATCAGCCAACCATCCAAATAGTGTTTGACAGAAATGTATGAATCTGACGTTTAATCTCGCTAACGACATTATCTCGAATGAACCGAGAATTGGGGGCCGGGCCATAACACCACGGCACGACGTCGTGAACGTGAAACGGCGCGGCGTTTGGGCACGGCATGTTGCCGCACCGGCACCATGAAGATGCACGACGCGGCGCCACTACATAACCACGCGTCGTGCCGTGAAATCTTCCGTTGCACGTCGCCCTTATTACTATATTTATAAAGATGATTTGCAACGGAATTTTTCACGACACGACGTCGTACCGTGGTTCTGTATAGGCGCCGTAGAACAACGCGGCGGCGCGCCATTTTTGCGGTGCGGCAATGTGCCGTGCCACGCCGCCGCGCCGTTTCACGTTTACGACGTCGTGCCTTGGTGTAGTGGCCAGGCCCTAAGGCCTTGCTCCTCCTTCGGGGTTTGCCGTATATTATTTTTTATACTTTAAAAAATATCACAATTTTATACATTAAATTAAAAACCCAGATAAATCTGGGTTGCCTTAAAAGGCAATAAGAGAAATATTAATAAAACTGGTCAAGTATAAGTCAGACTACCGTGCAAAGGGTTCCGTACCATAACTTATCTATCTATTATGTTTTTAAACCTGATCTTTTGTTTGTGGTACCTAACTAAAAAAAGTGTGAATGGTATCGCATTTTTAGTTTTTTATCGGATGGACATAATTCTAAAAGGAGTATCTATATATATAGGTTCAATGGTGACTCTTTGTAAAAGAAACTAAGCTAAAATACTGAGGAACAATATATAAAAGGAGATAAAAGTGTACTCACGTCTTCTTCAATTGGTGGTATTTTCAACTTTTGCCAATCAGCCATATTTTGAAACAGAGCACTATGAATTTAGTAATTAAACGAACGTCTAACGCCTTGAAGTGAGCGATAAGTAACGGAGCAAAGCGTTTATCTACATTCTGGCCGTGCAATTAGATAAGATTGATCCGTTGTGTAGATAAGTAACGTATTGTTCTATTTCTTTCTGTTTTGTACTATGCGAAGCCATTAAATTACAAATAAGTATTAGAGGCTCAAATGATTCACAAGGAAGGCTGATAAGAGTTTTAATAAGTAAAAAAAAAAAAAAAAACAACTTCAGAATCCCATTGAGAAGTAAGAAATTGCGATCGGCCTTCGTTAGTCAAGTACCTAGAGACGTCAGTTATATTCTTAATTAAGTGATAAATATAAATGTATGGAAATCGGTGTCAAATAAAATAAATGAACACATTATGAGGGATGAATTAAATATGTATTGACTTGTTACCGACTTCGATTTTTTTTCTGTTTTTAGTTATTATCTTATTTTTATTAAGTTTTTTTTTATAGAACATAGATGTCATATGGGATTTAACGTCATGGACTCCACACATTCATTCCATCGAGTAACAATAGTCTAATGCCAATCGGTTACAACATTTTGCTATCCAAGGGGCAAGGACGTTCATTGTTGAGGAGTTCTCCTGGTTCTTTACCATCGACTTTACCACATGCATATTTATAAACATAAGTTGCTTACTCGTACCAACCTTAAGAAATAAATCTAATCACCGCCCGTGAAATACTTATCACCCAGTCATCTGAGGTATTAGTAAGGTAGGTAAGGCATAGAAGGCCCGGCCGGTAATAAGGCCCAAAATTCAAAAATAACAGTTGCAATGGTACTATTTGTTCAACACACGCACACATAGAAGTAGCAGATACAACGACAGGCCACATCTCCACGGCACGACGTCGTGAACGTGAAAAACGGCGCGGCGCCATGGCACTGCGCTACGCGCCGCACCATGAAAATACACGACGCGGCGCCGCTACATAACCACGGTACGGCGTCGTGTCGTGTCGTTAAAAAATCCGTTGCCAATCACCTTTATAGCTATAGAAATAAGGGCGACGTACAACGGAATTTTCCACGGCAAGACGCCGTACCGTGGTTATGTAGCGGCGCCGTGGATCGACGCGGCGCCGCGTCGATCATTTTCCCCGTGCGGCAACGTGCCGTGCCACGACGCCGCGCCGTTTCACGTTCACGACGTCGTGTCGTGGTGTTGTGGCCAGGCCCCTAGTATGAGCAAAATATCGAATTCTACTTTGCTCTGGTCGACCACAGTTGATTCACAAAGACTTCATGATTTGTGACCATCAGAAATCAGCTGTCATCCCTAAAAAATCTCGTCGCTCATTTCGTCTCTCATTTCGCCCGACAATCATAAATTGACCCGCGCGCCCGTAGGCATTATGCGGAGTTGAGTACCTACATCCGTGGCCGACTGCGTTGACAACGACCAACGCCGAAGACCCCGCACGAATATGTAGTTTACACGCACTGTCGGGTCAGGTTAGGCTCGCCGGTGAGTTCATGAACGAAGTTTTATTTAAGAGAATCACACCCCAGGGTCCCTATTAGACATCAGTTGAGTACATACTTAGAGACAGGTCGCTTAACTAATCGCTTTCTTTTGTCATAAGGTATTTATTTTACTTTGCGAAGTTTGCATTGGTAAGAGACAAATAAAGCTCCCGACATATTATTATCGTTACCAGTAACGATCGGTTTCTATATCACTTAAACTAATGTTGAATAGAAGCAATCTTGTTTCAATGTACTAATGGTCGTATAGCAAGTAGGCCGAAGAACTGCGCCTCTATCCGGGAACACTAAGTGGTGTTGTAGCGACTCGCGAGCGACTTCTCATCCCAGTCTTCTGCAGGACGCGTAATGCGTAAGAGCGAGATGCGAGTCTCACTCGTGGGTCGCTGCAGTACCACTAAGACGTTCCCGAATAGACGCCGTGATCTATAAGAGAAATAGAGCTACCTGCCACAAGAGTAGGTATATAGTTATATTCGGGAATCTGTAATAAAATTAAAACTTAAAATGCATTAGCTAAACGCTTTATAATGAAATAATCGGATATTGTATGAAGTTAATTTGTTTAGGTTCGATATGGTTTTGTCGATCACGCGCGCGCCCGCGGCACTGCGCCGGCGCAGCTCGCGGGACATTTAAAATAATTACAAGCCATCGGAGAAACATAACAGCCAGTGTTTTGAGACCATTACTTATTTTTTAATTCCAAAAAATGGTTTTAAAAGCGCACACTTAGTGCCTATTGGTGCAATGCTGGCAATAAATGAGACTATTACTAAGTTTTCGTGAAATTTTGTTGTATTAATTATGCTGTATAAAATCCGAGCTCGGGCTGGATTTCGGTGAACATTTCGCAAAGGACGACGCCGCCGCGGTGTAATTAAAAACACTTTGGATTTACCTTAATACTACTGGCATTATTCAGAAGATAACCTAAATGGGTCATACACACGTTTAGGTTCAGAAATATCCCCTCCTGTTCCCAAAAGGACCCTGAGGCCTGACTTTTTTGTTTGGACTATATCCGCATGTAGGACATCAGGCATGGTTTTGGCCTGTGTGAAAAAAACGTACAACGATGCAGTCTTTTTCGTTAAGTTTTGGTCACAGGACCGACAGTTTTCGTTTCTAGAAGTGTGTTTTACTCAAATAAACTTTTAATAAGCAACCTAAATAGTTTAAATACAATAAGTTTTTATTTGATTTGCTTAGGTGTTTATTTTAATGAGATATCGAAGATCGCGTCTTAGAAAACGACGGCCATGTTCCCAATATTCAATCGGCGGGTAAATTTGGTTACTAGGTTCCTTCGGGATAACATTTTACGTTTTCCGCATACAATATGTCAAATTTAACTCGTAGTAAGCAAATATATCCGTAGATGAAACGAATGTAAGTTGTTAGACAGTTAAAAGATTCTTTCATAGTATTATTAGTTTTCTTATACTGAACTGAACTGATCTCAGACTAATGAAAAATTTGTGAGCTATACCGGTTACTCTGGTTTGTCTAAACATCTACACCTGACTTAACGAATTAACTACGATTGCTCGTCATAATTTATATTGTAAAAAAATATAATTTACAAAATCGAAATTTATAATAAACAATTACAACTGTAAGTAATTACGGAAATGACGTATATCTATACATAGCATCAAGGTCTTTTTAAAAATAAAAGGAAGCGGTCAATTTAATTTAAATCCGTGCCCGTAGTTTTTGCACCCCCAACCGCATTCTCACAGCGGGCTGATGCACTTCACTTCTGATTGGATCATTACCGTGTTCATCATACCCCGTGCGCTCCTCGGGCCACGAGCGAGACGCACATACACCCGCGCCCGCGACCGAGCGAGACAGACCATACTCCAGCGCATCGCTCACGAATTATTTCATATCATGATTATTGGAACTTTATTGCACTTCGTAACTAACAATTGACATTAGGAAATGCAATTTCATATTGATTTCGTAATCTGATCCGTCGTTTATTTTTATCAATGCGCGCAAATCTTTCTATGATTTGCGGCTAACCATCGCAGGGCATGTTGGTTGTTTTCTTGCGGCTTCACGTTCCAAGAAAATGTCATTAAAAGCTCGATAGGGGATTAACTCGGTTAAATTTTCACGTAGCTCGGCAGGAAATCGGTTTAGCCGTCACAAAGGGTGGGAAGAAACCGAGAAATTATCTTTTCGTCGGTATACAAACCGCTGAACGGGCAATTAGGTACACCGTTACAGAGAGGCATTAAGTTATCAAAAAATAATAATGCTTCACACCGGCCGGAAGGTGTCGCGGCGTCACGTGCGGCCCGCGGTGGCGATTGCTCATCGCCACTGATTTCGATACGAAATACTTACTCATCACGTTTCTAATAAAAATCGTCCATCAGCGTCTGTCTTGCGTAACCGCATTTATTGCCATTAATGGTCGCTTTCTTCACGTTAATATTAGTCCGCGTGTCCGGTACTACTGGTCTGGAACTCATAAATAAAAAAAACCGGACAAGTGCGAGTTAAACTTGCGTGGAGAGGTTTCCATTCCGTACATGATTATCTGACATTTCCTATGTTACTTTAAATACCTGGTTTTCCTGTAATCTATATATAAATAACTATGTTCTGTATTTTTTTCAAAATTATAGGGCAGTAGTTTCGGTAATATGGGGGGGGATGGTAAATTTTCGCCTATTTTCCTAAATAAGTTAAAAATTCCAAAAAAAGTATATTTAAGATTCTCACAATTTCCCTTTCCCAATTTGATATGTCACACGATATAGTTGGCATAACTTTTTTTTGAATTTTCTAGTTTGCCCCCAAAAGTGATCCCCATGTTTAAAATTAATTTATTTACGTTACGCGTCCGTGTTGCGGTCACCGACTTACATATGAATATCAAATTTCAAGTCAATCGGTCCAGTAGTTTCTGAGCAAATTGGCTGTGACAAACGGACAGACAGACCAGTGATCCTATAAGGTTTTTTCCTTTTGAGGTACGGAACCCTAAAAACGTAGGTAAGTTCTGGTTCTTATGCATGAACATGTTCACAGAACTTAATATGTTTCACTAAGAGTATGGGAATTAGTATCTAATTTGCCAAGTTACGTACTTAATACGAAAATTGAAGTGAAATTATCCATCTTAGTAGTATGCTTGAAATAATACCTAATTAGTTAGAAATAATTTCAGTAGACGCTTGAGAACGCTCCATCGACTGTCCCTGGTACTAACCGTACATAGAACATTACCATCGAGATGGAAATGAATTAAATGTAATTCGAATAATCGAGGCTCGGGCAATAACAAAACAAAGGGAAAAAGTGCAGCTGCGGCAGAGCGAAGGATTTCAATTCGGAACGTGATGAGCCGAGTTTTCATTTACGTACGCTGCTTCGATGACCACGGTAATCACGGAACATAGCTCTAGTTTATCTACTGACTCTTCGTTTTTAGAGCTCCGTTCAAAGAATACAGGCGCATATCTATCAATCGGTAATAGGTATAATGATTAGTCAAATCAAAACATTCGTGAGACATTATGAATACTTGAAAAACACACGGCTTTACTCACGATTTATTGTCAGAAATAGTCCGACATGTTTCGAACTCGAATGGAGTCCTTCTTCAGGGTTTGAGTGCGGTCCCGGTCAGAGCAAGCCGCGCACTGCCCTCCGCGCAGCGCGCTGCGCCCGTGCAGAGGGTGCGGGAGCGGGGGCGGCGGGGGGCGGCGCAGGCGCTGCTGACGTGCCCGGCTGCGGCTGGTCGTCTCTTCGTCGGATCTTGCGTTGTACGAAGCACTACTACTGACTGAGGACTATTTCTGACAATAAATCGTGAGTAAAGCCGTGTGTTTTTCAAGTAGGTATAATGATTGACGAAGATCCACAAAAATGCGAGAAATTTAACTTTTTGAATGCTTCCTATGAAAGACAAACTAGTACCGTTACCATGAGTTCACGCAAACCGTTCTCTTTATCGAAATCTATCGGCAATACTGCTTGTTGCCGTTTAAAAGGGACCAAGCGATCGTTTTCTATTACGAAAACGCTTTGCATAAACTCATGGTAATGGTAAACTACAAATAACGTGTTAAAGACATCTGTCGTTTTCGTACCCAATAACTTGCAACGAAGCGCAAGTAGCCGAGCAAAAAGATCAAAGCCTGCAACTTACCTACACCTACAGCACAGTAAATCTCTCACGTTTTAAATTTACAACACATTTATTTATATCTTAGTACAAATTACAAGGAAAATTATAATGAGCTGAAGTCATATCTCATTACTTAAGTTAAAGCTCAACGACTGCGGACAGGCTGAGGAGCTCTGCTTCAATATTATGCAACGGCTTAAAAGGCTTCGATTGATTTTATTGCATCGTAATCTCAACTTTAAGTTCGTTAAGTTACGATTCGTTTATCAGATTTCCTCTTTTGAATTTACGATGTTTTGATAAAGAAATTTAAAGACGGAGGCGTTCGTTAGGCAGTTCCATAATTAAAAAATAAAATTGACGCTTGCGCGATGTGCTGAAAGTTGCGCGGAGCCTGAGTGATGCACCGGCGCAGCTCTTTGTTCGTTTATAAGGATTTCGTTTTTTAATTAAAGGTGTTTTATGAGAGATATTACACACTCTCGTATTTTTTTTTGTAGTTCACTGACCTTATGTTTAAGGAACGTTTTTATTGTATGTTTGAATGGATCGTAAAAACAATTAGCGAACTGCGTATTGTGTGTAATATAAAAAATGTCACCGGGCTCTCGCTTACTCGCCTTTATTGACTTTATTAACCATAAAATAAATAATGTCGAACCAGCTCCAAAATTACAACTTACTTAAAACAGACAACCACTTGAGGGCCTTATCTGGGCCTTACAAAGTGTAAGTCTTAAACTGGCCGGTAACAATCTCGGCGCATTATTTCTGCAAACGCCATTAAGATTACGAAAACAAATTGCAACGCATACCTCATCGCGTCGTTCAGCGCGCAAATAATTAAAGCGCCCACTAATAATTACTCGTGTTAAAATGCAAATGCCCTCGCCTGCGGTATCGTCAGTGTAATGTATGCGGATTGGGTACAGATAAGTGCACGAGATTTACACCTCGACGTGTCACGTGTGAAGCTGCACCGTTCATTGACCGACAATGCGCCGGAGTGATTTGGTGCTAAGTATGTTTGGGAATTTTGCTTTTATTTGTCGTAGCACAGCGTGGAAGTGTGCCCCAGTGACGCGGGAATACATTTGAAGTACATATAAATATTGATTTTTACTCATGAATTTGGCCCTCACGCGCTGCATTCTGACCATACCTACCCAAATTTATAAATATCAATTAGCAAGCGGCAAAAATATTACCGATATTAGCGTAATTGTAAGACAGTGATTTGCAATATCATCACTTAAATCTGAAAACTGCGAATGTGTCGTTATTTTGTACATGTTTGACGTCCAAATTTGCGGTTTTGGCATTTTTTTTTTTTTTTATGTCAATACTGACAAACGAGCAGACGGCCCACCTGATGGAAAGTGGTCACCGCCGCCCATGGACATCTGCAACACCAGAGGTGCTGCCAATGCGTTGCCAGTCTAGGGAGGATGGGGAATGGGGATGGGATAGGGATGAGGGAACAGGCCTTGAGTGGCGACCACGTAATGACGATCTGGTGAAAATTGCGAGTTATTTTATCTTTATTTTTATAGAAGATTCATGTGCATTTGACCTCTATCTCACCTGATGGAAAGTGATGATGAGGTCAACGATGGAGCATGCAGATAATGCCTATTCACTCTCTCCTTGAAAATACCCAAGTAGTAGCCTTCTGGGAACAAATCTGCAGGCAGGGAATTCCACTCCTTAGCCTTTCGCCAAATGAATGTTGAAGCGTACCGCTTAGTGCGAATTCTTGGAACATCCACAACATAGCCATCCTATAGGAACCCCAGCCCATGCCTAGTCTTCTGATGAAGGAATGGGGATGGCGGAATCAGTTCATGTAATTCGCTCCGAGTCTCCGCTGGATGGGAGCAGCGCAGAAGCGGTCGTTGTGGCGATCATCGGGTTGCGTATGTCCAGTAAATACTGATTTATTAGGCTAATTAATATGCTTATATACTAAGGTTACATATGAGAGTGTGAGTGTGGCGCAACTCACATTACAAGATGTTTTTCGGCTGAAATGATGAGCAGTACCGAAAAGAGGCCCTGGGCCAGCTTTTAACATTGGTCTAATTCATATATGCATAGGAATATAAAAACCGATTGCTATGGTCACGAAATGTCGCTTTGTTTTGTCACTTTCTTTCAAATGTAAACTTCGCAAAGTAAGATAAAGACAAAGCGTAAGCGATATGTCGAATGAAAGCTCTACTAATTTAGGCGCTGTCTTTAGCTATCAAATCTATGACAGTTAAATTCGGAAGGTGTGAAATTGAACATCACTAATGTAGACACGATACAGCCTAGTTCGTTTTGATACTTTAAGCACAAGGTTTACTATTTAACTGCTGTAAATTAACTTAAAAAGTTTTTATGCCATAATTAACTTATTTATTTTGTTTCTTGACCATGGCTGGTGCAACTCAGCTGACACATCGGGCAAGGACGTTTGTCTCAAGAACGCGTGGAAGTATCAAGTTAAAATTAATATCGAATACTCAAGTTTGCAATCTCCTGGAGCTGTGAAAAAATCAACCTTCTAAGTCACTGCAATCAAAAGATACGGCCGTTTATGCCACATATTTTGATATTCGCAGGGGAATCAAAAGGGAATCAAAACCTGGGTACCTACTTCCCGTTGACCTAGAATCATGAAATTTGGCAAGGAGCAATATCTTATAGCACAAGTAAAGGATAAAGTGCGAAAACTGTAAATTTGTAGTAACATCACAAAAAAATATAACTAAAGTATCAAAATATTTGCAGTATGGACTCACAGAAGTTTTCACAAAGACAGTGTGGAAAAAAGGACATAGACATCATGGCATTTTTGTATTAAAATTGGCTGCAATTTAAAGAAACACGAATGCTGTGGTTACGTTAGAACACGATTTTCCATTAGGTACTAGGTATCAGTCGTCAGGTGTTTTTTGAAGTTGACATGGGGTGCGTGCGGGGTTGCTACGAGCTTTTCTCGGGCTTCCGCATTTAATTTATTAAAACGCTAAAATTTATAAGGCATAGACATCTACATACAACGAGAGCTTAAAAAGAGACTTTTGAATTACGCGATGTCTGGTTTGCCTTTTTAATTGACTTTGGATCGTAAGGAAAACAACTCTATTTTGGTGCCTGGGTTTGTTGATAAGTTAGGCATCTATGACATTTCACAAACATCTACACATTAAAATATAATTGCGCCACTCAGGGTGAGTTAATTAACGATTAGGAGGAGTGTCAACCTACGGCTTTTCATAGAAAAGGCGATAACGATTTCCACGCCTTAAATCTTAACCCATGTTGACCAATTTTTGATAGGTTGTCAGTCAGAACATAATCTTGGTCTATACGTTTTGGTTTTTGCAATATGACTAATTAATTACGTTTTACTGTTGTTTTAGTATTCTCATACATAACTAATTCTGGCGATTATTTGACTTTGGTGATATTTAATCAATATTCAAAAAACGTATAAACCTAGATTTTGTTCTAACTGATGAACTATCAAAAATTAGTCAAAATCGGTTAACATTTAACGGGTGGAAATCGTTATCGCCTTTTTAACCGACTTCAAAAAAGGTCAGGTTTTCAATTCGTCGGAATCTTTTTTTTTGTATGAAAAGGGTGATTTTTGCCATTGCTTCACAGTCCTCTTAACACACGTTCATTTGTGAAGATATTGTACTGAAATTTCGAAGAAACAAGTTAATTGTTCATGTGACTATGAGTGCGGCCGTAACAGTTTCTCTCACAACATGATCAAAGTAAAATTTTAGTATGAAATAGATAATGCTCGCAGCGAAAACATTAACGTGTATACATCCGTCATTCAACTCGATGATAAACATAGACAACATTTTCATAAGAAGAAAATAACAAACGTGGACACGGATTGCGTCTCATTCCGCAGAAACGGCCTCCGACAACAAAAGCTAACAAATCCTGTTTGTCCTGCGGGAAGCCGTGATTTAATACAAATTATTATTAGACGACATAAATAACGTAGTGCGGGGGCGGACGGCGGGCTCCTTAATAAGTAATAAAGGGGTCATCGTTCATAAGGAAGCGTGCGGAATTAACCTGCACATATGGCGCGCTATCTGTGTCGACGGGCATTTTGTGGCCCTAAAAGTGGTTTTCTAGGAATACTATTTAGCCATAATAGGAATTCTATCGAAAAGGTTATGTTATACGATGCAGTTAAAATAAATGTTATGTTTTCGAAGATAAGCTTGGTTAAACTGATTTTGAAGTTCATCTGCTTGACAGAAGCAATCCAAGTATTTTTTGTCAAAGATATCTTTAGAATAGTTAGCGCATAAAAAAGCAACTAATTTGAATAAGATTGTAAACTGAGTAACTTTTAATGTGTGTTAATGTAAAAAAATGTATTCAAACAAAAGCAAAATGTAATGTAATCCATACTAATATTATACAGGCGAAAGTAATTCTGCCTGTCTGTATGTCTGTCTGTTACGTTTTCACAACTAAACCCCTTAACCGATTTTGATGAAATTTAATATAGAGACAGTTTGAGCGTCGGGGAATGACATAGGCTACTATTAAGACAATCGGTCCCTAAAAAAGGGTTTGACACTGGAAAATTGATTTATTTGAAGTTTGTGCTACCCGATGAGAGCCCGTTGGTGTCTTTTTATGTATCTGCGCGATTTACGGGTAAACCGCTGAACCAATTTTGATAAAATTTGTTATCGACATAGTTTGAGCCCCGAAGAAAGACAGGCTACTTTTTTTAAGACAACCAATCCCTAAGGAAGTTAAATACGGACTGAAAAATAAATGAACGGTAAATTCGCGCGTGCCCGATGCGAGCCGGTAAAAGAGGGGTAAACATCTAAGTTTGTAAATTGGTCATATTTTAAAGGAACTTTTCCAAGTATATGAAGCTGTGGGTGAAAGCTAGTAGTACATAATAAAGTAAAACTGCTGTTGACCTCTGGGCCGATAGCCGATAGCTCGCTTGTTAGGTGCCACGGGTAACAGGTCTTAACTATTTTCCTAGAAACAGTCTTCAGCTCAGGGCATGTTGGATTTTATCATTGAAAATCGTTAACTTTATAACTGGAGATACATTATCCATATTTGTATTCCGTTTAATGGAAAATACTCAATAAGTAATTTAATTTCAAAGCATTCCTCCCACAGTTTTGTTTGCGCATTTTCAGTTTTCAGTTTAAAAACATTTATATTACTGAAAAAGTTGTACAAAATATGGCAAACTTATTGAAATTCACAACTTTGCAATTTGGCCCTAATAGTCGAATTCAGAAACGCCACTTACCGCTATTCGCCAGATTAAGTAGTTAAATGTCCCTCAACTAGTTGTCACCCCATACAAAAACGTCACTCAAACGTCACTTTAATTAAAGATAATTTTAAGTGGCCTTTCCGAATTTGGCCATGTTAACTATTCAGTCAGAAAACTAGGGCGTCTATTCGATATTGGCCGTTCGGCCGATCGTTTTTCTACTATGCGGCCGTCTTTGCTACCAAATTAATAAGAGCCACCATATCGAAGCAAAATAATTTGCAAATATCATATACCATACCATACTATATCTTCTGTCCCTGGGTTTATTTAAAACAGTCTGCAAAAAGGTGCAAGTCTACAAAATCTATTTGGCCCGTCAGTAAATTCACGTCACTTCATCGACGGCGCAGAATTAGGTACGATTTAAAATCATAAAGCAATCGAAGGGCGGGTATTCCGTACACGAGTGTATGAGGGTATGGTGTAATAAATGAACTAGGCCGTTAATAACTTAACGCCCGCAGGATAAAGTAACATTTGGGCGACGCGCGACGCTTCGCCAATAAGATGTTAGTGTGCAGAATACAAGCCGTCATGATTTTATAGTTCTGAAAATATTTGCAAAATTTTAGTGGTAAAAAAAGACACAAAAAATCATTCTAAAATAGCGTTCAGTGAACTATGAGACGAATTGTATGAGAATACAGGAGGCAATGGAACTTACATATTGCGCTATGAAATGAAAGAAAGAAAGAAGAAAGAAAGAAACATTTATTCACTAATACAGAAGACACACAGAGTAACATAAATATAAACAATACAAAACAAAATGGTGGTGTGTGTATCCTCGCGGCTGTGAATGGGACACCGGGTCAGCACAATGCTGAGGTGTAAGACACCTGCAGTGCTGATTTTCAGCCAGCACCGTCTGTGACTCACGGAGCGCTATACAAATACACAAAAATGATTTCGGAGAGTAGATTCATTTTGACATATGACGAGTGAGCCCTTTGGTCCCTGGAGTGGCCAATTTGTTGAAACTTCTGCGCCTTAAATGTTGAATTTGAATTTTGCCGAAGTTCCATTATAAAATCTATTTGTTAAAAATAATAGACATAAGAAAACGAAAGCATAAATAACCCCTTAACCTTTATGAAAAGAAAACAATGTAACCTTTTAATAAACATATCAGGTGTTGGTATAATTTCATTAGGCTCTAATAAACCACGTTAGATATTTATTAGCGTACTCCATTCATCGCTTATTAGTGAGTGCGTGCCGGGCATACCCCAAGGCTACCGCTAGCCGAATAGGGTTGTCTGCTGCAGATATTTTTATAGGTACTTAAAAAAAGTCTCTAATAGTGACCCGTTGCAAAGGCCTCTCCCTCAGATTTCCAATTTTCTCTAGCCTTAGCAATCTCTGACAAGTCTGCGAAATACGTCTAAGTGTTCTAGCCGTAATATGTGATCACGTCTCTGGGTGCATACGGCAGACGAGTTCAGCCAGCCAGTTTAAAAAAAACGAGTTTAACTCGCATGGAGAGGGTTTCATGATTATATGCAATTTCCTATGTTACGTGAAACACCATAGACTTCTTATAGGTGATCCTATAATTTATAGGTAAAGAAGTATTTTCTGTATTTTTATCAAAATTTTAGGCTTAGTGGTTTTGGAGATAAGTGGGGAGGAATGGTAAATTTTCGCCTCTTTTTCTAAATAACTTTAAAACCATTTGTGTTAAAAATTATTAAAAAATATATATTTAAGATTCTTACCGCGAGGCCTTACATATGATATGTCACACGCCATAGTTTGCAAGTATTTTTATATTTATTTTTCTAATTGACCCCCAACAGTGGCCCCCATGTTTAAAATTCATTTATTTACGTTACACGTCTGTGTTGCAGTCACCGACTTACATATATGTACCAAATTTCGACTCAATCAGTCCTGTAATTTCGGAGCCAATTGGCTGTGACAGACGGACGGACAGACAGACACACGAGTGATCATATAAGGGTTCCGTTTTTTCTTTTGAGGTACGGAACCCTAAAAACTATTACCATCTGTCATATTGGATTTAAAGTAACGTCATATGCCCAGTGGTACCAGTGGGACGCCTCGACCAAATAATTTGATATTCGATTTGTTAAGATCGGTTCAGTATTTTAGGCTGTAGTTGGTAATTAGTCGACTGATAACATGCATATGTAGGTACACTCTCCTTTTTAGGGTTCCGTACCCAAAGGGTAAAAACGGGACCCTATTACTAAGGCTCCGCTGTCCGTCTGTCCGTCGGTCCGTCTGTCTCCAGGCTGTATCTCATGAACCGTTAGACTGTTGAAATTTTCACAGATGATGTATTTCTGTTGCCGCTATAAGAAAAAATACTAAAAAACAGAATAAAATAAATATTTAAGGGGGCTCCCATACAACAAATGTGATTTTTTTGCCCTTTTTTCAATATAATGGTACGGAACCCTTCGTGGGCGAGTCGAACTCGCACTTGGCCGGTTTTGTTTCACTGTAATCGTGTAAAAAAAGCAACTCAAAGTCCATGTACACTATTTTTTTTTTAATTTATATTATTAAGATTTTGTTGCGTCATTTGTGACTATCTAGGAAAATATTTGAACCGCCCGTCGTGAAATATGCGTCAAGTGTGACAACCCTGCAGGACAGTAAGCAGGGTTTGATTCGTTTAACCCTTGATTGCATGAGCTTTAATCCTTTCATAGTCCGGATCAAGACTATTGAACTATAATTTAGTAGAGTATAAAAGTATAAACAGTGAACCCAATATTATTTTGCTAATTTGCTCGCATTAACACACACATTAACCTTTATTCCCTTGCGAGGTAATCTAATAAGAAAACATGATAAAATATACAATCTCTGCATTAAAAGCCAAGTTACAGCCTCATGAGTCACCGGAGCGTAACTCGCAGCGCAAACTTGGTAGTACAGACTCACTTGTATTAAGCCCTCTCTGAAATAATTTTGATATCCTCAAAGCTGAAAGGGTTCAGCGCAAAGCCGTAACCCGCGCCGCTGGCCGCAGCCCCATTACGGCACTAATCGGCAGAGTGCCGACACTCTAAATATCGCTTTTGCGTATATTTATCGAACCATAAATAACGACTCTATGAAAATATAAATGTTCCCTTTTTTCTATCGTTTTCCGAATTTTGTGCTTTTTTTTTCATAGAGTCAAAAGCTTGAACAGACCACTTTCGCATTATGGAATTGCCAAAACTCCATTTGAATACGACTGCGAAATATTTTATGAAAATGCCGATCCGCAAATAAGATAAAGCTCTATTACATTTTCAAATGATTGAAAATGGTTCGTGGAGTTTGTGCGTTTGGATGTTTTGAAACCGTATCGTAGCAGTGAGCGTAGAAATGAGATATTTTGGCAGTATTACGCAAATTGGATAGCTTTCAACACTCAACGGAGTAGGTTCTGAACTTTCGCGGGGAAAATGGAATTAAAAATATCATAAGACGTAAATATGTCGTAGTAATGATGTTGCTTCTGCAGCGACTCGCTTGGGTAAAGTTCAAACTTTTTGAAAATATTATAATGATGGAATGATACCCGTTCGCTACAGAGTTGTAGGATTCTTCGGCAAAAATTCCGATGTGTGTGCGTTTATGTAAGTTATTAACCCTGAACCTCATTAGAATATGCTTTGATTCGTCCTCTTTTACTAAACGACTTTTACTAAATACATAAGAAAATAAACTTAAATAGTAGTTTATGCAACGGTTGCATAATGATAGGCCTTAAAACACTAGTGCGGTTTTCATGAAACGAGCCGATAGGCGAGTTTCATAATAAGATCGCACGTGTGTTTTAAGGCCAAATTATGCAGAGTTGCATACATAACTTTATCTACACACATATTATAAATCCTCCACGATGGGTTCAGAAACAATATTTTCTGGCAACAAGTTATTTGTTGCAATCGTGGCTGCATATTTCCGATATCCGGCGCATTTTCACATCACACACACTCCGAGAAGACTACTTACTATTCATATTTTCAACTAAAATGTAAATTACAAACAACTTTTTCTATTCAATTCAACAACAATTCTACTTTCGTTCAGCAAAACGTCAACATGGCGGCAATTCGATCTTCCGTTAAGACTTTTTTTTTTTAAATCATAGATAAACGGATGAAGTCTCTATTCTCACGTCACTCGAGATCAAATATTGTGCAGTTTATATTAAAAAAACATACTGAATTGACGTTTCGTATCAATAACTGTTTTAATATCTATGGATACTAGAATAGAGACCCACTTGAGTTTTGACAGCTGTTCCAAATTTAATCTCATTTCTTTACTAAAAACGATAAAGAAGTCATGTTATTTCTTTATCGCAGCACTGGTTTTTCCTAATTGGTTGTCAAAATGGTGGTCATTTCATACGGTTTTTGATTAACCAATGGAGGTTTTATGATATGGGTGTAGATAAACTTGTTTTATTTGCTTATAATTATGTGCGTTAGTTATTAGGCTAGCTATCTTACGAAATACACCACGGTTAGTTTGCTGTAGCCAACATAGGTACTTGCTTACCTACTTAGGTATGTGGCTCTACCAAAAACATGATACAAATTAACCTGATTATTGTGCGCCCAAATTAGATCCCCCCCTTAATCCCGTCGATGGTTGTTGATGGCCCACTTTATGAGATTAATAATAATTATAATAATGATCTCATTTCCATAGCTAATGCTATGGCTTCAGTCCAGCACTCAGGTAAAGATTCATTATGTTGGCCGATTCTCGTACCTCGGTGGCTATATTGGTCGCAAAGTTTTGCAATTTAATTACCATTGCGCTTGATTTGCACTAAATATACACGTAAAATGTACGCTAATAGTTGTTACGTTTTACAAATCGACTTTAAAACACATCTTTGTCATTTAAGTCAGGTTTCAATACAAACGTTTTGTCTTATTCAAGTATTCAGTGCTTCAAACGTACTTATGTGCTGGATAAATATTTACAGTAAGTAATTCATCCATTTAGTAAGTAGCAGTGGAATCCAATGCTATGAGTGAACTACACCAGCATCATGTATCTAAATCGGATGCTCCGAATGCCAACAAAAAATGGGATATTATCTTAAAAAATCTCATCTGTAATTTTTGATAATTACACTTTATGCGGACGAAATGAACAGATCGGACTACTTGAGCGTGGGACGTAGTACGTAGACACACATACAAATATAATTGTTTCTTATTAAAATCGATGTTAATCTTTTTTCGGAGCAGATTCCGGCGAGGGCGCCCCATCGCATTATGTTTAAGAATCGACAGCTATAATTTCTGTTCAATCAAGATTTAATTGTTTTAATGAGGCAGCATGCGTGAATGGCCGGCCCAATTATTGTTTATTTTTAATCGCCTCAAGTGGTTTTTATGTTGGCAACCCAGCACGCATGGCGGCCCCGAGCAATCATTTTCATTATTTTAATAATGTAAACTTCCAATTATAATTTACAGTGATTTGGGGTTAAACACGTTAGGAGATATTTATACATTCCTGCGGAGATGCGAAACGCTGTTTAGCTCTGTAATTTGATCCTCCGTTAATGGACTTCATCAGCTTGGACTGCATGAATGTTACATGTGCATACATTGTTTGCCTAGGTTATGATTAGTTAAACAAGCAGTGAGGGCGTTTATTGAAATCAAATGCATTCTTATTAAGTATTGTCGCTAATTACCTGAAGTCTGAATAACTTTATATACGAAATCAACACATTCTATCCGTCCTTTTTCAATAGAATAGGGAAATTTCATTGGCCGGTTTTACGAGTCTTCAAGCTGTAATTCGGTATTACTGACACTATTTGGAGGGTGTAAATAGTAAAGAGGGGAGGGCAGGCCATAAAGGCTGAGTAGTGGGGGCTCTAACAAGTTAATCCACCCGCGGGCTGGGTGTATAAAGTTTATATCACGCTTTGCATTATGCTTCATTATCTCAGCAATTTTTGCTTTGTTATGCTACGCGCAGGGCTGTGCGACTAAGAAACTTTGAAACTTTATCAAGCGGATCATCTAATTGAGAAGAAGTAAAAAGGACAGCAGAATGCTACCGCATATAGTGAAGAAGATAAGTAAAAAATTTTGTAGTGGTAGAGCCAAACAGTAATCCTCACTAGATGATTACTGTTCGAATGGGCCGGCTCGTCCGGGGTAGTACCACACTCTCACAGAATATCGGCGTAAAGTAACAGCTTGCTATTGCGTTTCTTACGGTGAGTGCCGAGATCCGGAGGCTTATTCCCTCATATTCATCCCATCCCCATTCCCCATCCTCCCTAGACTGGCAACGCATTGGCAGCATCTCTGGTGTTGCAGATGTCCATGGGCGGCGGTGACCACTTTCCATCAGGTGGGCCGTCAGCTCGTTTGTCAATCAATGGACATAAAAAAAACAAATGCTTACAATGCTTGATTCAGATTCAGATCATTTATTGATAATAATTTGTATTATATGTCACACTTAAGCTAAAAATAAAAGAATTAAAATTATATTGCTTACTACATTTACATTGCAATCTAAAACAAAATTGTATTGCGCGTTGGGTAAGCGTTCTCTTTCAATAAATTCGTCATGCATGCGAGGTTCACAAGCAGATATTTTAGTTTAGTTGCAAATGTTGCGTTGCTAGAAAACATAATTAGGGCAGCGGAAGGGTGCTTAACACTGATCGACCTTCGAGCCTTCGCGTGTCTGCGCTGCAGTACGAGCAGGAAGAGTCACCCGTACCACTCTCAAGCATCATTGTTTTATCCCAACTATCATGACCCTTTCAGGCTGTGATTGTTCTTCCGATAATAAGTTTTGTATTTTACCTAATCCGTGAGCCTGGTGCTGCGACCGTGGGACTGACGTAAATTTTATGTCCAGTCAATAATTTGTCTGTCAATGTTTAGATTTCCATAAAACACAATCGTGCGTTATGAAGGCTGCAGCCCTGTGCAGGTGAGACAGTGCGTCGCCCGGGGCGCACCACCGCGTCGCTGCGCCGGCGCAAACCCCCCCGCGCCTGCGCAGAAAAGATATAAGGCTAGGTCTTCGAATGTGCTGGAGACGTGTAATTTTTTTGTTTTTGTTGAACGCAGGGCAAGTGTTGTTAACCAATCTATTTGGTGTTGCTCTTTAAAATCTGTTCGAGAATACCGTTTATTATTTCCTTTGTAATTTTGCAGTGATCATTGTATATCGCTAATAAACATGAGCGGGATTCTTTAAGGTATGGGCTGGGCTCGGCACTGTCTTGTACTAAGACAGAGGCAAGTGCAAGAAATCACTGGTATAGTAATTCAGCACGTTGTGCCTAACTTGCAGTTTTCATATGCTCTGACTACGCCAACTGTGTATAAGGAGGCACTTTCGTCTGTGTCTAAGATATGGATAAGTGCTAAACAGGTCGTATTTCAAATTGAAGTATTATCGTTACCCGCTCCGCTTCTCTAATGGCGTGTACTCAAGCCCTCCGCAGATCGATCACTGGCGTAACCGTCAATTAAGTTATACCACGCAATCTATGCACTAATCATCGGCATTTCCAACTGGCCGAGAGCCTCGTTGTGAACTTTGGTATAGTCCAATGCGTTTCCGTATTGTACACTCGTTGCGTCAATAGAGAGTACGGGATGAAATAAATGAAGCAGGGCAGTGTTTCTGGAGATGAAGCGTTGCTGATTTTATGCGCCAAACTTTAGCTCATCTTTCCTCACCTTGGCTTTCAAATTTCGTTTGGATGTTATTATTATAATATGAGCAGGTATAGATATACTCATTTTGCGCCACGCATGGATTGTTGGTGGGAATCAGGCTCGTACAAATGCATGCAGAATTGAAGAGATTGAATTCGGTTAGAGCTGAGCCGGTCTACCCAGATACGTATATTAAGTTATTATGTATTAAATATATTGTAGCAGTCAGAATCAGTAGAGATAGAGTTGCAAGAACCTAAGTTAATTATTAAATTGTTTCGGTCTTAAGTACACACGACTCTGTTTTTTTTTAAAGAGCGATATACTTATTTCACTTACTCCAAATTGGTGTTATTTTATGAAAAACAAAGCTGAGAGACAATGTTGTGTCATTTAACGACATCAACAGAGCAAACAGCATTAGAGGTGGATAGAACAAAATTGGCCATTTTACTAAAAGCGGACAAACCTCAATTAGGCGGAATTGTAATGGTGACGCCGTGGAAATGACTTAAGGAGCATTCACACGTGATGATTTTCTATAAAGTTTATCTTTTATATTTTATTTAATGGGCACTCTACATTAACGCCGCGACGCCTCGTGAACGTATACTTGTCTGCTTCGCTTACCAGATGCGTAAAAGAGAAGGAATGCCTAGTTACCAGCGAGTAATCTGGGAATGATGGTTGATGTGGATAAAATTGAAGTGAAATCAAAACGATGGAAATTGGGAATAATTCCAATTGAAATAGAAAAGGTTCTGACTATTTACCCTATCATAGCGGCGTTGACCGCATGGTTAGGTACGGGCGACAGAGCTTGCCTATATTCTAGTGAACATCACTTAGACTCTCCAACATAATAAAGGTATAGAAAGGACACTAAATTTACGCTTATACAAATGATTTGGGTAGGTTGCGTCAGGACAGTTACACCGAATAAGCGAACGATCTTTCAATTCCAGTTTCGGAATGTCCAGCTGAGGAAAGATCCTCTCCTTGCCTATTTACCCTTACAGTAAATAGGCATTTTCTGGGTAATGCGCGTTCTACCTTCGGCCACATCATCACATTCAAGACTATGGTCAAGCGAAAGCCCATTAAAAATAAAATACAAAGCATTCGTCCCTTTCGCACCAGCGAATTAGTTACAAAGCAACAGATGCTATATGTGCGCGGTAAAAGCTTGCGTTTCCTCGCATTTCAGGTGACAAAGTAAAAAGAAGTGATTAAAAAAAAAACGCAACTTGCATTTTCGATTCATTGCAAGATTGATAAATGATTGATTGATTGATTATTTTTTATATGTAGCTGTAGGTTAGCTCGACTTTTGACTTTACTTTTTTTAAAGGATTGAAACAAAACAATCCCAGGAGCATTAGCTGGCTGTATGAGCACGCCTTGGGCCGGCGCCATTAGACGAGAGTTAATCTCGATGACGGAACACATTACCGCCGCCGTAATGAGTGGCGCGTGAACCTGCGAGACCGTTTACTGGCTTAAGGCGTTCCGAGCTACGGTCTTAAGACAATAGAGGGATTCGTTCGTTCGGATTTTAAGGAAGGAATAGAAGTTTTGGATCTCGATCAGGGTGGATACCAAAATATGAAGAGTAATAGACATTTGTATTTAGAATTACAATCAGCGACGTTTGCCCTTTTGAGAGCCAATGACGGATATAACGGTACCAAACTGCCAATGACGGATAATCCGTCAGGGTATACAGCGTAAAAGAAACCTATACAGCTCTCACTTAAGGTTGAAATTCGTGTTACTTTTAGACATGCATGGTGTGTGATTGAAGATTCTTGTATTTGGTGTGGTGTTGAAAAGTTCAATCATTCTTCTCAAAATTACAGATACAGGCAATATCGGTGGCAAATTATATTCATACTCTATAATATTAAAGTTACGGTATATGGAATTAAATTATTCTTTTGTATCCATCCAGTCTAAATTAACGTAAAACATTGCAAAATTGCAATTACCGTTCCTATAATGCGCTAGTCGCTGTTGTTTTAAATATACCTAATTTGAAGTAATTACATTGCCCAACTTACGTAGTTAATAACACGCTGCTGTGAGATTGTTGTGATAATTGTGTGCTCAACCGCCGGCAGTGATTAGCGATTACGCGAAACTTGTTGGTACTTTGTTGCAAATTGCGCCGCCAATAAATACGATTTACTGACGCCTCAATTTCAAAACGCAGAGTTTTATAAAGTTCGAGGAGATTACTGCAAAATTAGGAATATCCTGGTTTACAGGTGAGGGTGAGGAATGGGTCGCCGGAGGCGCGCACAATACCGGCGCGCGCGCAGCGACAAAGCCTCGCGCCGCGGGTCGCGACAGGGACGCGCATAGTCCGCGCGCCCGCCTCCAACAGAGACAGCAATTTTTGCATTCGTGAGATTTTGATTTATCTCGTATAATTATCGAATAATAATCTGTTTTGCATCTCTCGTTACAGCATTACGATAATTTCGTCCCATTACATCGGGTTCTAAGCGGCGACCGTTCGCTAGCGCACAACGATTGATAATAATCGCTCGCGAAGTATAATGGCGTACACCCACGGGTAATTATTGTTGTGCAGTCGTGAGTTCGTGCGCCGGTGGAATGGTGGAATGCATCTCCTTCGGGGGTTGCGCCGTAAACCAACACGGGCTCGCCGCGTAAATAACCGATCGCTCCCCGCGCTAATGATAGTGGCCGCGCCGCGAGCCACAGTCCTCCGCTCTTTAATCGATCCAGATAAAATAATTACGAGTATTTATAAGTGCTCGCACTTAATCGCGACTTGATACACGTTATTAAGCGCGCCGCGTGCGTGACCACTTAAAGTTTCCTCGCGAAATCTCTGGGAACGCGTTTGTTAATTATTGAACCCCAATCGGTCCGTGGAAACACCACTTAACCTGTAATTATCGCAGACTTCGTGCGATTTAAAATTCCCCAAGTCGCAATAACAGTAAAATGTCTGAAACAGTGTGGTACAATGAAGTCATTCCTTTGTGTCGGCGGAATCACCTCGGGGATCGGAGGAATTCATCTCTGTGGCCAGCATACGCGTAAAATATGAGATGTTGCATTGATGTTTGGTCACGGCGCATCGCGGCCCTCGGTTACATAGTCGCGTTGTCTGCCGTGGGCCCGTTATCCCTCGTAGCTAATGATTGGCCGGCATTAAGTCCCGGCTGTTCCGGGTGATTATTGGATCAAACAGATAATTTTATATCGCATTGTCCTGGAGCGTAAAATTTTCTGTTGTTATTACGGTGAACGGCGCGGGCCGGCCGCGGCTGCCGCGCGCCGTATCGGCCGATCGGGCACGGGCGGCCGAGCGGATCACGAGTATCACTGCATCCATACCAAAGTAATTAAAACTTGTATTAAAATGAAATTTTTGCTGTTTCTAATTCAGTAATAAAATAATTTTATTAATTTACTTTTTACCCACATATTTTGACACGTAGAACGAGCTTTGTTACAGCTTATAATATTGTATTGATGATAGTAATTTAGTGTTAATTTTTATGACCACTATTTACCTTTAGGTATTACATTTATTTATAAAGACATTTTAATTTTAATTAACTGTTATGACATGATATCAATAAACATTAAATCCATTGCGGACTATAAAATGACAACATTCAAGCGCTAAATGTTTTGATAGCGACACTTAAATTGTAACAGCAAATTACGAACAGATCGCGAGGCTGGCGCGGCGTGGCGCGGCGTTAGGTTAGAGCCGCCGCCTCACGAGCGCTGTTGCTATTCTTCCCTCGTGTAATGAGCCCTCTAAATCAAACAATAGCATTAAAGTGTCAATACGGCCTCGATAACACCTCGCCGTTTTCTTTTGCACACGGAATTATGGTCATAAATCCCCTAAGGAGGCCTTTACACGCCACGTTCACGTCTTCATTCCGGCCGTCTGTGGGGTGCAGTAATATTTATTCCAATTAGGCCTTCCGAATTCAATTTAAACGAATTGATGCTATGTATTTGCATGATTGAGTAATAAACAAGGAGCGTATTGATTTTGTGCTTGGGGATCCTCCCCTTGGATCAAATTGGTGCTTTGAAGTTTTGTGTTAAACGTCTTTAGATAAAGCTTTTCTCAAAATTGCATGGCGGCTGAATTATACAGGTTCCCTTGGGAGTTTATTTAGGTATGTTTTGGCTTGAAAATAGTTTGTGTATGGAAAAAAAACATTTTCTCATAACATCGGCTAACGCAGTATGGTATAAAAGCGCCTAAAAGGTCGGAAAGCGTTTGGCATTTGGCGCTGTTCGCCACAAATGACTGACTAAATTATGCGGTTAACTTCTTGACTGGGGCTGTTCGTTTCTCGACACCCTTTCATAGTCGACCGTTTGAATACATCTACTTTGGGGAGACTACGGAATGCTAATATAGGTTATAGGGTAAACTGATAAAGATGCTATGTTCGTTTCTCGAAATATTAACCCGTAATGCGCCTCTTATTTCTATTATAAGTGTGATCAAGTATATTTGGTTAAATAATGTGATGAAAACATTATCACTATCAAAAATTTTGCTTATTGGTAGAGTTCATGATGGCTGAATGACAAAAGAATAGAAAGCTGAATGATTATTGAAAAAAAAAAAGAAACTGCTTGCGTTTGAATCGGCTGCTTCATAAAGCAGACCGAATATTTTGAGGCAATTGAGATGCATTTTAATACCATTAATCATATCATATATTCGAAAACAAATCGTTTTGGTGACGCATGGTTATAATTTGATATGATTTTTTATGCAGAAAATGTCAATTATAACGTTTTATCACCCATATGATTAGTTATCATCATCATACTATATTATCATGTTTAGGGTCACGTAGCCGCCGCCAGTCAGTTCATTTCATTCTCCTTCGTTATGACTTTAGATCTAACTTCAGACAATTCCAACCTTAATAGGGATGTTAAATGTTGATATTTGTTTACTTCGATAAAAACCAGAGGTTTCCTTGCTCAAAAAAGCAAACCCTTAAAGCCAATCCGCTAATCTCAAAATCCAACTTGACATTGGCATTTGAACGTTACAAACAAGCAAGTCGATTCGGTGTCCGAAGGGGTTGAAGATAACGCAACCCCTTGCAGCCGGGCGCGGATAAACAGTGGGCGCGCAATTTGTGCGACTATACAAAGATACAAGGTGACCCCGGGCGTAATGTCCGAATGCAAGGGTGGGTGAGGGCCCCTAATAAAAACTTAAGATTTTCTTGATGGTTTAATTTTGGAGGTTCAACTAAATTTTAGATTTTTATTTCTAAATAAAATAATGGGGAAAGAATTATTTTCGGGCAATGGATAGCTGACAATATTTTAATATCTAATATTAATATCGTGAACACTAACACACATTGATGTAGTCCCAAATAGTGAATATCAAGCAAGGATACAAAATCTTATAATAGATAAATACATACATTTTATAATATAGATACTAAATATCCATGACTCTGCTCATCACACAAAGTTTGCCTCTTGTGGGACTTGAACCCGTTAATGGCTGGTAAGCTAATGGGGCCAATTCGAATGTGTGTTCGTTAAATTAAAAGTCACTAAATAAATAAGAGACGTCAATCTTGATTTTGGCAGCTTTGTGCTGTCCAAAATCGAGTTTGAAGTTCCTTATTTTAAGTTTAGGAAATTTTAAATTAAGAAGGCACAGTTTCGAATTGGCCTTGATATCTAAGTTTGTGCCTCGTTAAATTGGGTCCTCTGCAATATTTATTGACAATGTTTTGATCGTGCAACAACTAACCAATAGCGTTTATGGATACCTAACTAATAATAATAGCGATTATATTGGAAAGCATTTTTTATGTGTGAGTATTTATGGAAAAGTATATATGTGTGCGTGTTTGTGTCTGGCTTTTAAATATGGAATACTAAATGAACATAACACAATTACATTAACAAGTGATTCAATTAAAGAGTATGGTTTCAACATATTTTACTGTTAACATTGCAAGAGATCTCTCGTTTTAAAGTTGTGCATACCACTAACTTAAAAAAGTCTCAATTCAGAATCAGTAAATCGTTACAAATCTTTCGTGAAGATTGAATACAAAATCTCGAAGCCCTTGCGCTGGTCAAGCAATTTGTTTGACTATATTGAAAGTACGTTCGATTTTTAGTTGGACCCAAACTAGCCCCTAAGGTGGTATGAACGGGGTGCTGGCTTCCCACACAGAGGGCGCCACGTAAGGCGGTTCATCCCGGCGTAGAATGGACATTTCTTTACAGCATCCAGTAACGCTTTGTGGAGGTCGCCGCGAGTTATATGTATATGTGGAACTTTCTATTCTTTATTGCAAGTAAAAAGGATGTTTTATATACATATGATATAGTTGTTGTTATAATTTACAATTAAAGTTTAAGCTTTTGTACATTATAGCTTTCTTAAGCTTTTTTGTTTAGTAACAGACGTTGGCCCAATATTTTTTAGACTTATTTTTGATTTTACCGATCTATTGGTATCTGTTAAATTTTTAGCGTTGTCAGAAAACTAACTGAATGCTATTTTTAAGAAATTTCGGCGAAATGCCAATTCAGTGAACCAATCCATGCGGCCAAACTGTTTAGTGTCAAATAAAACTGCCCGAGTTTATCTATCGTTATGTAAAGTAGTGACCCGAATTTATATTTACTTTACATAAGCTAAAAGTGTGTCTGTGAACGAGTTGTACAGACGCGAGGAGAGTGAGATAGGAACATTGAGTCTGTGGGTAGGATTCCATTAAGTTGCCAATTTGCGATGTTGCACTTATCGCTTACAGTCGATCCATCCTTTCTTGTCTGATTTGGTAAACAAGTTTCTAACCTCAAAATGTAGATTTTAGCGCGATACAGCTATTTCATCCGAAACTAGCTTTTTCTCTGTCTACGTGGAAATGTATCTAAAATATCATAAAATTTCATGCTACTGACTTTATTAATTCATTTACCAGCCCTTACTTTACCCTTTTGGGATTTATCTTTCCCAGGGCTCAAACTATCTCCATATCAAATTTTATCAAAGTCGGTTAAGTGGTTTAGCCGTGAAAACGTAACCGACAGACAGAGTTACTTTTGCATAATATTCGCATGGATAAAACAGTTCTAGGCAAATCTTTGCAAAATTATGTCTAAAATATTGTCTCCTGTTGCTCTATATACGAAGAAGTTGCTGGTTTCAAGTTTCTAACCTCAAAATGCACCATTTTTGGCTATAAACAAAGATGAATTTTGAGGTTAAAAACTTACCAAATAAAACAAGGATGGATCGAGTGTAGATTTCAGGAAGGTAAAAAGTTGTCAAAAGTAGATCTATCTCCAACAGCTTTCGATTTTGCTAGTCTGTCTTCCAGTCTTTTATAGACCCAAGTTCACCGACCATTACTATGCGAAAACTAAAACGGCATCCCAGCTAGCCACTGCATTCCCACCACGTAGTACCCGCTAATGCCGTGAGCTGGTAATCCTCAATGAGAGCGCAGTACCTCATTAATCACTCCACGCCCAACTTCGCCCAGCCACCTGACGGGATATTTTCCTTTAACTTTTAAGCTCTGTTCAAAGTTTTGATGGACTTTGAGTTTTAAGTAAGTTGAATAGTAATACATCTTGTGTCGCAGCTTCTTCATTGTGAGCTTCGAGGGATTAGGTGTGGTTTTGTTGAGGCTTTTGATGGCTGCTGGTCAACTTTGTTATACAGAATTAAAAAATATGGTAATTTGCATGTTATTATGAAAAACAAGTGCGAGTTAAACTCGCGTGGAGAGGGTTCCGTTCCGTACATTATTATCTGAAATTTACTAGGTTACTTTAAATACCATGAGTTCTTATAGGTTTACCTGTAATTGATAGGTAAAGAACTATTTTCTGTATTTTTTTTTTTACATTTTAGCCCCAGTAGTTTCGGAAATAAGTGGGGGAATGGTAAATTTTCGCCTATTTTCCTAAATAACTTTTAAACTATTTTACTTGAAATTAGAAAAGATATATTTAAGATACAATAAGCCCTTTCATTCGATATGTCACACAATATAGGTGGCATAACTTTTTTTTTAAATTTTCTAGTTTACCCCAAAAAGTGGCCCCTATGTTTAAAATTCATATATTTACGTCACGCGTCCGTGTTGCGGTAACCGACTTACATATGTATACCAAATTTCAACTCAATCGGTCCAGTAGTTTCGGACCAAATTGGCTGTGACAGACGGACAGACAGACAGACAGACAGACACACGAGTGATCCTATAAGGATTTAGTTTTTTCCTTTTGAGGGAACCCTAAAAAGAAACAAACAGTTAATTAATAATGTAATTAAACTTTCACAACTGATTTGCAACATTTTATTAAAGGAAATCGGAGGAATTCAAACATTACATCGTCATCATTAATCCCTAAGTAGGCAGTTATGTAAAATAATTCCATTAAGCAAGCGCCATTTCTGTCTAACTCTGAATTAGTTCCACCTTATTGCCGACTTGAGAATTTTTATCACAGCTAAAGCAATCAGAGCGCCAATAATTTCCCTCATAATGACTTGGCGGTCGTAAAATTTGAGCATTGCGCCAAAATGGTGGCACATTAAAATTCCCTCTCAGTCGTTATAACCGAAGTTATCGGAGCCGATCCGGCCCGGTGCGCTCCCGTCTGCCGCTGTCGATTCGGTACGTGCAATAACAGGGTTGCCGGACAATACAAGATTTAAAGGGACACATATAAACTTTAGACAGAAAACATGCTTTCTTTGAAGTAGTCGTGCAATCTATGCATAAGGATTCTCTTTTGTTTTCTTTTAGGTTTACATTAATATGGTGGATAGATGGTATGTACAAGACATTGTCAGGTGTCAAGAAATAGGCATAGGTAGGAGTAACTATAAGCATATTTACCCACTAGTAACCGAGATCTAAATTCTTCCAAAACCTGATATGCGAAGTTTATGATTTAATAACTACAGGATAACTTACACAAATTTTCCTTTAGCTGATGGTTGTTTGCGTGAAATTGAGTGATTTTACGACAAAATTAGAGTTGTCAATGTGGGACATAACTTATTGGTATTTATTTAATCTATATTTTGCACAAACAAAGTATACATACATACATAGCATCACGCCCGAAATCCCTAACGGGGTGGGCAGAGCCACAAGACTACTTGTGGCCACGTTCGATTAATTAGTACTAAGATGGTATGATGAATCGTATGGTGACAGGTGATCAGCCCATCGCCCATACAGATAGTCCACCATGTTGGAGAGGACCCGTCCCTTAGTCGACTTTTACGACATGCCAGGATGATAAGCATCTGCACGCATTCTATGCTATTTCTTCACTCCTAGTGCAGCAAAGGAGCTCCTTAATGCTCCATTGATCATTAAGCGCCATTTATACTTTCATTTGCATTCTTTATCAGTCAACCAACAGATCAAGCAGAGAAAAATATCAAAAGGTGCATTGAGGAAACTGATAGAAATTATAAGAAAAATTAAATATATTACTATAGTAAAAATATCATTTAAAAATAATATATATTATTATTATTATATAATAATTATTATTTTGTTATTATTTGATAACGCCCGGTCTGTCGAATCGGCATTGGGTGCTACCGGGCCGAGCCCCGATCGGGACAATCGGCATTTCCATCTCAATCGCTCTCCCCGCTCGCCACCCGCCGTTAGTTTTCTTTTTTAAATCGCGCGTTAAGGATTTGGCGTGAATGCGTAAAGGGTGGAGACCCTGCCGCCCCGCCCCCTCATATGTTCTCATCTCTTGCGAGGCAGAGCTTTTCTGAAGCAATTGTGCCCTTATAAATAGCGGAGTTAGCACTACGCCTCTACTAATTCGCTGCTGCCTTGTTTATGTTTCGGATCCTTCGATTTGCAACGCAAATGGATACAAAGTACGAGTAGCTGACCCGAGGCAATGCGCGCTAAATTTCCTTTTCTTCCATTAAATTATTGGTTCTAACAAGTCGTTCCGTTGTTGGTGTTTCGAGATGAACATGAGCAACGTTCTGGAATTATTTTATGTTAATTTCTTTCAACTCGTGTATTAAGAATAATGAGGTCTGAAATCCTCGTAAGTTGAATGCTTTGATGAATTCGTGGGTAGAAAGCTATTGAAACAATGCACAACAAATAACCTAATTCGACGTAAAACATCATCAATTATAACAATTTTATGAGCATTACCGTAAATCAACAAAAGAAAAGATTATCCTGCATCTCGGAGGCCCGGCGACCCCCTTCCGTGATAGATACGCGCGGCGTGTACATGTCCTCCATCGCCCACACTCCTAAATTCCTCACTGCAACTATGTTTCATATATGTAAAATAATGCGGCTGATGTATCCTTAGCCCCCTCGGGCGGCGGGGCAACCCCCTCGCGACTTATTCCGATATAATCAATAACTTAGTGAGATCCCCTTTGCATCCGTGTGACAGTGCCGCCAATCGAACTAAGCTAAGGGTTGTTTTTTACTTTTTTCTTCAAACACGGCCTGATTAGAGACCGTGTTTGGGGCTGTTTGAAGATTTTATTTCACGACTCGCTTGCCCTCGAAAGACTCATTTTCCAGGCTTGTCGGTATAAATGTTTACTCTATTTTGCCTCTTTTTTGCATAAACGTGCACAAATATTAGCTCGGCGAGTTAAGAGCTAAAGCCCTTGGGTCTTGAAATATAAGTATATTTATTAAAATTGTATAAGCAACATGTTACTTACTCTTATAGATTGGGAATATTCTTATACTCTGCCGCGAGGGTACAATTGTCCTTTTTAATGCCAAAATGATATGTATCAAATGGAACCCAATCAAATTAAACATTATTGTGAGTTTGACATAAAACCACGTGTTTTTCGACACGGTGTGAATTTCACGTCACTTGTTATTTTTTTTAAATAATTTTAGTCCGTACCATTATGGCCTTTCATGGGTTGAATTCATAGCAGATACTTGTGTAAGCAAAATCTGTAATGCAGCAAATGCTTATGGCCAAAATGCCATTTGAAATAGATTTTAAAGGCAAGTTAATTGTCGATTGCACGCCGAGTAACGCTAGCAATTGACAAAAATATAGAATATATCTCTGTTCAGCAGTGGACTGGGTAATAGACATGGTAAGAAAGAAAATTGGTCTATACTGTGCCCAAAGTAAACGAGAATGGTGGATTAAATTCACGTTTACTTCCTATAAGATAAAAATGAAAAATAAAAAATGAATTACCCAAATGTAAATGTGTAATGGCGTGTTCACACAAAAAAGTGTACCTTTTACCTTTTTTCAGAATTTGAAAATTTCATATTATTTCTACTCAGAATAATTGATACTATTGATTTTAACAGAAAAAGGTGTCCCTAATTTTACATAGTAATTTTATGTTTCCATTTTGTGACCTTTACTTTCTGACTATGAAATAAGCCAGATGCTGGATTGAAAAAATCTACAGACACCTTTTTTCAATAACAATCACTTGGATACAATATTCTGAGAAGGAATAACATAACATTTGGAAATTCTGAAGGAAAGTAAACGGTACACTTTTTTGTGGAAACGTCCAAATGACCCGATTAATATTGACGGATGATATTTGTTATTCCAACATACATACATTGAATTGTACAGCGTCATATTTTTAGGAATAGTAGTGTTATAAATATTACGATGGATTACAATTTATCTTACCGCTTACAATACGTGTTACAATAATATGCGAGCAATTTGTGATTTTATGGAGAGTCAAAGAGTACCTATTTGAATTTCACTAAGAGATGCGTTGCTTTTGTGCATGATTTCATTGGAATAAAAATAATTCTTAGAGAGGCAATTTCCACATAACAAAAGAGGACACAACATAGAAAAAAGACATACATACATATGTATACATACACGTATAAAGAAGCATACGTACGTCTTTTTAATTCCATCTCTATTCGGGTCTATTAAAACGATGGGACAGAGATTGGTTACTTCGTAGAATAATAAAAATAATAATAATCGATTTGGATGATCCTTACGAAAATAGAAATAACTCCCAAGAGTATGACAATAGTAGGTCATTTTTGTATTGGTAGGTAATTCAAGTTCTTGAAGTTATAGACATCATACTTCGTATTAAGGTTTCCGATGATTCAATTCAAATTTTTATTCTATTTTGAATGCGAGGGAAAAATCTAAGTTTAAAAAGTTAGTAATATGAAAGTTCGTTATATTTTAAAGACACATTTTCTACGCAGATGATTTCGTGGGTACGTACGAGGTGGTGCATAATGCAACATTTTTACTTACGTCGCTTTTTATTGTGTTGTTACGCCTCAGTTTCCTTCCCCTTTCTTAAGCGTTGCTCTCGCTAGTCAGACCCTGTATTCGGGACTGCTAAGTGATTGACTATATCGCCACTTAAATAACAAAACCGCGCATGTGAACCTCAAAAACATACAGAACAACGACACATTCGCGGTTTTGGCATTTAGTGACGATATATTTAATTACTTAGGCTAAGGCCACAGTACCTAATAATACCTTGCTTCGCGTTTAGAGCCTAGAGAGTTGCCTGGCCAACCTCCTTGAAAAAAACGTTATATAATTCTCAGAACCTTCGCCTTCGTTAGTCACCTGGCGTGGAGCGAAGTGAACCGGCGTGTCTATTTTACAAGGCAGCGCGTATAATTTATGAGGAAGCGTTAATTGCAGCGGTATTGTGCAAAGAAAAACCGCGTAGAATACAGCTCATGATCTCTACAAAAATGTAGTACTAAATCCTAAAAAACTATGGGAACGGGTTGCATTCGAGTTACAAAAAGATTTTTAATTCTTTCATGAACCCAACGTGATGGGTAATGCTAGAAAGGCATATTTGAATGATGACTTCTCTGTCAGTAGCAGTTTTCGAGATAGCTTGCACGGATTACTAATGTATGGGCAAAATACTTTTCCAAAATTATCACATCCCAAACTACTTTACTCAAATTATCATTTGGCAAATAATCATTAGTCAAACAGCTTATCGCAATTTTACAGTTAGCAAAAGTATTTTTTGGCAAATAAGTAAGGGAAACAAGTTAACCCTAACCTAACCTACCGATGACAAAGTATAATCATGCCAAATGTTAATTTGACCAAATGATATAAAATGCGAAATGTAAATGTGCTAAAGATTCGTTTGGGAAATGAAACTACTGCGATAAAGTTATTGGGAAGTGGAATTTCAAAGCCCAAAAGGCAGTAGGTACACCAGCTTGCACTTCTTGGCGTGCCGACGAACAAATGACTCGTAGGCTCTTCTACTTAAATGACTCGACACCTAGCCCACCTTCATTCAGTGCCGTGTTATCCTGGTAAGTAACCAGGTGGGTGTTTCCTAGGCTCTAGACGCGAACCGAGTCACCTCCAGTGCGGCCAAGCCTCAGCAGTGCCGAATAGATGCCCAGTTTTCCGCCTGTTCCATCTATCCCTACCGCCATATCCCCCCTAATAGAGATATGTGGAATACTTTTCCATTCTTCTCCACCGGTAGGGATACATGGAAATGATATGTCCATTTGTCCACCCTAGCCCCCAGTGAGTAGGGACAAGTGGAATATTTTCCAACAATCCATACTAGCTTTCCCCCTGGTGGGGATAAGTGGAACGTATTCCTCCTTTCCGTACTAGCTTGCCCTTTGGTAGGGATAGCTGGAATTTATTCCACCTATCCATACTAGTTTGCCCCCTGGTTGGAATAGATGGAACTTGTTCCACATAGCCCTACTAGCTTGTTAACTTGGTGGGGATAGATGTAATTTATTCCACATAGCCCTACTAGCTTGTTCACTTGGTGGGGATAGATGGAACTTATTCCACACAGCCTAACTAGCTTGTCTCCGGGTGGGGATAGATGAAATTTATTCCACATAGCCCTACTAACTTGTTCACTTGGTGGTGATAGATAGAACTTGTTCCATATAGCCAGCCGGTGTGTTTCCAGAACACACCAATATTGTAAATGAGAGTGTTTGAGTTAAGAGTGTGTGTTTTACTACGCGTTTGTAGGCGTGTGTATACAGTAATAAGGACATTCTGAAACATTTAATCCTAGCTTCTAAGGATAATATGGAATAAAATCCTTGTGTCTCTACCAACAGAACAAGCTAGTATGGATAGGTGGAATAAATTCCAGCTATCTCTACCAAAGAGCAAGTTAGTATGGATAGGTGGAATAAATTCCAGCTATCCCTACCAGGGGGCAAGCTGGTATGGATAGATGGAAATTTTTTCACTTATCCCCACCACGGGGCAAGCTGTTATAGATAGAAGGAAAAAATTCCACAAGTCCCTACCGCAGTGGATTTTAGTAGGGATATATGGAATAATATCTCTACCGGTGGAGAAGAATGGAAAAGTATTCCACATATCTCTATTAGGGGGGATATGGCGGTAGGGATAGATGGAACAGGCGCAGTTTTCTAAGGCTGCTGCAGAATTTACTCAGCCTATTTTAAAACTGGTCCTTTTTTACATCTGCTAAGTAAATATGAGATAATCTATTTACTATATTTATGGCTATAGCATATAGGTGCTTTTTATGGCACTAGTATTCACTTACGTGCATATATTTTACAACGGCTCGGCCTACGTTTTTTAAATTAAACGTCCGTCATTTTCTCATTATCCTTCGTTTATTTTTGACTGAATGGAATCTGGTATGTTGTGTTTCAAATCAATCTTCTAGTTATACATATAAAACGGAACCGTGACTTACTTATAGACAACGCACAGCCTAAACGGGTGGTCCTAGAGGTTTTAAATTTGGAGGAGACATTCCTCGAGTACACTAGAGGTGCACAAAGGAGGGATTTTTTGAAATTCCATCCTTAAAGGGGTGAAAAGGTGTGATAAAGTTTGTATGGAAAATACCGCGGGGGAAGCTCTGGCGGTCCACTAGTCAATAATAAAGTCAAAGTCAAAGTATCTTAATTCAATTTAAGCTATTACAAACTCTTACAAAGTTCAAGGAGTGAATATACCATCGGTTTGGAAAAACCTCTACTGAGAAGAGTCGGTAAAAAGCCCAGCGAGTTATATTTTTTTTAAACAGTGCTCATATCAGTTATAATGTACTAGATTTTCTTAATTTTTCAGCCCCTATTTCACCCTTTTTGCGGATAGTTATCTTTAAAAAAGTTGCGTGTGTCCGTCCCCGGGGCTTAAACCATCTCCATACCAAATTTCATTTGAAAATTAAAATAATTATTTTGCAATTAGGCCACAAGGGCTCTTTCACATGTCTGAATCTACCAGCGCTTCGAACGGTGACATCTGCTGAGAAGAAACGCCGCAAGACACTCAGAAGTAAGTCTTTTTTCAACCTTGACATTCGTTTTATCTAACATTAACACATAACAAATATACTTACGCGTCGAATTGAGAACCTCCTCCTTCGGATGTTTTGAAATCGGTTAAAAAGTGGAACAAAAAAACCTAATGGTTACAAATTAATTATTAAAAAAAACTAATAAGGGAGATATATAGTCTCCGCGTCTGGACAAGTTAAGTGACTTATGGCCAAACACAGAAAGGCCACACAGTTTGATCTTTCATTGAAGTGACATTTTAGTGACGTTTTTGTATAGGATGACAACTAGTTGAGGGCCATTTAACTACTTAATCTCTAATCAAATGCTTAAGTAGCGTTTCTGATTTCGGCCATTAGAGAGAGAGATTTAAAAAGGTTCAGCAATTTAGCCGCAAATTGCGCAGATATAAAGACATCAACGGGCCCTAATCGGCATGCACGGACTTCCCGTAAATCACCCTTACACTGGTTGATTTTCATTGAAAAAGGTAGCCTAGGTCCTTTCCAAAGGCTCAAACTATCTCTGTACCAAATTTCATTAAAATCGGTTTAGCCGTGAAAACGTAACAGACAGAGTTACTTTCCTATTTATAAATGGATAGTTGGTATTGATTGATAGTTACCTTACCTCCAATCGACCCGTCGTAATAATTAGTGTGGAAGGTAAACTAATTAGTGACTGTCACTTTTAATTAGTTAACCCTTTCGTCGCTAGGCAACTTCCAGTACGCAGTGCAACCAACGCCAAGCTAAAAATGTACTCTTTTTTTAATTGATTAGGGTGTTCAAACACGTTCATAGTGTAACATTGTGTTTATTTATTTTCCTTTCAATTTTCTCATTTGGAGGCAAAATTGTAATCAAAATATTTACATTCATATTACGAGATGACTTTGGTGCTGGGAACCCTTTTTATTATACGTTGTCACCCTATTATGATGACTGTTTTCATGTTCGTGATAATACCTATTGTTATTCTTTTACTCTTAAGAATTACGATATGTATTATCACGAACATGAAAACTGTGTGACTGTGAAGCAACGGCAAAAATCACCCTTTTCATAGAAAATGCGATAACGATTTCCACCCCTTAAATGTTAACCGATCTTGACCAATTTTTGAAAGGTTGTCAGTCAGAATGAAATCTAGGTCTATCTATACATGTCTATAGATCAATAAAGTCAAATAATCGCCGAAACTAGTTTTGTATGAGAAATCGAAAACAGCAATAAAAAAGAATTTATGGATTATAGTGGAAAAACCAAAACGTACAGACCTAGATTTTATTCTGACTGACAACCTATCAAAAGTTGGTGATGATCGGTCAACATTTTACGGGTGAAAATAGTTATCGCCTTTTGTATGAAAAGCCGTAGGTTCACACTCCTCTTAAGCGTGCATCAAAGATTTAAAAAAAAGGCCAGCAAATTTCTTAACTATTTAACCAACTTCAAAAAAAGAGATTATTTATTAGTTATATTTTACTTGTATTTCTTCACAATTTGGTAAAATATAAACAATGATTTGTTTCTCAACAAACGCCGTTTATTATTATAATTACGAATAAAATAAGGACTTGTCTGTAATTCGTTCTGCTTAATGGAAAAGCTTTCACATTTCTTGAACTTAATTTGATTTGTTCACTGTATTCTGCGTGAAAAGGGGAAAAACACATTTTGAACTTTTTGCTGGGTTTAATATTAATCTCATTATTAATTTATTAAAACGTACGGTTTCTTAAAGGACGTGACTCCTATAGCAATTTCTATGGACTGGTCTCTATGTCTACACGACTGCGGCGGAGCCCAAAAGAATGGTAATATTTTAAAAAAGTAAATTTTATGAGGTCGACTTTGTGATAATGTTGTTGTGGATCTAGAAATAGCAAAGATATTTATCTATTCTGACATAAAAGTGGGAAAATTTCGTTCTTTTCTTTTATATATTTAATTAATAATAAATATATTTTAATTTATGTATCGACGTGTGCAGGAGGCAAAAATCTTTTGATTTCATAAAAAAAAAATGTTAGTAATTATCATAAATTTTAATTATCAACAAAATAAAATAATTATTATTTTACTCTGTCATATTATTTCTCATGTGCTATTTCAGTTTTCCATCGTTTTTGTATTGCTTTACAATTCAAAAGTAATCATACTTGTTTCAAACCCAAACCCCTGACCCAACTACATGAGTGTTCAATTTAGTTGCTTTTCTAAAAATACTTGCCCCTATTATCTTATACTTGTTCCTCGTTATATCCCCCTATAAATGTGTCTGGAGAGACCATTCAAACAAGAGGAAAATGCAGCTTCCATACTTGAGTTGGGAGGTAACTGTTATTACGTATTTCTCTTTATTACCGAAGAGACTCGTTTTTCTATAAATACAGGGATGATAATAAAATAAAACTCCAGCATCTGATAAACTAACTTTGAGTTTATTTTTACCATTTACACTTGACAATGTATTCGTTATCTGTTGTCGCTACGGCGGGTCGTAGCGCAGCGCGTAGAGGCCTACGCGCACGCCATGCTAGAGGAGCAGAAACTAAACGCTACGAAATCACCTAACCCATATGACGCGGAGAAATGACAAACATTAGCTATCAAATCACACCAACCAACAAATCCTGAAGAACAAATTGACATTTTGAAGCATCAATAAATATTAAAATTTGAAAATGATTTATTTACTCGGATCAGTATAACATTTTCGTTAGATTAAAATAGTAGGAACGGTATATTTCACTAGTAAAGAATTTTTAAAATAAGTTCTCGTTTACAGTATTAGGAACTATGATAGACACAAGTGCTACCTTCTCACGATCAAAAACGTATTCGTAACCAACATTACTTATAGGATTAGGACAGTCTACACACCTTCATGTTCATAGATTAACAAAAAATATAATAATATCAAGGTACACTGAGCTACACTTACACAAATGATAAAACAAAGAGAGCATCTTATATAAATAAACAAACAACATGGCCGTGGCGGCACCTCTGCAGCAGATACAACAGACTAATCCGAATTAATCTTAAATATTAAAATTTGTATTCGGAAAGTATAGTGAAACTCTAGATGCGATAATATTGAAATATACATAGGAACCATGATTCTCTCCGCGGGCTGTCGTCCGCGGAGACACAATCGCACTACCGACTTGTGGCCTACGCTAACTCAACGTACATACTTCCGATTACAAAACCGATCAGACCTGCGGCTCTACTCGCAGCGGCGCGGCGCCGGCGCGGCGCGAGCGCGGCTCGACGACGCGCGCCGGGTATCTAGCTCAACGCACATATAACGCACAATCAAATAATAACCGTGTTGTAACGCGCGCCTCGCGTCGGGCCGCCGCACGGCGAACGCTCCCGCCTCCTGCTCCATTGCTATCTTTTATGTCTTACCAAATTTTGTATTAGCTTTACTAATTTTATATAGCACTTGGGTGCAATCTATCCGTAATGGATGTGCTAAATATAAGCCCCCCTGACGTTTCACCAATGTCACCGTCTGCATTACCATGCCGCTGGGGGCGCTCTTCGCAATAATTTCTCAATACTGAGTGTGGAATAGAATTTTCAATAAAAACGTTGGTGTAGCCCCAGCGGCTGGCGGTGCGGGGAGCGGGGCGGGCGCGGGGCGGGAGCGGGCCACGCGGCAGGCCCATTGCACACACACCTATAGGATAACAAGGACCTCCGGCAACCGGTGGAATAAAACATTGCACTTTACTAAGAAACAAATCAATGTTGTAGTAGGAATCACTCGTAGATAAAATATTGTAGTAAACTCCACTAGATAAAATGTAAATATGTAAAATATTTCAAATAACTCGATCTGTGCCATTGAAAATATAAGGGACTCCACGCACACGGCAAAGTAATGAATATACATGCGGGTGGAGCGAGCGCAGGCGCGGGCCGGCGCGAGGCGCGCGGCGCGGCGCCCGCGCGCATGTACCTCCATGCCTTTGGACTCACTTACGCCACTACTAATAATCATTACTATATCAATAAAAATTCAAGAATCACACTTAGTTCCAAAATAAACTCACTTGTTTGCGAGGTAGGCTGAGCGCTGGCGCGCAGCCCGAGTTTCGAGTTCGTTCGTTTTGGAAAAGTTTGCTACGATAATAATCATTATAATTAACTGTTACCAATAAGCCTATGCGGTTTCGCATCTAATGGGCGGACGGGCGCGGCGCGCCGTCTGTGCTGCCGTGTGCGCCGCCACTTTCATCGAAAGATGACGTACCTACAACACGACAAGCGACGCAGAGCCGCGCGCGCTCCGCCCGGGCACAGCGCGTGGTCGAGCCGGCCCGGCGAGCTGGGACCGCGGGAGAGGACTACCGTTCTACTGCTTAACATACGTACCTAACTTCGCCTCATGTTTAAAAAAATCATATACGTATATCACTATATATATCTTCATACATTTACGATGCATCAGGAACTTCTTACGAGAACGTATCTATGCCTAAAATTAGAACGATTATATGTATGTATTACATAGCTTTAAACAATAATTAAATCGTAATTATCAATATCGATAATATTATATGCCATAAAGATAGGAACTTGCTTTCCTGGGAGTTGATGTTGAAGAAGATAAGGCGCCGTCGCGGCCGCGGTCGCGTGCTGCCACGATAAACGTATATAATAAACCTGCGTAACGTATGATATGAGTGCGGCGCGACGCGGCCGCGCGGCGCCCGCCGCCGCCGCCTCCCAGTGCGCGGCGCGCGGCGCGGGCCGCCGGTAGGAGCTCGGCCCGGCCGCCGCCGTGTCGGACCCAGCCGACGGACGACGGCGGCAACCTTACACTAGCCTTACAACTACAAGCTTTAAATGTTTCATTATGAGAGCGCCTCGCGGCGACTCTCGTCAACGAAAAGAAGCGTTAAGAGCTAATAGTGAACTGCTGCGTTGTCGGACAACGGAGAGAGCGAGGGGCTCTAGGATAGTAACTATACATTTCGTCAAATTAGAATTAGTGTCCAGCGCTGGCCAGCGGCAGCTCGCCGGGCGGCGGGAACCGCGGAGGGGGCGCGCAGAAGACGGCGCCAGGGTCGGGCGGGCTGGCGTCCTGCGCTGCGCGCGCCGCGAGAAGCGTGATCTGATTGACCACGTCCTCCATCTCCCGCGTGAGCGGCTCGGCAGGCGGCGGCGGCGCGGCGTGCCGCAAGTGCGGCTCGCTCTCGGCGTGCCGGCGGAACTCGGCGCCGGAGCGGAAGCGCTCGCCGGGGCAGGCGCGGCACTCGAGCGCCGGCTGCACGACGCGTATGACGCCGTGCGCGCCGTCGCGGCCAGCGTAGCACGCGCGCGTCTGGTGCACCTGCAGCGGGCCCGGGGCGGGGAACGCCACCTTGCAGTGCTTGCACACGTAGCAGAGGTCGAAATCAAGCTCGCGCGCACCGACGGGCGGCTCGGGCGCGGGCGGCGGGAGGCGCAGCGTGGACGCGCCGGGATCGGCAGCGATGTGCCGGATCTGTTCCAGCGTGGTGGCCGGCAGCTGCAGCACGCTCGCGCCGTTCCCCGTCTCCACGATCAGACCTTGCGGCTGAGGCTGAAGCTGCGGCTGCGGCAGTGGCGCGTTAGGATTGCCACCTGCAACAACATAAATAAAATCTGTTAGTCAAATCAATCTAATACCTTATGCGATATGGTATTTTGCGTCTTTAATGTATATTAAAAAAAACACATTACGTTAACATAGTATATATCTAATAAATCCTAGATGGGTACATAAATCAACTGTTAGCAGGGCTAAGTATCGACAGGTGTAGGTACAGGCTCTTGGAGGCGCCTGTAAAGGGGTTAATCCACTTACAGTGAGGGTCATCGCAACCGTGAATCGCTCTTGAGTTACTGTCTGTTGTAATATTTGGAGTAAGAACCACGCAGAGTTTTGGATAATGTAATGTTTTATTTTTGTGTCGCGTCGTGTCATTTAAATTTAAGAAAACACTAAATATTTGATATGACAGCAAGTATTAGAACGAGTAAAGTAATTCAGGGAAATAACCCCAGCGATTAAAACTAGTTCCGAACAATACTCGCACCAGCAACTGTCATAGATTTAAAGCGAAACAAAAACGAGACACTATCACCACCCAATTTGGGCGCTCCATTGTTCCAAGATCAAGACAGTCGCTTTCTTCGCTTATTTTACATGCGTGATGCGTTTCTAACGAGCCCGGCTGCTGTAATTGATTCGGACTCTGCTTTATGCGGCTATATTCACGACTGCATAATACATAGCAACCACGCTGTTAGGGTAGGGCCTCAACAGACCGATTGTGCCGCGATACAGAAAATTCTCGCTCCAGTTTCTGTCCTATTTTCCTCGCTTGTGCATTAAGGTTTATTTTGCAGCTAGTGTGAACTGAATAACGAGCTCTAAGATAGAGAAGATTCGTGAGCTGTATTAAATAGTTGATATTACTGGAACTGATTCTTTTAAATATATATATTCTAAAGGGGCGAAGGGTCTTTCAAAAAATGTACAAAATATTGTTGCAATAGAAAATAGCTCGTAAGTGACAAATAATAGGAGAATCATGTTCCGCACCAATATCCAGTATTCAACACGACCTTCGAACCTTAACATCATAGCTCGAACTTCCCCCACAGACTCAAAGTTATACTTATCTCCGTGCGGAGGCGATTCGAGGTTTAATCGCATGCGGGAATCTGCTTGAATAATGTCGTGCGAAACGGAGCATAGCTTTCAATCAGGCTGTTAACAATCGCTCGCTCTGATTGGTAGATCGTGGGCTCGGTAATGAGGCTGGCTTTGCCTGGGCGTTGCTCATACGCATGTCGAGTGACCGACATGCAAATGATCACCATAAATGGCCGAATGTTGGGTATGAAAGCCGCCTAGCCGTAGGGTTGATGTATGGCTAGCTTAGCTAGAAACTTCACTTTGTTAAATAAAAATATATAATTTACGAAAACTAAAAAGCACGCTTTTGTCACTTTTTTTTATGTCAATTGACTGACAAACGAGCAGACGGCCCACCTGATGGAAAGTGGTCACCGTCGCCCATAGACATTTGCAACACCAGAGGTGCTGCCAATGCGTTGCCAGTCTATGGAGGATGGGGAATGGGGATGGAATAGGGATGAGGGAATAGGCCTCCGGATCTCGTCACTCACCGTCCGAAATGCAATAGCAAGCTATTACTTTACGCCGATATCCTGTGAGAGTGTGGTACTACCCCGGTCGAGCCGGCCTATTCGAACAGTAAACATCTAGTGAGGATTACTGTTTGGCTCTACCACTACAAAGAACTAACGCAAGAATCGCACTTTCCACAAAGTGGCATTGGATTCGCAAAACAAACCAAATGAGCCCAAACTCAAAAGGTTTGGGTACTAGTAGCCATTGAAGATATCCACTATCCGCCTCGTGGCTTGATGGTCAGGCGCTTCATTCGGGAACGCTAAGTGATTCTGTAGCGACTCGTAAGCCAGATTTCTCATTCCACTCTTCCGCCCGACGCGAAATGCGTAAGAGCGAGATGAGAGATCTGGCTTCCGAGTCGCTACAGAATCACTTAGCGTTCCCGAATGAGGCGCCAGGTCAGCTTGATGATACCAAAGTATTGTATTATAATCCTAATTGCATCGAATCAGTACGACAATTAAGAAGAAGTACGATAAAATAGTTTTTATCTACACCCATATCATAAAACCTCCATTGGTTAATCAAAAACCGTATGAAATGACCACCATTTTGACAACCAATTAGGAAAAACCAGTGCTGCGATAAAGAAATAACATGACTTCTTTATCGTTTTTAGTAAAGAAATGAGATTAAATTTGGAACAGCTGTCAAAATTCAAGTGGGTCTCTATTTTAGTATCCATAGATATTAAAACAGTTATTGATACGAAACGTCAATTCAGTATGTTTTTTTAATATAAACTGCACAATATTTGATCTCGAGTGACGTGAGAATAGAGCCATCATCCGTTTGTCTATGATTTAAAAAAAAATGGTCTTGACGGAGGATCGCCATGTTGGTGTTTTGCTGAACGAAAGTAGAATTGTTGTTGAATTGAATAGAAAAAGTTGTTTGTAATTTACATTTTAGTTGAAAATATGAATAGTAAGTAGTCTTCTCGGAGTGTGTGTGATGTGAAAATGCGCCGGATATCGGAAATATGCAGCCACGATTGCAACAAATAACTTGTTGCCAGAAAATATTGTTTCTGAACCCATCATGGAGGATTTATAATATGTGTGTAGATAAAGTTATGTATGCAACTCTGCATAATTTGGCCTTAAAACACACGTGCGATCTTATTATGAAATTCGCCTATCGGCTCGTTTCATGAAAACCGCACTAGTGTTTTAAGGCCTATCATTATGCAACCGTTGCATAAACTACTATTGTAGATTTGTTTACAACATACTTAGTCGGCTTGTTCGTTACATACAAGTAAAGCTAATATAAATCGTGAAAAATTAAGGGTTTTAAATCAGAATACATTTGAGAAGAATTTAATTCCCTGTAACAAACGCATTCACCTATTAAATTTCTCATCTGTAGGTACGATTGTATAATTGAAGCCTTTAACTAGGCTATTTATCGAGCGTCGAAGGCACAAAGCCGGCTGCCACGCTGCGCCGCGGCCCTGACGTTAATTCGCAACCCTTTCTGCCAATTAGTTACAAAATAGCCACACTATTGTGATACTAAAACGACCACACATCGTATCCAAGAAACACAAACCACCAAGAGACTTCCAACTTTATTGTTAGTGAATCAGAGTTGCGTTTGTGTTACTAGAGAGGCGCGTGGATCGGTCAGTTTCTTTGGTAGCCAGGTTTAAGTCAAAGGGCTTCTTAATCCGGACTTGTAGGTCGTTACGCGTTATTATAACGCGCCGGCGACGGTATTTCTCTGCTCATTTACATCTCATTAAAAGGACGCTATTATTGTACTAGAGGACACATTGTTCTGGGTTTTAACTCAACTCTTCATTGTTTTCATTATAATCTGTAGTATAATTAGCTACATTTTCCTAAAGCAATTAGTTCTTCGGTTCTCTTGATTTTGAAAAGTGGTTCTCTTCTTCAAGTATAATTTCGTACGTAGACGTTGATTAAAGGAATCAGCGTTCCCTATTCGGTCAGCTCCTTGAAGCGACCACTCAGTCGGTCCATCATGATGGATCGTAATTAAACTGGACTAAAGGGAGACTGACCTGACTTGAGGGACACTGATTTGAGAGGTCTGTTGAACCATGAAGGGTGAATAAAGACTAATAGCAAATGTTAGAAGTACCATTTAAGTGCTTTTACCCGACTTCTCGCTCGAGTTATTTCACTAGTTATAAAATTAGAAACTACTGAGAATCAATTAATTATCTTAACTCATACAATTATATAGATTTAGCGAAGTATCTACAAGAAATAGCTATAAACTGTTCACATCCGTATTCTTTTCGTCTTTTATCAGGGTTCGTATGGATCTGAACTAGTTACCAAGCATTTCTATCACCGAATCAATCTGCGCATCGGTCGTATTCCGAGAGCGTACCGAGTGGACAGCGACTGACGGCGTCCCATCACTGTCGTTGGCCGGCAATTAGGGTAACGGACCTCTTAGACTGCACTATCTCCGTATTAATAGTCATCATGGGTTCAGCTTGATCGCAAGACAACGTTTGGCAGGGACTTTCAGACGATTTCTCCACAAGTTTGTCGCAGAGGTCCAAATAAATCCACTAAAAACAAGATGTAGATTCCTGTTTTTGAGCTCTTTAAGTTGCGGAATGCTAATGGTTTGCTGGATCTTACAAAGTTTGGTTTTGTTTTAGTCTCAATTGATTTCATGTTTAAGCTGGTTGTTCACGGCGATGGGCGGTCAGCGTAAGAATAAGATCGATTAACTACTCACATTACCTATATTTATACAATTACAATCGGAGCTTTTTTAGGTAGACAGCCAGCTTTATTCTTGATCACTGAGTCGAAAAACGTATAATAATATTATAATTATTACAGGTTTATAGAACTGAATGTTTTACACAAATATGGTCTGATTTCTTTGTTTTGAATATCGGGTTCGAGATATTTATTGTTCTCAAAAGAAATTTTACATTTCTTGAATATTATATATTTTTTTGAGAGGCGAGACAGTGAGATAGAGTAGATACAAGTTCAGCGGTACGAGTGTTTGCTTTGATTCGAAATTTCAATACAAGCTTATTCTATTCAAATCATATTTAAAGTAACAAAAGTTAGTTCAATAACCTTATTAAAAGGTATCATTTTATTTCTAACGTAAGAAAGTAAAAGGTACCTTTGAAGAATTTAATTAGATCTTTATATTAAACTTTATTTTGGGGGGTTTTTTCAAAATAAACTGTGTGACTGACAGACTGGTGGTGAAAATTGCGGGTCTCCGCTGGATGCGAGCAGCACAGAATCGGTCGTTGTGGAGATCATTGGGGGAGGCCTATGTCCAGCAGTGGACGTCTTTCGGCTGAAATGATGATGATGATGATGATTAAACTTTAACTTATAATGGTTACAGGTACAGGTTCATGTCAACTAGGCGTTATGAACCTGTCGCATTTAGCCCGTACCGTCTTAGTAAATGAAACCTTAGGTGTCGGACGCTTTCCGCCGTCACCAGAGTAAGTCCTAGTGTAAGTACGCGAATCCGCTTTGTTCGTGTTTACAGCAGTAATCTAATTAGGACATGTGTTTTTTTTTAATGTTACACGGTATCGCATATGATTTACTTTTAAAACGTTTTTAACATGGTTTTTAATTTATCATGTAATGATTTACCCCATTTTTAAATTAGGGGAATTACAAAAAGGGGAGCATTACGGAACAGTTTCGGTTTAAAACTAACAAAATAAGTAATTTTCATGTAATCCTTCGCAATGAGTTGAAAATGAAAATGAAAATGAAAATATTTATTTTGCAAGTAGGCCACATGGGCTCTTTTACATTTCTGAAGCTACCAGCGCTTCGAAAGGTGACATCTGCTGAGAAGAAACGCCGCAAGAAACTCAGCAGTAAGTCTTTTTTTTTTTTTCAACTTTTACATTAGATTTTTAACTAACACATGAAAAGTTCGTAAAGATACTTCCAGAAATAGGACAGCCTAAAGTTTTTATCTTGTTCTTTCAAACCGGATAGAATTAAGTTCGAACAAAAACAATCGGCAAACGTTACTGTAGCTGAGCAAACGATGTGTCACGCAATCTAAAGCGATAATCGCCACTGTAAGCAGTTGGAGGGACGCTCGCCATCAATCAGCGACCCATGGCCAGTCCGGGACACCCGGGACTTGTTTAAGAGTGTTTGTAGAACTGACGTCAGCCTGTATATGGTTTTCTTGTAGCTATAGCATTATGATGCGAATTTGGCGGGTACGCTGTGATATATTTTGAAGGTTGTTCAAAGTTTAGGATTATAATGTAAAATTTATAGTAAGATTCCCCTAAAGCAATAAAAATAAGTTATTGCTGATTGCCTGTAACGTGAAAAAGCTAAATCCCGTAGTAACTTCAGCGGCCATTATACAATGATTTCATCGAATTTTCTATCCATCATATTAACGCGCGAGTGGCTGCAGCGTTATCCCGCTTCCCTCCGGCTCCTGAGAGAAATCTCACCGCATTCAAATATTTAATTACTTTAAGACTCGATCGTTTATAAATTCGAGCGGGAGTGCTATCATAAAACGCGCTAATGCCTTATAATTAAAATATTCTCAGCAAGCCGTGGCGTAATGGCACCTCCGGCGGCCGTCTCCTCCGAAGGAAAAAACGCATAAAAAATTACATTCACCCCAGAGGACTCACCCCTTGTGTCGGGAAAATCGATTAAAAAGAGGAGTCGCGGGGTGAGCGGGGGTGCGGGCGGGAGTTTAATATGTACGAAAAAATGCACGACGCCGCGGGAGCGAGGGTGAGCTCCAAGGAGCGACTCGAGTTGCCTTCAATTTTTATAATTACGTTCATACGTGAGCGCTACCGTGCCGCCGCCGCACCGCCACCGCCGCGCTGAGTGCTGCCACCCGCCTCCTCTCTCGGATTACTTATTTAGAATAGTTTCCTTCTCCACTTGGCTCTCTCACTAGCTGTTTAATTTTTAATAGCTTGAGAAAAGACATTGAATTCGAAATAGACTAAAAGCATTGGAATACTGAGCCCTGCTTCAAATAATACGTTATGAACTTTCAGTGAAATCGTTTAAATGATCTCACGGACGTTATGAAGAGAAAAGTATTAATGACAACACTTTGGAAGTGACTCGTATTATAACTTTTCCGTTTCCGCGACAAAATCAATTTCCATGACTGACAGAGCTTCAAACTTTTTCACATACACAGCAATCAAGGAAAGAAGGGGGCAATAAGAAGGGGATAACCAACTGGAGGACGTCATCTCAGGAGACGGTTTGCAAATGAGCGGGTGACGCACACGCGCGCGCCCACACACACATGCACTAATCCTCGTCCACATACGTTACGTACACCCGCACATTTTATAAATAGATATCGCTTTTTTTATCCGGGAACAAGAATACGCAGGGGGAACCCCCCGGAGGAGGGGTACCCCGCGGGGGACGTGTTGGATTTCAGATTGCTACGAACTGCAAAAATGAGGGATGAAAGAAATATAGCTTAAAACGCAGATATTTCCCGGCGTCTTAAGGCGCTGTGGGGGTGTGGGGGCCGTAGGGAGTGTGTGGAACAAAGTAGAGTGGCGATATTGAACCAAAATGAAATGGTAAACGAACCGTGCGCGTCCGATCTAATGCGAATTTATAATTTGGACATTGCCCCGGACGGCGCACTCTTTGAACTCGGAGGGTGGGTTACGGTTACGGAGGTGAATTTACAAAGAGTGCGGATGTGATTTATAAATAGGGGAGTAGATGCGTGTGCTGACCGTTCGTTTTCGTTAGTGGTTTTTTCCATTAGGCTTGAAAAATAATCAGTCGTGGAGTTAAGCACGTGACGCTGCGGGCTGAGTTTTGGGAGAGCGGAGTGTGTCGCAGCGGTCGGTTGTCAATAGAGCACAACGTTTTGGCACAACGAGCGGTGTTTAGGCGTTTCCTCATTGCGACTAACGCGAGTGTCCGCCGACCTAATTGTCGTCGCGTCGCGCCGCGTCTAATCGGGATATGCGCCACGCGATAATTGCGACAGATTACTTTGTAAGAATAATAATGTGCAGAACTAACGATTCTCTGTAGACGAACACAAAGAAGATAAGTACGAATTCCTACGATTCCATATTTAATACTCAACGTACATAAATGTCATAAACTGTAGACGAGTGGTTATCATTCTCTAAGATTTTTCTTTAACAGCAAATAGATTAACGTCTGCTTCGTAAGTGAGTTTCATAAATCTTAAATTACAAAGATCGTGGCGTTTTTTCATTTCGCTTTCACCTTTGTCTTGCTGAAAGATGAGGTCTAAACGAATTTTAACAAAAGAATCTTTAGAAGCTTTTTACAGTACGACGTAGGACACCCCTTTTCTTTAGTTGGTTGGTACATTGTGTTTTCTTAGCGCAGTTCATTAAACTAACGTCGCAAAAAAATTGTGGCGGCTATTCTAAGTTGCCGACAAGTGAACTCGTAAGCCCACATTACCAGTTGATTGTTGTTATCGCTGAAAGGGGACCTTGGTGATGCGTAGTTGGACGAGTTGTCATGTCTCCTCGGTGAGTCCTCGTCACCAGATTGCGGCCGAGTTAACTTTATTACCTCGCCGAGGACGACTTACAGCGTTGCTAATTCGCGCCGCTAATTGATAATGAGCTCGTAGGAGTAGCGCGGGCGAGTAAACTGCCTTAACTCACTCAATGACTCGTCTTACTGACACACTATTTAAACAGACTTCTGGTACGATGTTCTAATAACACGGACTTATCTGTAACACTGTCGACACTCGTTGGGTCACAAGGGTTGAAAATCCGTAGGTTCCGGTGCTGAGAACTTATCGAGCAGATTTCGAAGATGTCAATAGTTTTACTGCAGGCACGTGACACGATCACGCTCGTTCGACAGAACAAAGTGCACGGTGTAAGTGGTAAAGTGAAAATTGCGTACGTGAACTGGAAGAAAAAATATTAAAAATTAATCAAGCCTCCGGCGGGGTGGGTGCCGGGCGCACATGTGTCGACAAAAAGCCGTCTCCCTCGGCGGGCACGTGCGAGCGCCGTTACGGCCCGGCGACGGCGAGTTAAAAGTTCCTTCGGACAAACAGAGGATTTGTCACAATTACGACTGGGCGGCGCGTCCCTACTTGATTAAAACCTAAATCACGTGACGTGTTTACAGCCGCGCCGGAGGTGTTTTCAATTTGCCCACTCCTAGACTCGCCATTGGCGTTCCGGACACGTCCCGACGCACCTATCTGGGGGCCCACCAGCGTTTTGAATTTGTTGCGAATTAAATTATTGATGACCTAATCGGCCGGGCCGATCTACTATTCCTCGGACGTGCTCGCCCACTGGGAACCTAGGCGCCCGCGCCAAAAGGCACGTCGCTTAATTATTTTAAATGTCGCGCCCAAAATCCGTAGTCGATTGCGACGCTGTTTCGCCACGGTAACGCTTCGCTCGTAAAAAAGCTACGTGAAAAGAGAAGATTAACATTTGAATTAATCGGGAGATTAAGCATAATGAAAGAAAATCTCATTACGGCCCGTATAATGGCGATGAGAAATATCGCCGGCGAACGGAAAGAAAGAAAGGGCGGCATAAAAGAAAAGGCGAGTGCGAAGAAAATTAAAAGCTCGAACGAAATTAAAAAATGTGAAAAAGTGTAATCGACGCCCGACTGCGTTCAGGGGGAAATGCAAACAGGTCGGCGCGGGCGCGGCGGCGGCGCTGCGGCTTAAAGTAAAGTTCTCAATTAAAAAAAGCCACGGAAATACTCGGTGTAATTAGATTCTTCCTCATCTCCTTAAATCACCGCTTGGTTGCTGACACTTGGCTTGTTTAATTTGTAATCGAGACTTGTTAGCTGGCACGTTCTATTAATTTAATTTTCTCGTCTCGTCTCGTAAGTCATTTTCTAGGTGGCTTGATTGTAATTAAATACTTACGTGTTTGCAGCCGATTTGATTTATCCTTGTTTTCTATTAATTAATTTAAACTTCACAAAATATTGTTAGATTTTTATTTTTTAGCTTTTATGCGCTGTCTTCAAAATTATGAATTTGATGACTTTGAACACATGACTTTGACTTTGACTTTGACTGACATGTCGCGCACTAGCGCGACATGTCAGTCTGCAGTTAAGCATTGCATCTCGTGAAAACGGTTACGGTGCGGTAACGACTTCCTGCGTCCATTCCATGAGCGTCTTTCTGCCTAATTAAACGGAACTCAGGTATAAAGAGACTCATGTTTGCCAGTGACTCACGTCACTTATGGTTGTAGGTACTTATACTCAATTAATGAGCCATTAACGTGTTCCTTTTCCAAAATTTCCGTATAAAATCTTCGCTAAGAAAGAAGTTGTTAACTGTCTTTTTTTATGTCAATTGAATGGCAAACGAGCTGACGGCCCACCTGATGGAAAGTGGTCACCGCCGCCCATGGACATCTGCAACACCAGAGGTGCTGCCAATGCGATGCCAGTCTAAGGAGGATGGGGAATGGGGATGGGATAGGGATGACGGAATAGGCCTACGGATCTCGTCACTCACCGTACGAAACGCAATAGCAAGCTATTACTTTACGCCGATATTATGTGAGAGTGTGGTACTACCCCGGTCGAGCCGGCCCATTCAAACAGTAATCAAATAGTGAGGATTACTGTTTGGCTCTACCACTACGGAAAGCTGCAGTCTATAAGCAGCGTCATTAAAGACCGATATATCCACTATGTTCTATTTTATTGAAGAATTTGATAGTCTTCAGATCAGTTCACCTTCATACCCCAATATTTTCGGTCTTTTTTCAGGTCCTGTGTATTGTATAAAAGCGCCACGTAATCTTAAACTTTTCCTCCTGCTCAAATGGCCGTATAATCGCAATTAAAAACAAAAATTAAAACCAATTAAAGGCCTCGACACCTCTGAGGGCCCGCAATGCGATCCCCTCGCAATAAACAAGCACTCAAAGTGAACTCAAGTAATTAATTCCCGATGTCCGAGCGAGCGTAATTAAACATCCCGCCTTGTGATTACGCCGCGTTGTCGGAAGTCGTCGGGGGTTGTCGGGAGTTGTCGGGCTTAAGTGGTCAGTCGTCTGGGCAATTAAGCGGGCCTAGTTAACGAGGGTGCGGGACGATCACGACACGACTTAATATATATAATTATTTAGTCTCCATTTCAGTTAAGATACTATGAGTCGAGAGGCAATCGTCAGCCCCTGAAGTAATAATAAGGACGACCATGTCTCCATTTAACGGCGGGATAGTTCCTTACGTAACTTTTTTAGATTAGGATGAATTCTTATGGTTGATATTGGGTAAAGTTGGTGTCGTGTCGGCTCCGTCCCGTGCGGGCTCGAGCGAGCCTTAAGCCCGCCCACGACGAGGCGATTAAGCAATTAACGCCGGAGGGCGGACACTTGCTCATTTAACTTTCCTTTGATTTTCCTCCTCGACTCGGTTTTGCGGTTTTCAGGAGGGGACGACGACGATTTGCTTTTAATACGATTTCTAGAAAGTTGCTCAGCCGAAGTTTGCGAGGTCTCGGGAATGTAAGTTCTATAGAGAGTTTAAGGGAGTTATTGTTGATCTGATTAACGGGAAATACCATTGTTGGGAATCAAATTGTGTGACTTTGCATAATACCTATATTTTATTTTGTGACGCGGAAAGGAAATTTTCAGGGCCATTCATGTTGGAATTAGCATAAATAAATCTGTCTCTCTTTATTGGTAAGATAAGTTAATGTAAGTGACATTGGCTTATCCTACCAATAGCTCTTTCCTCTTGCAGTGCCCGAGTTTTAATTAATTAGTATTATTTATTATTGTTTTTTTCTTTAGTTTTTTGTGTGTGTTGTGTCCTAGATGTACTAACTTTTAGTGTATAAGCTCTGGGTGATTACTAATAATATTGTATTGGTATATGGATTATTATGTATGGAAATCTAAAATAAATGAATTTAAATTAATTTAATTTAAATAATGCTTTGAAAGACTTTCTCTTTGACACCACTAAATATTTTGTCCAGCACTTGAGAGTCCCTTGTTTTTATATAGCAGGCAAATAGCTTTGCTGTCACTAGTTGCCTCGTCTCGTAACGTTACGTAGACAACACGCGCACGAGCGCTCGACTCTCCTAAGATAAAATAATAAATATTATCATTCAACTATAAACTTGCTTTTCATTAGTTACCCAAGACCAATAATTCAATCCAAAAATTACTTTTTATCCGATGCCAAGAGAAGCCTCAACCTCTGTTGCCAAAGCAAGAACTAAGACATTATTAATATAGTCTATTGTAATCTCGTCCCTAAAGCAAAACAATTATCACCCAACACCCAGTCTGACCTGCAACCCTAAATTCCTCCACATTTAAACAAACCTCAGCTAATACAACCCAGGGATCGGATCATTAATTAAACAACCTCCGAGATCATCTTGCAAACAACAACCCTTTCCTTATTAGCTGATGTTCGCTTTAATTCAATAAAGCCGTGAAAACTGCGCAAACTGGGGTTGATTTGCATGGAAGGGTTAACTGGTGGTTCGTTAGGGAGCAACAATTAACAGGAGGGTTAAAGGGAAAACTCGTGGGAAAGTTGGGCTAGGTCAGTGACGGCGGGCTTTTAATTATCACCCTGTGAGCAGCCGGGATGGCTTTTTGTTTTTAAAAAGTGACTTTCGGTTTCTTTTCATAATGTCAAGGAGATATTATATTAATTCATTGTCACTTTAAGAGGCCTATAGCTAGGGAGCTGGGTGCCATTTTGGTATATGATTTATTCGTCTTTCATATTGATAGGGATGAAAGTTTATGTCAATACAAATCGATTTGGTCCAGTAAATTAAAGTCGTACGTCCCTGCGTTTATGAATTACAACTTAAAAAAATCATACTTAAAAAAATCAGCGACTTAGACGTCTGCTAACTTTTTTTCTATTCTGGGAGTCCTAATGAATCGAATGGACGCAACGAGAACGACGAACAAATGATTTAGTATAGCTTTTTTTGTTTACATTTTTGCAATTACGTTCCGTTATAAAACAGAGTTTTGCACGTCTGCCTCTTCGGTGTTCATCGTTTTGAGGATGAGTCTGACCATCAGTCCAAGAGGTAGACACGAACAAATGATTTAGCACACCTGTTTTTTTTTTTTAAACGCTGTCAATTGAGAACGCAGCGCTACCATGATGGCAGACTATTTTTCGGTGGTTCTTTACACAGTGGTTCTTTAAATAGAAATTTTCGCACCCAGCTCCCTAGCTACTATTACAAAGCGGAGCTGGGAACGTCGTACTGGTCTCGTTGATTTTGACTATTTAAGTAAAACTGGGTCTAATTGTAAACGGTGTCGCCCAAATTTTAAATGCCCTAAACTTAAGATAAGAAATGTTAAACTCAATTTTGTATGTATATCAAAATAGAGTTTGACATTTCTTAGTTTAAGTTAAGCGACTTTTAAATTAGCAAGCACACTTTCGATTTGGCGCCACTGAGTGAAATTCTCAAATGTAGTCTATTAACATTGTTTATCTGGTGGATTGTGTGTGTAATACATTACATTTGACAATTTCATTATAATTCTCATAAATAATCGAGAAAACGAGAAAAGTGCGACTTTGCCAGCTCAGCTTTATAATACGTCTCTTAAGTCGTTGGACAAGCTCATAGGTAATACCTATGTCAGCTTTAAAATTCGGCCCTTGACCATTTTCAATAAAAAAAAATTGGCAGTTTGTTTCCTAATTTTAAATTATGTACCTAAAATATTTTCGCAATGAATTTACACATTATCACATCAAGAAAAAATCACTAATAATATTTTTCAGTTTTAATTTTGCCGCTAAAATGCTATTGAGTGTAAATGTACAGTTCCACATAAATATATTAATATTTGTTAGGTATTATAGTTAAGTAAGTAACCAATTGTAAAAATAAAGAATGTGGGACACAAATTGTAATGCTATTTTGTAATGCAATTTCAATTTATACTGCACAGTACCTACTCAGTAGGTATTTGCTATAAGACAGAAGCCGATCGCCTATTCCTCTGTTCCCCTTCATTTAAAATCTTGTGAAACTTGATTAATATGTAACGACCAACCGCGTCCATGTCTATAATAACCGATGTATCTACAAACACAAACTATAATTACCGTAGAATATTTTAAAAAGGCTAAAAACGATAAAGCCCTTGTTAGTCAAATGAAGAAATGTTCCGGAACACTCGGAGGCGTTCCTCATGCATTCGTTATTCACTAATAAGTCGTTCGGAGCGGGCGAAATTACAGACTTACAATTATATTAGTATTAATAAGAACATCCCACTTTGTTTTTTATACGCTTTTTCACTCGCCCCTCACGCCTTAAGGAACATTCCAAAAGACTATTATTAATTAATTAAAGACAAACAAGCATGCGATAATAATAGTGAAAAACACGATTATTAAATAATTGTTGAGGTGTTAAAAGAAAGCCATCACCATTTAATGATACAATGATAAGGCTTCCATTACAAATGATTATAAAATACGAGTAATTGTCGGTTTTTGTGAGCATTTCACGCTCTGCTTGTTTTAAAAGAAGCTCGTGCGAGCACGCGAGCTTTCATTATTAATTACCATAAATACCTATACACGTCGCTTTTACCTTACTGATTACGTATTGATACTATTGTCTTGGAAAGTGATTATAATACTGATTATGGATACATACATACCACAGGTCAGAACCACAAGACTACTTGTGGCCACGTTCGATTAATTAGTCCTAAGATGGTATGATGAATCGTATGGTGAAAGGTGATCAGCCCATCGCCCATACAGACAGTCCACCATGTTGGAGAGGACCCGTCCCTTAGTCGACTTATACGACATGCCAGGATGATAAGCATCTGCACGCATTCTAAGCTATTTCTTCACTCCCAGTGCACAAATTATGGAGGCATTATTGATACAAACCCGCACAAATTTAACCAAAAGCGTCAAAAAAGTAGCTAAATTAAAAGGGCAAGTTGGATTTATTACTGTACAAACTGGTAGCTATAGCATTGAAGATATTTTAAAAGCTGAAGATCAATTGGATTAGTCTATGACTACCTGCATCTCGCAACTTACTCACTTAGATTGCCGCCTTCAATCCAAATGTGTAATGAATCATTAAGCGGTTCCTAACGATTTTGTATAGATTTGTAGGTAATGTTTCATAAAATTACCCGCTTTAACTGCGGCAGTGATAGTTTAATTTTAAATTGCAATTACCTCACTCGAAATGAATGAAGGAAGAACATTCATTACTTCAAAACTAAATTTCTGTCGTGCCTTCAATATGTCAAACAGTGTTTTGTTTACAACGATGACAATTGACAACCGTAAGTGACATAATCTCATTATGTAACAATTTGTAAAGTGATTTTGTTATTTAGCGAACATTTTTAAATTTGGGTTGTTTTAGTTGTCTTTTATCGCACGCAACGGTAATGGTCCCGGCGTGGGTAGGGCGCCGTCCATACAGATCGATGCAATTTTGATTGATTGCATTGCTTAGTGTAGTGTAACCAATCTTATTGAAAACTGCCATTGTGCGCCATCGGAAAGGCCGGAGCTGCGTTCGACGCCGCTTGTCAAATGGTTTAAATTGAAAAAAATAGGGGACAACCCTAAAATGGAGAATGTGACATTTTATATTTTTGGGTAGTTATTATACCGCTGTAATTGAAGGTTTGATAGGCTATAAGTTTTGTGGGTATAGTGTAGTGGGTAGATATTGTGGAGTAACGGGTGAATTGCTTATGTTTAAAATCAAAAGCAACTCAAATAAAAGCCACTGAAAAACACGTGGCGTGTAGTAAATAAGTCGTGAAAAAGAAGTCAGTTCAGAAACCGACATTCGGAAAAAAAAGCGTTTGTCAGTAATTAAATCTGTAAATGTTATCTTTAAGACTAGTCTAAAGCAAACAAATTTTCATAATACTGATGCTGTTTGCTCTTTAATGACCATTCTTTATAACATTTTATGACCATTGCAATCACGACATCTGTCCGAGCTGAAGTGTAAACATTAGTGAAATAAATTAAAACCAATCAATCGTAATACTGCATGATTGGTAAACACCTCGGTTCAATGTTAAAAACCTTCATAGCGTATTAAATATAAAGTCCAAATTCAAATGACGGTGTATTGTTAGTGCAAGCGACATTGACGACTTGAACGTCGATTTCTTTTTAATTTAAATCGATCAGTCCGTTGTGTACCAAAATGATTTCAGTTAGGAGCCGGCGTCGTATGGTTTCTGAGGCCAAAAATGTGAACTATGATAAATTTGACGTGGTAGGGCACGGGTATGATTGTTTACACAATAAGAAAAATAACTGTATCTGTGGACGGCTTGAATATGTTGGTAAATATAAATACTTAGGACTGTACATCGATAACCATATTAATTGGAAGACGCACGTCAGTGCAGTTTGTTCGAAACTTCGATCGATGTTAAGTTTTACCATCTAAATAAATTGATTAGTAAACAAACTATGTTTGTAGTCTATTACAGTGATTAATTACGGACTTAGTGTATATGGTAGAACATTCCCAACATATTTAGAGGAGATAAAGAAATTACAATTAAGATCCATTAAATATTTATTAAATAAGGCAAAGAAGAACAAATGCAAAGATAATTACGACCAGTTATATTAAATCTGTAAAATACTACCTATACATCTAAAAGTGCAGTACTTGATAGCTATAGAAAATTATTATGTTAATGAGTTTAAGGTGCTTAAGCAAAATAAATATAATACAAAGAATATTAGATTAAGAAAATTTGTACAACACCCTGTTAAAAACGATTATGGTAGGAGAACAAATATGTTCCTGGTTCCAAAAATGTATAACGAAATTGATTGGTTAAGGCAAGAAAAAAAATTTAGCAGAAAAGTAGTGAAAGATAAGTTAAAAAAAATGCTTTTGGAAAGATTGGCATAGGGCGAATTTTTCCAATAGTACGAGTATCCTAAACCCTCTCTTTTAAGTAAGTTATCTCTTATATTGTATTAGAATATAGACTTGTGTAGGATTAAGTAAATTTAGGTACATGGCAAAAAAAATGTGAGTTTGAGCGCGATCTCGCCAACAAACTGTTGTCAGTTTGGCGAGGAAATTATTTTTATAATAATGTTATGTACGATTTTGAGAAATTTACTAAAAAAAAAAGGAATTTGAGTATAAAGTAGTAAGGAATATGTTATTTTTTCAAATAATATTTGCACGCTTGCATGCTTGTTGATTTTATCATCACCTCTTTTTGTAATAATGTGTTCTAGCGCAAATAAATTGTTTTTGATTTTTTAAGAATTTTTGTTTATTTATTAGCAGTTTTTCTGCGGTTTAATGAAGTATATTTTTTATAAATACAAAGGAATGTAAACATCGTCAGAGAAAACAACAATTAGAATAATGCCGAGCCGATATCGGCGCATGGCCGCGAGCGCCCTCAGGCCCTCACCCCACCTCCCCATTATTTTATCTAATCAAAAAGTTTTAAAAGGAAAAATTATGCCGGCCTTTATTATGAGTCAACTTTCTTTAGGAGGGGAAATGAGGATATATTTTTAATAACGCCGCTAAAGAAAGTCATCGCACGAAATAAGAAATTCCTTTCGCGGGAAATGAGAACCTCACCGTAGTCAAAGTGTGAAGTTCACCGGAGGTTTGCTTTGAATACATTCTGATTCAAATGCGATCCAACAAATCAGAAAAGAGACAGTGCCAAAGGAAGAGAAAGGTTCGCTTTGTTTTGTGCATTTTGTAGGAGATATGCCGAAAGTTCAGCATCCAGAACATGTTTAGTAATATTTGGAAGTAACTAAATGTAAATATAATAAAAGTCGACGAAGAATAACTAGGACATAAATAAAGACAAACCTCTAAGTTCAAAGTAAACTTGTAAATTCGACTAAGAATGGTACAACAGAATTAAGTTTTGATAATGAAACACCCGACCTTATTAATAACTAATACAGAGAGTAGGCAGTAGGTATTATATGCATTAAATAATACGTATAATATTGAATTATTTTCAAATTTTAAGATCAAAGTCACGAGCAGGCTAGTTTCTTTATAAATTAAGGAGGCGCAGGAAAAAATCCCCGAAAAAACCGAGGGTGAGACCTCCCTAAGCAGTTTCTTTACTCAACGTTTTCAGTAAATATGGTTCGTTTATTAAAGCCAGCTGAGACGAAAACGAGCTCTAAGCTCGAAAATGTAAGAGTTATTTTTGTAGTTGTGGATGTCTGTATGTTTTTGAATAATATTTTTTGAGGCAGCGTTATTATTGCACACCTTGTATGCGTAAATCAGAGCCCGGGGCGGAACATTTCTCAGACAAAAAGATGCAATTATATGCAAAGGGAGGGGAGCATTTGGATAATGAAGCGGTTTTCGTGGGTTTCAAACAAACTATGTTTTGCTATTAGATCCATCGCATAAATTCCTAATACAACCATTGATGGTTTGGTTTGGTTTTTTTGATTTGGAGTAAGTCTTTTTTTATGTCAATTGACTGACAAACGAGCTGACGGCCCACCTGATGGAAAGTGGTCACCGCCGCCCATGGACATCTGCAACACCAGAGGTGCTGCCAATGCGTTGCCAGTCTAGGGAGGATGGGGAATGGGGATGGGATAGGGACGAGGGAATACGCCTCCGGATCTCGTCACTCACCGTACGAAACGCAAATAGCAAGCTATTACTTTACGCCGATATTCTGTGAGAGTGTGGTACTACCCCGGTCGAGCCAGCCCATTCGAACAGTAATCATCTAGTGAGGATTACTGTTTGGCTCTACTACTACAAAATAACCTGGTTATCCTCTCAAAGATTATAACGATAGGAATACATTCTTGTATTATAATTTTCCATGACGAAGGTCAAACCGGCACCCGAGTACAACAAAAACAATTTATATTTCGTATGTATTAGAATCTGTTTACAATAAAATATGAGCAAAACGCGCGGAAGGAATAGCAAGTGCTAGAATATTTTTTATGGCAACATTAGGTCAAGGCCTGGCGAGTACCTAACGGCGCCTCCTATTATTTGGAACCCGTCGCTTCTACGAATATGATAACTGAAACCCTTCCTGATCAGAATGTCTAACTTGAAATTCGTCTAAGAAGCAAAATTACTGAATTGAATGTCTATGTGGCAAAATACCTAAGCAAAATGCCTAAATTGCAATAATACCTAAGCAGCAAATTGTCTAAAAATTGGCTAAAGATAAAGATAAGGATAAAGATTGTAAAGGTTGTCGTTAGTCATATTTGCCTAGTAGGCATTTTGCTTCTTAGTGAATATACAATGAAGTTCAAGTGCTGCATAGTCATATTGCCTGGTAGGCATTTTGCTTCTTAGTCAATATACAATGAAGTTCAAGTGCTGCATAGTCATATTGCATGGTAGGCATTTTGCTTCTTAGTCAATATAAGCTTCAGGCTAAATTTCACGTAGACGTTTTGACTTTTAGGCACCATGATCAATAAGGACTGAAACTTGTATCATTATTAAATTTTACATTTAAAGGATAAACGAAGCCATGCCAATAGATTTTATTATATCCAAAGTTGAATGATATTAAAACGTTAAATATGTAAGGCATTTAACTCGATGTCGCTAACGCGGAGTGTGTTTGTTTGTTTATTACTTCCTCCGCCATCGCCACGCCTAAGCCCGTAAAGAACGAGTGTAGGGCCCCACGCTGCGCTCTTTTACGTCCACAAAAACACATTTCCGTAATCACCTTATAAAGGGATTACTATAAATAAAAAGGAAAAAGGAAATTAACCGCGTTACACAAGGAAAAAATCCCGTCCCCTCGCAATATGTGGGCTCCCACTGATAAAACGCTTTTTGTACGTTTTTCGCGTAAATGAAACAATATGTTATTATATATTCCTGACAGTTCTAACGAAACGCTCGGTAAAGAATAATCAACTTTATGCTCCCGAAGATTGAGTTTAAATTGGAATGAATAGTTTACAATATAAAAAACGAGTCGGAAATCGTAAACATTTTGATACGTTAATTTTTTTAAATATTTTTGGTTTTTCTGGTAAGCTTCCCGGATGTAATTATTGTGTAAATAAAATATATTATAACAAGGGGCCCCTGCTCGTGAAAATACATAAAAATATGCAGCTACCCCTGTGTAGGTGCAGGTTTATGCCCGGCCGGGCCGGGCGGCGTGAGTAGGGGATAAAAAAGAAAATGAGGAGTTATGTTTTCGGTAATAAAGGACGGACGAGAGAAATCGTTTAAGACGCCGCCAAATGAGATGGAACGAATATATTTGATTATTTTTATGGCGCGGAATGGCGATACGGTACGGTCTCGGACTTAATGTCTATTTGTTTTACTAGAATTTAATATTATATCGTTTATGGTCTGGTTTTATGGGCACTTGTTAAATTTTCAGTAAATTTAATAATTTTAGGTAAGTATATAACCATTCCTAACGTTAAAGCGCCTCCGGTTTGATCGATAATACATAGTAGATATTTCAATTCCGTGCGAGTGGAAGGTATTTGATCCAATCAATAAATTTAAAATAATGTTTCGAACTAATGATTGAAATCGAACGCTAGGAAACGTGTCGTTCCGATTTATTACAGTTACAATTGGGAGAGCTCGTTATTTTTATGGCTTCTAAAAAAGCGGACATGAATCAATACATGGGACACAAAGCGTAATTTATTTGTCTGTCCGTAAATGTTGTGTTGCAGAAGAAAAAAATGCTTTATATGGAATTTTATGGTTTATTCGCGTTAATTTCGCGTACTATTTATTATTAATGGAGTTTTTGCTGTCGAACTCTCAAAATTTACGAATTTTTTTTGCCTTTTGGAAGCAAAAAACATTCAGAGAAATACATTTTTTACAACTTTAGTAGGAATAAAACCTATCTTTTCATTTGACATGTCAAGACTTTTCATGCCACATTACTTTACTTCGCTGACTTGAACGTACTTTCAATTAAGCAATATTTTTTCTATAGGGTCTTAGTGGCTTTACACATTTTCGTAAACAATACTCTAAGGAGAAAAGATACACACTGGCTGCGACCCTCGCGACACGTAATGAAGGGAGGGCAGTATGATATAATGCAGTTTTTTATTGCGTTCTCCTTACCCACAACTAAAAAAACACACTAAAGTTGCGTATGATATTTTTAATTCTATATCTTACGAGTATAAAAACAAGGTTCATAAGGTCGCTGGCTGTATGCATTTGAATTATTAGCGTTTTTTTGTGTTTGAGAAGGGTTTGGACGTGGGCAGAGGGTTAAGCATCGCTTGATAAAAAAAAATACGTAGATTCTAGTTTTGCGAGGACGCGCTTCTATATCAACTTCGGGGTTAACGGAGTGTTTTTGTTTTGAGACTCACAGAAAATAACGTAAGCAATGCATTATGATTTTTCCACCGTGAATAGGACAACATTTTATTTTTTGATTGCCAATTGTTTTCGATTTCTGGAATTTGGCAGAGTAACTTAGCTAGTCTTTCACATCCAATTATAATTATAATAAGTATGGAAGAGTAACACCAAACAATATGGCATTTCAAATAGTGAGTCTCATTTTCAAAGTTATATTAACAAAATATAGGTAAATGATTTTTAGTTTAAAAGTCGCTAAAGGCCAAAATTCATGTCACGTGAAGTTATCGTTTCTACGCACGTTTATATATTTCAAAGTGTAGTTATTCGCTAAATTTAAAAGTCATTAGGTAAACTTAAAATAAGAAAGGTCAAACTTGATTTTGACAGCTTTGTGCTATACAAAATCGAGTTTGACGTTTCTTGTTTTATGTTTAGGAAATTTTAAATTAAGAAGACGCCGTTTCGAATTGGAAATTTTAATACAACTTTATTTTGCCATTATCATTTTGCCATGAGCCTGATCTGATCTGATCTTATTAGTAACTAATTAACCAAATTATTAATCTTATAGGCTGACTGACTACCGACTCGGCACTAAGTATACGCTTCTCCCTCTCGGCACTAAGTAAGTGGAGCAGGTTTTGAGCGTCAGTTATACTTCTATACTAATTATAATTCGATAGTCTTAGATAGATACCTAATTTAGCGCCTTATAAGCAAACAAGATGCTTAATTTATTTGAAATCAAACGTACCCATCCAACACAATGAGGTTCTCCTGATTATTTATTATTCTAATTTAATTCGGCTCCGAGCATCTCTGTCGCCTGTGTTTTATCGTCAGGTAGCCTCCAGCTTCTAAGAAAAAATATTTATATCTCTCTCTATTAGAAATCCCATTGTTCGCGCGAGGGCACGTCAGCACGCGACAAAAGGAACATTAATTATAATATCCGATTAAAAAACACCATTTAGCTACGCGTGAGATGTCCTTTGTTTGAGATGATTGAATTTGGAATTACCAACATTAGCTACCATCCCGGGGGAGTAGCTGGTATAGTAGAAAAAAGCTCCGCATCTACTTAAAAGAGATATAATTTGCGGGCTTTTTTCACCCGACGGGGCCGAAGTGATTGAAGGTATCAGATTACATAGTAAGTGCAGCGAGTGTGTAAGACACGAACACGCTGCGAGTACCGAGAGACTGCCGAAATATGAGGATCCAATTCCATAAAGCACATCGGCCGGAGGAAACATGGAGTTATGTCCGTACGTGCCCACACATAGTAATTAGATATTACGACTCCCAGCTAATCGTAACTCGCACGGGTGTTGTTTTACCCGAAAGGGGGAATAAATCACGAGCGCACACTACGATGGCAACACCACGACACAATAAAAAAAAAACAACACAAAAAAAGAAACAACAACAGCGTGCGGAACAAAAGAAATTATACCGACGCGCAGATTCATCGCGAAAAAAATCGTTATGATAATAAAATAAAATGGTTAAATAAAAAGCGGTAATAATAACGACGGAGAACAATAACGCTCATGCTACATTTTATGCGTTCCGAAATGAATCGAGGTTTATTTAGCTAGGCTCGACATAGATTAAGCTTTTTAACGTTTCGCGCTCGCGTGGCAGCTGCCGCAAATTTTTGGATTTAAGTCACTCAGAGTGAAGTAAGCACTGCATTTTAATGAGACATTTTGTTTCGCCTGTCCGCTTTTATAATGAGTAATGCTGTTTCGAATTTGCAATTGTAACTAACGCCACACGCGCCACCTTATCAAACACGCATTCATAAATAAATTATGATTATGAACAGCGTTCTTACTGAGTCGAAACTATGCGGACATATTTTTATAATAACGTCGGCACAGATGCACTATTAATCTCTATGTGTAGGTAGTTATTAAATCTTGGAGGAGCAGGACGATGCATGTTGTCGCCCGGTATTATTAATGGAAGTGTATCACGGGAGCTATTAGACACGTAATGAACATCGATCGACGTAAAAATACAACATCCTGAGTGGTCGCGAGGAAAGTGAGAGCCACGTCACTCTCACAAATAAAAACGTCATTAAAGATTAATCGTCTCGAGGAAGTATCATTAATATTATTCAATTAATAAAACGTAATTTCGCGAAGTCCTCGCACCCCGACGAGGAAAAAGCAATTAGTGGCTAGATTGCGTACCGTCAAAACAACTGCGTCGAGTACTCTGAAAAAAAAACGCGACGAGCATTCATTAGAACGGAATTCGCGAGGGGTGAATACGTAAGAAGTTTTTTGCATAAGACGGTGGCGCCCTCGTTTTTCAAAGTTTTTTTATGCCCAAAACAAACTATGTGGGCGCAGTGTAAGCGGTTTTCGTCACACTTGCCGAGTGTTAGTAATGCAGTTTTTTTTTAATTGTGCTCGTAATGACTGTTGTTATGGTTTTATGGTGGAGTAATGAGCGGAGTCGCGCGACATTTGCATGTGATCGCGGGGGTTTTTTTCTTCGTCACTTTCATTGATGAAGCTTTTTTGGACGTTTTTTGTTCGTTGTTTATAGCGTGCAGTATGGCTTTATTTCAAGTTCGCGGTTTAATATTTCAGAAGCTTGTTTTTAATAGAAGGGGTGTTATAAAGTGTTTACATTACCCGTATAATGTGAGTGAATACAAAAGTGCTCATTTGAATAGAGTGAGAAAGTTTGTTTCGGTGGATGATCACGACTTTGTAATTGGCTATAAGACTGAAAATTCATTGAAAAGTGTAAGAGGTAGTTTTCGCATGTGGAGAATGAGTATTGCCCTCGTTATAGACGGCCATCACCCCTGGCTGTGCCTGCGACATAAAGGCGCACGCACACGCACAGCGCTCGGTGCGGCCGATTACGCCGATAGTCTGACGTGGCGACGGCCCCGATTTGGTATTAGCAATCATTAAATTGGAAATAACGCTATATCGCCGATACACCGCTTTTCTTTTATAAATATCTCTCACGTGAACCGGTGCCGCGTCGTGACACGAACCTAACAAAGACGATCGAAATATTCAAATGGCGATATAAAAAAGACAAGTTAGGTAGCATTTAAAAACATTGTTTGTTCGACGACGAATCGCTTCCAGACATGATATAGCGCATCCGAGCTTCTGGTTACAAAGTTACTGTGCGGTCGATGTGACCCTTAAAACCAACATGTTAAAGTAGCCTTTACAATGTTATATTTTTTTTTGACTAGAACAAACTGCAGTTTAGACAATATCTATAAGAAAATGCAAGAAAAATGTGGTGTGCAATATATTTGAGCACCCTATTCCTTCTAAGTAGAGAAAAGAAATGTAGAAAATAGATAGGAAAAGCAGTCCTATTGGATGGATCTAAGTAGAATTAATTCTTATAAGTTACTTGAATCTATGTTATATATTTTGATATTGCAGTGGAATACGAGACTCTTCCTAAATTGCCCTTTTATACCTACTTCACTGAAAATAGTGAATATTTCACGGATAAATGATGTTACGGGTACTGCGCGATAACAAATAATTTTAACAATAATATAAAATTAAATGTGATGTCGTGATAACAAGCAGCACGTGCGGCCGGCATGCGCTGGCGCAGTCACGCCATTTAATATCAATACAATAAATTTAAACTTTTAAAATAAATACATCGATATAAAAAGCGAACCACCATGCCGAAATTAAGTAGGTACATGAATATTCATATAAATCAACATTACCCAGTAACAATAGCGCATTATCGGATAGCAATTTATTTGCCTATTTATTGAAATTTGTAACGGGTTTTAATATTTATATTTAGTAAGCAATCGCGCACGCTAATTCTGTTACTCTCGTTTATTGCTGTTACTTTGCGTTAGAAAGAGACGACGAGCGTATAGACCCGCTCGGCTTCTAATGAAATTGATTTTCGTCATTGGAATGGAAGCCATTGATAGGATTTTTAATGGTTTTAAAAAACGCGACAATGGTGCGGAGTCGATGCGACAGAATTATTTATTGCTAGTCGTAAATTGTAGTCGAAATTTAATCGCTGCCGAATCCCGGCTTCCTCTCCCGCGCAATGATCTTTAGGTACGTGTATGTTTCCCTTAATTGTCAGGGAACAAAATTAATTTGCTTCACATACATATGCGTATAAACTTCAATAGCTGATTTTTATGTTCAGATCTGAAATTATCAATAACAATTTGAATTAAAAGACATCTAAAGCTGACTTTTGATCTAAATAAACTTGTCACACATTCAATCAAAACACTTTTCTGTTGTAACGTAAACATAATTATTGCATTTAAAATCCAAATTATCTTTTGGTAATCCCGAGAGATTAAGCGCTTGCAAAAGACGTGTCGTTTATGAATTCCGTTTTCGAAAGTTACATCTTAAATCTCCCTTTTGAATGACAATAATGGCCCCTCCTTAGAGAAACAAAAGCGGCATCTATAAAAATCTCGAAGAGCACAAAAGAGATGCGAAATAAGCGCAACCGCGCTGTTCTGAGGTGCCAAAGACAATGATAATTGTTCCACGTGAAATATAGTGTTGCCACCGACAAAAGGGGCATAGAGAAAAAATATACATTTTTTTCATTGTTACACTGGCCATTCACAACAGGTAGGGCGATGCGGGGTGGGCATGGACAATGGAATCGTATCAATGGACGACGCCAATATTTTTTTTAAGAAAAAATATTAGGTATTGAGAAAGTTTCGGCTATTAATTACTTTTGCAGTGATGGGCGAAAGGCGTGACAAGAGTTTGTCAAGAAGTTATGTAAAAGAGAAATTATTTAACCTCTTGTATTCGTTCTAAACCGTGTGTTTGAGTCATTACAGGTAAATACGAGAAATAGAAGCGACTTTAACGTTTTACTATTGCTTTAGAAAACCGTTAAATAAAATTGCCTAAATTCATAAGCATTTTACTATAGATAAAAAACAAATTTTAGAAACCTAATTCAATCTTTGTCGAATGTATCTTGGGAAGATATTTTAATTACAAAATTCGGTATTTTTGTATATGAATAAGTACCCTATATCAACAGGCTTAAACAGAAAATAGCTATGGGTATGATAAAAAGTTGAATGTAACAATGAACCATTAATCGACATACTTACACTAATAAGTTCGACTTACGGCCGGTTACAAAATCTATCACTATTATTAACCGGGAAAATTTTCAACATCGATTTTCTATAAAACGATGTGCAAATCTTACAGTCATGACATTTATGCTTCTATGCTTACGCATGAGATTTAAAAAACACTAACGCGAATATTTATGTTCCAAGTAAGCACACACAAGGGCTCTTTCACTTCTCTGAATCTACCAGCACTCAGAGTGTGACATCTACTGAGAAGAAGCACCGAAAGAAACTCAGCAGTAGTCTTTTTCAACCAAATCATAAAAAATTACAATTATTCTACATCACTACAAAAATTAAGGCACAAAGTGCAACAGATAACCCGAGAGGGCACGAATTAATTGTAAGTAATTAAAAATAGTGGAGATGTATTGAGTCCTCGGGTCAGTAAATATGAAGATGCTATAAAAGTCTCAGAGATGTACAGGGTCCCTGGACAATTTAATCTAAGTGTCTAAGAGATTTTAAAGTTTCTAAGGGTCAGAACAATACAATTTATTTAAAACAAAGAAGCATACAACTGGATTATGTATTTTAGGTAAAAATCAAATTAATAATACTATGAATATGTTATAAAAATACAAATAATAGTAGCTATTAAACTATAAACGTTAGCAATAATGTATTAATTAGAACACTAGACAATGGCAATAGTGCAACGAAACGACACACACAACCCGACACAACAGGTTACATGAAGCATTCCTTAGCCTAATAGCTGGCCATGCTTTTTCATCACTAATGAGCATCAACTTTATAATATTCTATCATAAAAGGCGAATTGTTAATGTACCATTTAAATGGATTAATAGTAAATGTCCATGCTTTCATTCATTCTACTATAGCAACGCTTCCCTAACTTTGCTGTAGAATCTTACTCAGCTCCCCAAGAAAGATGTACTTGCTTTCTCAAGCCGAAACTTAGGAACAAGGGCTTATGCTTGCTGCATATATTAAAATTAGGGACATCAGAAACTTTCTTAAAACATTTTATATTCCTGTGCGTATACAAGATTACCTCATTTATACTGTGAAGCCACTGTAAGGATATTGATTTGTTTAAACGGTCTCTTAACCTCGGGAGCCCCGGTTGTAAATACCCCGGACTGCCCACCCTAGATTAGTATGCCTAAAATTCACAAATCATCAATTATTTTGTATCCTAAAAGTTCCTAAGTATAATGAACTTTTTCAGACGTCACTACTTCAACAATAACGTACAAAAAATCTGGTTTAAAACTTCGTCTCTAAATATTATCAACGCAAATTAATTATAAAAAAAATGCTGAGGTAACAATATATGATGAACGTTTCGACAGAGGGTTATCAATAAAAGCTATTTGTTAAAATCGGCAGCTGTGCGCAGACGCACCGGAGCGTGAACCCGACGCTCTGTGACAAAGGGCTTCCCTTGATGAGCGCGATAAATTAATAACACCCGTTTGTGCTAAATGTTACACATAGACGATTAAAAGTAGGACTCTATTCCAGAAAATTTAGGGCATTTAACTGACGTGCTATTGGATTCTAGTATTAGCTAAAGAGACGATAATTTTGGACACAAACTCACTACCTACAAAGCTTGGTCAGTGATGTGATGTCACCTCAGAATTAAATACCTATTAAAGATTGTTTATTTCCAAACATCCGGTAAAGCGTTTTTTTTTAAATAGAAGAAAATTCAACTCTGTAGAGTTTGCATTGGATAATTTTGGATTATGAAAATGAATTCCAGGTTTAAAGATAATAATTGTACAAAATTTAATAAGTAATTGTAATCTTTTCTGTTATATTCAACGGTTTGAAATCTTATCAGCACACATTAAGAATGTTTTTTGTTTGTTTCAGATGTTTATAAAGAATTTACGTCACAGGTTTAAAATAAAAGGAGAGCTAAGGCGTTTGTTCGGGGATTATGTCCCTGGAGATACGGGACTGGAACCGCAATTGTATGAAGACAATGCGTATGAGTTCAGGTAGCTATTCCTAGTAACAAATAACCAGTATAATTTTACAACTGTGCGAATCGAAGCTGTTGAAATATCATCCTTATGTCTTGAACGTCAGAACCCTGGTCAAATTTGGATAGTGGTTAATTAAGACCATAACGTAAGTTCCGCGAAACTAATGTGACTGCACATTGTTATTCTTAAGTTACAGAAATGTAAAGTCTCTTTTTGTTGCTCGTGATGTTCAGATGTAAAGTTAAATTAAAATCGTTAGGATTAAAACGCAAACGGTCTTCGTTGACTTTAAATAGTATGTTGTATGTGACCTGACTGTTGAACAAATAAAGCGAATGATAGTGATAATGACATTGAAGTTGACTTTAACATTGATATAGATCCTTCAAACACACGTGAGCTCAAAAAGCTCAAGATCAATAATTACCTAAGTCCATCTCCAAATTCCGCGAAGATATTTGGACTAGATAACGTGGAAGTTGTTAGTTTTACATATCTCTACTGATGGACAGACAAACAGTCAATAAGCCATATAAATTATAACCAATATCGATCCTATCTCGGCACAGGGTAAAAATGGAAACAAACGTATTGACGTGACTTCGGCAAACCGAGATAAAATAAATATTGTAGGGTGGGCTCGCCCTAAACAAACACATTCAGGATTTGCTGGCTGATATTCGAGTAGTTTCAATTTAATACGCCGAATTTTCATCACGTGCTTCTCCACTTGGAAATACACTTTACGCCTTAAGGCTAAGGTCGAGAGTCCTGTGCGTGATATTGCTGAGATGGATGGGCCGCTATCTTAGGCGATATTTGTTTATGGCGACTTCAATCTTTGGCGTTCAGTTCTATCGGAAATAATAAGGTAAAGAAACAAAATGGATCTAATTAAAACGAACGCAATGACACCTTTTTGATGAATAATTTAGGTATCAGAATTAACAAGAAATTAACTCGAATAAAGTCTACCTCTACAGCGGAAGTAAATGCCTTTAATCTAACGTTTTATTTGCACAGGTGATTTGTTCCGTAAATACATTGAAAGTGTGCAAAAACGTAACTCCATCTTTAATAAAATGTTTATCTTGGGGTCAGTTGCCTATTTCTTCAAAATAACAGAATAAACTATCAAATGTAGAACTTGATTCTCCGTCTCGATGTTATTGGCTAATTTAATTATCGCTCTTAGGCCGGGTTTTATAAAGCTACTGGATCCTATTTCAGTCACGAATGTTAAAAACGGTTATAAATCAGTACAGTTTCTGACATTCGTGATCGAAATTTAATCAAACGGATCTTTATAAAACCCAGCCTTACATAGATACCTATTCCTAGCCACCTAAAAATTTTGTATCTGGTGGCCATTAACTATTCATGATTCTGGTTTTAATACACTCTATTCCATAATGGAGTGCTTAACGCAGGATAGACAGTGTTTTCACCGTGCGCCTTATAATTAATATTGGCAAGCTTCATTCATGTCTCGGGGCGGTTCGGCCGCGGTTATCGCGCGTTTATCGCGCGCCCGCAATATTTCTTCATTAAAGACGTGCCACAAAGCGCAAGGACCGTGTGCTGTACGATATTTCAAGCGGTACAATATCGTAAGCCGTTAGATAAATTGGCTGTTGTATTGATCTGATAGGTACGTATTTTATAAAATAGTAAAGTAAAATATATTAATAAAAAATCTTACGTAAATAGCTGAATAAAATAATCTTAACATACATAAGAACATCGACAACAAACATGAACTGAAGACAACAATACTGTCGACTATTTATCACGCGCATGACAACTCGGACGATTATAATTTTTAAGTAAACTATTGTGTTTCATAATTAATGAAGGTTTCTCGGGAAGGGAACCCGATCGGGATTCGGGCAGTCATTACTCTTTGTGCGACATTCCCTGAGCCTGCGCCTGCCCAGGTGTTTCGATTGTGATTCTTATAGCTTCCCAATGGTTTTAAGATTTTTTGTGAATTTATTCTAATGTATAAGGAGACCGGATTTGTTTGAACACTCTTATTAATTTTATCAATACATATAAAACAGTACCGTTACTCACTTATAGACAACGCACAGCCTAAACGGGTGGTCTTAGAGGTTTGAAATTTGGAGAATACATTTCTCGAGTTCCCTAGAGGTGCACTAAGGAGAGATTTTTTGAAATTCCACCCCTAAAGGGGTGAAAAGGGGTGATAAAGTTTGTATAGAAAATACCGCGGGCGAAGCTGTGGCAGGTCCACTAGTTAATTATATTTTCATAAGTTACGTTACTTAAGAAAATGTACGGTAATTAATTAACATTTTGGGGTGTAGGTACTATGGGCAGGCAAGTTACTTCATCAATATAAATTGTTATTTTCTGATTTTCTACATCCTTACTCATTTAAGAATAATTTATTATAAGCCCAATTTTACATTTGGCATGGTTTTCAATTCATAGAACTTTACAATAAAGCGAAGAACCGTCTTCATGTAGTTTCATTATAAGTACAAAAGATTGGGTAGAAAGGGACAAGCCGCTACAGAATCGTACGTGAGTGTAAGGGATGTAGGCCCTCGCGTTGATTGATAACTGTGACAAAAAGGTGGCAGATGAAAAATAATAATTATTGCACCCATTGTTAAAGGTGTATGAACTTGATTAGGGTTGGCACAATTTTCAGTAACAAATCAGTTTTCACGAACGTCATGTATTGGTGTGAGGTTTAGCCCCTCGTTTCAGTATTACCAGATTATGAATAAATTATAAAATTTTACATTCTCGACGTTAACGCATTTTGTTTGGTTCCTTCCTAGACAGTGTCACAAACGCCAGACTCTGAATCAGATTTTTTTATGATTGTTATAAATGAATGGATAAGAATTAAATCTTACCCCATCATCAAAATTTTACTTCCATCTAAATTCAAAAATATCGATAGTAGTAACTAATGTAATACTAATAGTAAACATTAATTTATTACTTAAGTAAAAAACAATATGGTCAAAGAAATTAAAAGCGCAAACTCATTGCACTTTTTCAAATATTGACAACCCTACACTGACAGCCGGCCGGCTGTGCAGTTCGCATTTAGTCAGGACTAGACAATACACTGCGAAGCGCGCGCGCAGGTAGACATACCTTCCTAAAACAACACCACCGTTTGCCATCATCCAGACCATTAAGTTACCAAAATCAACCTTCTCACAAATGAATAAGAGGTAGAGTTTTTATAAATAGGTGCAAATTTTAAGTTTGTCCAGGTATACTTATAGATTTTTTTACTTTTCATTAGCTAAGTTCGCGCTTTATGGATCACGATCGAGGGTTAGACGGACGTGTCTCATTGTTTCGTCAAATACATGAGAATTTTGTCAATAAAAGCTGGGTGGTTTGTTTTTTTTTTGGTTTTTAGGTCGAGTTTTTGAGTTTGTGTAATACATTTTCGTTTGTTTACACAACGTGTGTTAGTGTGAGTAACTCAGTTTGAATGGCAAAAATTCGGTGTGTTTGTCTGAACATAACTAGCTTATGCTGTTTTTGATAGAAATTATTTTATACCTTTTGACTGAACATTGTTTCATCAACACAATTCTACGTGCTACGTTGTTATTTTCTCACTAAGTAATAGGTACTAGCGAATAAATTGTTGGGTCATCGTGTAATCGTTTCATAGGGCCGTACAGACCACAAAGCCTAATAACAGATCGCGTACAAACATGTGTAAACTACGCAATAACTAACTAACACGGTAATGCTACATTACAAGTAATGCATACTTGTTGAAATAGATAAGTATTAGGAATATGCCGTATATTTGATGAGTGAGCATGCGTAACACAGGTTGTCGGCAGCGTTTTACTGCTTCGTTTAACGTGTTAAGTGATTCAGTCCAAGGGTTACACTTTTCGATAGTACCGAGCAAGGAAAGATCAAGTTGAGTAAAATAACTTCGAGTTGCAAGTATATGAAGCCAAGTTATTTTGCATTGTTAGATCGTGAATTTACCTGCCTCATATTGCGGTATACGTGGCTACGGATCACTTTGTCGGCTTCGACAAAGCCCAGCTGCCGTTACGGCTTGTTTAACAAACTGTCGTTAATTATCCCTTCGGCTAACCTGAATCTATACGTTTTTATCCAAGCTTTTGTATTAAGAACCGTCCTTTCAGAACCACAGTTCTCGAAGAGCTATGGTTAAATCACGCAGTTACTGAGCTCTTATAAATTATCAGATGTAAAGATAATGAAGCATCTCGAAGCTATGGGAGGAATTCCCGTCTCCTCGTTCATTACAAAAGAGCTAACAATGAGCTATGGCACGTTCGTTACGGTCATTATTTGCTAAGCTTAATTACTTGGTCTATTCAACGCTATCTACAGGACCGATCGATATGAAATAAATCAATTTAATCTAATTAAAAGCATTACATGTTTTTTGTTCGATAACGAAACAAGACGAGGTATTAGGAGATGGAATCGTGGAGATTAGGAGGTGAGGTTGGAGCAGCGGGTCACCGATCATATCTCAAGCGTACCTACGTCAAACCGTCCATCCGCTGTCGAGTCTCTCTATAAATTATTTATCCAATCTAATTTAATTTACATCTCCCCTGACCTTTCGATGTTACACTTGGCTGTAGAAAAAATACTTGTAAGAGTCCACGTGACTCATGCAAGTTTCATGCCGCTGATTGTATTACGGCGCAGGGACCGCAGGCGGAGGGAATGTTTCGGGAGTCGGGAGTGGATCAATGCGTTCCGTGTAAACGATGAATTTTAAACGTTCTAGTCGATTCGGGTCTGAACGATGCGCGTCAGTGTAGGGGCTGCGTGCAGTGGCTGGGTGCGCGTCGGGTGTCGGCGTGGAGCTGAGGCGGTCGGTGGCTGGGGTCCAGGCGGCACGGAGCGGCCTTGCACTGCGTCTCGCCACGCAGTCTACAGCGGAAGTTTACGACCGAACGCCAGCCTCTTTTATTGGCTACCTCACAACGAAGCCTCCTCGCAGCCTCCCATTCACTTCGTAAGAAATATACTTTTTTATTGCTCTGTCACTTGGGTAATTTATTGACAATGAACACACGTGCATTTCTATTAATATTTTATGTCGTAAGAGTTTTTATGCCGCATCGTCCGCTCGTCCGAGGCCATTGTTGTACCTGGTCGGACAGTTTGTTTTATGTCCACTCTAGAGGCCCTTTAATTGTTGTTATTGGAATTAATTGTGAGAGGTCGCTCGGACACTGCTGGCCTTTTTAACTATTTGATGTATGGCTTATTACTGGGGGGTATGAAACATTTGCAGTGCTATTTATAAACGTAAGTACTTTTAAAGTTAATACTTACCAAGTCGTGCTCAATGTGTGAATGCAGCATATTTTTTAGGGTTCCGTACCCAAAGGGTAAAACGGGACCCTATTACTAAGACTCCGCTATCCGGCCGTCTGTCTGTCCGTCTGTCACCAGGCTGTATCTCATGAACCGTGATAGTTAGACAGTTGAAATTTACACAGATGATGTATTTCTGTTGCCACTATAATAACAAATATTTGAGGGAGCTTCCATACAACAAACGTGATGTTTTTGCTCGTTTTTCTTAATATTGATAACGGCAACAGGAAGACGCTTGAAATATTCACAGGGTATTTAGATGTATATTCACTTTAAAAATAAATAATTAAATAAAAATAAAACAAATATTTAAGGGGGGCTCCCATTAAACAAACGTGTTCTTTTTTTGCTTAATTATACATAATGGTGCGGAACCCTTCGTGCGGGAGTCCGACTCGCACTTGGCCGGTTTTTTTATACTTTTGGATAAAAACAATCTGTAAATATAACTGATCGTGAAGTTACTTTTAATTTGGCGAACAGCAACTGTAGAGAACTGTTATTTTTCTACACGAACTCATTTCTATACCAGTAGAGTATGGAGATTTAACTTTCCTTACAAAAAATCAGTTGGGGTGAACTGCGCGAAACACCTAAGCAACATTTTAGCGGACAATGGGATTGGTTGGTTAATTGCAGGTTTAATCGGCCGATCGGTTGACCGACTGGTCGACAGCGGCCGTAAACCATCTTCGCCGTCGCCGTAAAAGTCTCGTGCGGCTTTACATTATCTGCCTTCGGAATTATAATCTCCAAATAATACGATTCTCGGCTCAAGGGCGGTTCGATGGAAGCTTGCATGCCGACATTGTTACTGGGATTTGAAATTATTCATTTGGTTTGTCTAGGTTGCACTCCTCTGCTGCACTGGGAGTGAAGAAATAGCATAGAATGCGTGCAGATGCTTATCATCCTGGCATGTCGTAAAAGTCGACTAAGGGACGGGTCCTCTCCAACATGGTGGACTATCTGTATGGGCGATGGGCTGATCACCTGTCACCATACGGTTCATCATACCATCTTAGGACTAATTAATCGAACGTGGCCACAAGTAGTCTTGTGGCTCTGCCCACCCCATTAGGGATTTTGGGCGTGATAATATGTATGTTGTCTAGGTCATGTTACATTGGTATGAGTTATATATTTATTTTATAACTAGCTTTCGTACGTAACCTTGTTGGGTGGAAATCCTTATCCTTATCGATATTAAAATGAATCACATAAAAGAATAATTTAGTCGTCGATTAAAAATGTTGTTGAATAATGCATTTTACTCGTTTAAGGAATTTGTTGATATTAAATTGACATTATGATTATTTTTATTTGTAGTATTTATAGTAGGTTTATCATTTTATTTTAAGACATTTCCTCATATATATTTTTGATATTTAATAACATTGACGGTTATCAATCAATCCTTGCAAATTAACATGTGTAATTAGTATATTGTAATTGTTTTATGAAATAAAAGAAAAGTACCTAATCTAATCTTATCTATCCCCCGGCAATTTTGAATTTTCAGAGATAAAAAGAAGCACAGCCCTCAACTTATAGCGGTATAAACAACTCATTCGGTTTTTTTTTTTAAATGAACAACGACTCGACGCAAATTTAGTTTTTTGACACAATCTTTATATCAAATAAGGGTAATGTAAATTTTGGTACAATACAACTTAGTTTTCTTAGTAGGTACTTCAGTTTTCATTATAATAGATATATTTGTGCTTCATAGAACATTAGTTCTTACTGCAAACACCACTTGATCTAGAACAACTTATTTCGCAAACAGTCACGAATACAATTATCAGCAATAACATTACCGAGACGCCACGCAATCAGGAACACTCATAAATATCGACAAAGTACTCGCCACACCGCAGAATATGTGTGCTAGGTATATAATTAACAGCTCCCCGTTTTGGACTCGTGTGTTCACTACTTAATTTCATAAACACAAAATGACAAAAATTTTGAGACGTTGACGATGTCATTGAATTTATCTGAGGTTATGAAAAACAGATTATCGCTACTTAAACTTTAATTTGAAGCTCAACTCCAGCTGGCAGCTGGAAGCTTCAAACTTCAAATTTGAGAAATAGCTATAGAAGAATATTTGTCTCAAGAAATAGACGCAAAATACCAAGTCTGATAATTTACTTACGAATTCAGTCTTTGTTAAAAATGGGCCATCGAAGATCGATACATACCTGTAAAGAAAAAAAACGATTAAATATTTTCGTTACAATAAATTAATCTTATTCTAAGATATGTAAGACGGGTTTGATTCGTAACTTCCTGTCCTTACTTTGTGATTATTGCAGATTGTACGCATTTTTAACGTAAACGAATTAAATTTAATTAAGAAGTGAGTAACGGATGTTGCAGAGATGAAGAGTATTTTATTTTACCTTAGGTCACATAAAGTGCCGGTGGGTGTGAAACTACAATTATTCTCAGGAAAAGCGTAATTAATCTAACCTAACTTCTTACGGGCAGCAAGAAATGACCTGCGCAGACCCATGGCCACAGTCCACATGTTCAGAACAGTATATGGATAAAAAGGTCATTCTTGCGCGTTGTGAAGGTTCAAACATAGGAACACGGATCCCAGTATGCACCGATGACCTGGGTTCAACTGCATAATGAATTACAAGCTAATATTATTAACTTCAGCGCGGCTTCAAATCCTGATTTAATTTTTTATGGTGATTTTTACTTCATTTATTTATTTATTAACTTTCTGTTATTGTATGTCTTCGAAAAACAAATGCCGGAGATACATAATAAAAAATGAACCAAACAATAAAACAAGTTATTCTGATTACTAAATGTTAGGTATTATACCCGTTAAATCATAAACAGCTTCTATATTGAAATTGTGTGTATCACGTGCACCATGACGTCTCAGAGCTTTTGTATGGGCCACTTGCGGACAATGCAAAAGACTGGCTATTCCTAAGGCCTCTGACCATACTGTTCCACTCTGTGTGGTGCAGCCGCGCTCCTGAGCGCGTCGCGGGCGTCGCGCGCGCATGCCACAGCTTTTTCACCAGATTCCCTCACGCCGTCTCGCTCCTCTAATTGCGCTTAATTTTTGCTTCGTGCCTGCTTAAATACGACCCTGCACCGTTTAAAATTGCGAAGCCTGTCTGCTTGGGAGACTGATAGGCGAATTTGATAATAATATTTTCGCTTACGACTGGTTCTTAGGAAATGTTTCACTGTTTTTTTTTTGTTATACCTGTTTAATAAAGTTGCATCACTGACTTAAACACTTGGCATTTAATACTATTACCTAACACCATTGTGTTAGAGGTACTCATTTCGCAGTGATTTATCTTATTTGTTATGTTTAATGGTATGGCAATAAAGAAGGAGCCTAATCAGTGGTAAGCGCAAGCACGTGCTCCCTGCAAGAAAGACATCTCGTTTGCTGAGTCCGGTCAATTCCACTAACGACTCCCCATCCGCAGCTCTCATCAACATAGTAGCAATGAAACCTTAAATCACACCCAATTTAAGTACAAGAAAAACCTGTGATTCAGTACGTCCAGAAAGCATGGGAACGCTGTAACGAGGCAAACCTATTAGAGAAGCGAAGCGTAGAGAAATATCTCACGATCCTCATTACAAATTATGGCCGCATTCCCACTTCAGACTCTATTAAAGAGCAACGGCTAGGAAATGGGACTAAAGCAGGCAGGGACGCAATTAATATGAGATAATATAAGTAAAAACTCGCACAGAATAAATGACAAATTGCCCTTGATAAAAAGTAACTTTAATAAGTGCGAATGCGAGATTCCTGCCCCTGATAGCTGCCTCCGAATGCAAGCTGTTGTCAGCTTTCATAACTATTTATATTGCGTCTGCGAGTGCGGTGCGGGGCGCATGCAATTTATATTGAAATGACCGCAGCTATTTTACTAAGTAGGTAATTTAAATTTAAATATCTTTGTTGTATGTTAGTAAAATTACTGCACAGTGGCATGGCTCTTAACGAGCTCAGGCATTTCTGTTTTCAATCTCGAACCTTATTGTTCGAATTCCAGATCTCTTTCGCAGCAATTATAATAGCTAACTGTATCACATACCATCGATTATAAAGAATAAAATAAAAAATAAACAATGATGTCACGAAAGTTCATTCCGCCAGCGCACCGCGCCGCTGACACGACGTGGCACCTCACAACAACCTTTGTACTCTTGTTACCTCCAAAACGACCACCCGATAAGAATAGACACAGGAATCCCACAAGCGCGAGCCGATTAAACTTCTAGGTGAAAATAAAAGAGATTGTTTATAAAGCCGGGGAAGACGACATGACAATAGATGACGGTGATGGACCGAGACTTCGCAGCGTTCGGCCGCGAGCGCGCCACGCATCGCTTGCGCTCGATCCAAATTCGAATTTACTGGCACTGATTTAGAGTTCATTAATTTAAAGACGCCAGTAAACATGCGACTATAAGAAGATGATTTGGAAGAGTGGGGGCGTGATGCGGGAGAGAGAAAGCTAACGGGGTGTGTGAGGGACGAAGCTAGATCGAGGGTCACAAGCGTGATGTCAGGTCAGCCACTTTTGCACCTCACCATAACAACTCGTCTCAAATTATTATGGACGCTTGATAAGTGTTGGTAGATTGCAGCGTCTTGGTACTTTACGATGTTAATTAAGTGTTTACATTGCTAGGTGTACTAGCGAAAATAATAGGTATTGTTGACACTTATCACCGGTGCTGTCATCGGCTGGTGTATTTTGTATATCGTGTCATTCCTCGTCACTCATAGCGGCTACTGTGCTTTCACTGGTCCAAAGAGAGCGTTGACATCAAAAAATTACGTAAGTACGAGTACATCCGTTGATCGAGTGATTTGATTATCACGTGGAGACCTTATCTAGCGGATCTGAGTTCCATCTCGACGACATTGGGCGTCGATAAGATAAAGAAAACACTCGAAGCTGGAAGCAATATTATTGATGTACAAATTTTAGATGACCGTCATAAAATAGTATTAGAGTAATAATGATTTATAGCAATAAAAGCGGGTATGATGTTGGCCAATAAACTTCCTAAATCTCTTTGCGTTTTAAAATAACTCTAGATTAAGGATAAAAGACTTGAGCTGGTTGAATCTATTACGTCGGTCTCTTAATGCGTCTTAATGTGTATTTTACGATTGGTACACAAGACGAGAGCGGTTTTACAGCGGTTTGAGCGATCTCTATCTGGTGTTATTAAACCCTGTGATGTTCCGAAATACGAAATTATGAATGAGGAATAAATCAGCGGGCCGGTCGTAAACCGCTTTATGTTTTGTTCTGGCGAATACTTGGATGCGTATTCCGCGTCTAATGTACGGGCTGTACTTAAACACCAGCGAACTTCTGTGATGCTCCAATTGATGGATACCGTACTCAATTGCATGATTTGTATGTATGTCATGCTTGGTTTTAACGTCAATGCCTAGTCTCAGATTTTATTGTTCTATTCGATTTCACTCAATTACATCTCTGTCATTACCATGTTCTAAAGGATTTGTCACACTGAATGCATTCAACGTGCTGCGGTTCAGTCCAAACTAACGCAGCCGATATAAAAAGCGATCAGGCACGTGGAAAGCCCGCATGTTATACATTTATAGAGAACGCAAGTGATCGCAGCGTGGAAGCCCGTTGTCCCAGCCATTCGGAATAGTGTACGCGTCGACACTCTTGTGGACACCGTGAGCTCGGCATGTTTGCCGCCGTTCACCACGGACGACCAGCCGCAGCCGGGCACGTCAGCAGCGCCTGCGCCGCCCCCCGCCGCCCCCGTGCCCGCACCCTCTGCACGGGCGCAACGCGATGCGCGGAGGGCAGTGCGCGGGTTACTCTGACCGGGACCGCATTTAAGCCCTGAAGAAGGACTCCATTCAGGAGTTCGAAACATGTCGGACTATTTCTGACAATAAATCGTGATTCGTGAGTAAAGCCAGGCGGGTTTCACTTGGAACTTTAGGTACGCTCGGCCGTCGGGCATCGCGGCGGTGTAAATCGCAGTAGGTTGCCCCTCGCCCGCTCGCAGCGTCGCGCGTCGTCATAGCGATTACTCTACTTAAAGCGACCCTAGCGTACGTGAAAGAGAAAGTGTTACGCGACAGAGAGAGAAGGCATGAGTAGGCATATTTTCACGCCTAATCACCGGTTTTGTTAGAGAGTGATTCTTCTGTACGTTAGTACTATTATCTATTCTGTGGTAAAGCCTTGTGTTTTTCAAGTATTTATAATGTTTCACGAAAGTTTTAATTTGACTAACGCAAGTGATGCTCAAAAATTAAGCGGTCTGCGTTCGCTTTGAACGGACCGCAGGACGCAGCACGCATTCAGTGTGACAAATCCTTAATCCTATTACTTTTAGGGTTCCGTACCTCAAAAGAAAAAAAAGAACCCTTATAAGATCACTCGTGTGTCTGTCTGTCTGTCTGTCTGTCCGCCTGTCACAGCCAATTTTCTCCGAAACTACTGGACCGATTGATTTGAAATTTGGTATACATATGTAAATTGGTGACCGCAACAGGGATGCGTAACGTAAATCAATTAATTTTGAACAAGGGGCCCAGTTTTGGGGGGCAAAATAGAAAATTTAAAAAAAAAGTTACGCATACTATGTCATGTGACATATCAAATGAAAGAGATTATTGAGAAGATCTTAAATATGTTATTTTTGGAATTTTAAAATAAATGGTTTGCAAGTTATTTAGGAAAATAGGCAAAAATTGACCATTAAAATACAAAAAATAGTTCTTTACCTATAGATTACAGGAAAACCTATAAGAAGTCTATGGTATTTAAAGTAACATACGAAATTTCAGTTAATCATGTATGGAACGGAACCCTCTCCACGCGGGTTTCACTCGCACTTGTCCGGTTTTTTATTACTTTTGTTGGTGATAGTTAACAACGATAACGTTACGCGTCAACCGGTGAAGAATCGTCAGTCATACTTAGGCAACAGATCTTGTATAGAGATATAGTCGAGGCGATTTTGCTTTTGATCGCGTATCATAAACGCATTAACACTTAATGAAACATTATGAATGGCTACATATTAATGTTAGGGTGCAGCCACGTCGATATGATAAATGTGTGGTGGATGACTCGCGTGAAGTCCCGGCTTCGATTCCCGATTGGCACGACATTAGAAGGCAGGCCCTCCTTATAGACTTTATTCAAGCGTCAGTGCGAGCCATACATGGACCTATCCCTTAGAAATGTAGAATGACAGTGGACGACTATTATCAAATGTTTGACTTTATTCACATTACCATATGAACATAGTCTGATTTGCAATCGTATTACCTACCCGAGGCAGCACACAAGCTGTATAAGAGCTTAAAAACCTTTCATAACGCTCAAACTAGTGTCATAATGGCTGTATAAACTCGTATACAATTAGTGTGCTGCTTGAGAATATTCCAATGCGTGAGATTAACTTTAAAAAGTTGAACTCCAAGAAAGTCAATTTCTATACTAAATACTTAAAGAGTAAATTTTAGACATGGGTGTTTCGCTTAAACTAAGTAACTAAACTAATACTAACTAGTAGTAAACTAATGTACGTTACTTAGGGGCTAGCAGTTCCCAATGACCTTGACTTTGATCCAATGGACCCTTATCGCAATGATATCAGTTAGTTATTAAAGTGCCCCTTGGACATTTAAAAACAAATAACAGAATTAAAATTAAAAACATTAACTTAAGAATAAAAAGCGGTCCCGTAGCAATAATTTGTATGGAGAGTTCAATATTTTTGGCACATTATGACGACCAATCAATAAAAAATACTGGCTTTTACGTTTTTAAGCATTATTGATCTTCTACTTAGAATTGTTACTCATACATAACTATATCTAGATAAATAACTTAATAAAGAAGTAAGTAAGAAAAACTAATTTATTTCATACATTATGTTACGCAGTTTAACAATGCCTCTTACAAATGTTAAGAAAAAAAAAGATTGAAGAATCAGATATATTTTTGGAAATTATGGCTTAACAACCACACACTAGATACACAATATGAAATCTATAAAAATTTGACAATTTTGGCAGGTAGCCTCTTAATGCTAAAAATCACTACTTGACTTTAATTGAAAACCAAAATCGTGTTCCGAACGGTGATAGGATCGCTTCCTTGTCACGTTCGGCTGTATTGAGTCTCAGCTAACTGCTCAAGTAGCCTCAAATGTGCCGCTCTTTTCACCTCACGAGCCTTGTTTATCATACATTTACTATCAACCGTAAGCGTCAGTTTAGTTTGTAAGTTGTCAGGCTTATCCCCGATTCGAAGGATCCGCGTGGGGAGTACTGCCCTGTCCCTCTCACTGTGAGAGGAGGCTGGTGCCCAGCAGTGGGACGTGCCGGTGATGGTGAACCATCTGCAGCGCTTCGTCGCTGTAATTTATAACGCGGAGAATATATTCGTCAATACGTCTTATAAATGCATATGCTGTTTGAATGTTCAATTTAAACAGTTTCCGTGCACCACATTTGATATTCATCCGATTTTAATATTCTGGCATTACCATACCGTTGATTTCTTTAAAAAAACTTCCTTAAAACATACAAACAATTGGACGGTCCGGAAAAAAATATGATCAGAACCTGAACGAATACAATGACAACTGCATGCTGAATCAATCACAAAAAACGGAATCCGGACAAAAACAACAATTAAAGAGTGAGCCTCGGCGGCCCAAAGAAATATTTAGAATACGTCGACGACGGCACAATTTGGTTTTTTAGTATCGGAGGGCTACACGTGTCCCTGGATGTCGTCTTTATTGGTTTAGCCCAATTAATGGCGTCTAATGCGGTTCCTGGAACGGCCTTAACATAATATATGACTAATTTACATTTTTGTACGGTCTTTTAATCATTAAATATCCTATACCGCGGCCGACCTCTTTGACTGATTTAGGATTATATCCCGTATTTCATCCAAATACAAAAACATCTTTAAAATATTTTAAGGCGCGAGGTGTTTCTAAACATTTTATGTTTTAAATTTGAAGTTCACCTTAATAATTATTTCCATTAAATCTGACTTAATCGAACCTCTCTCTGACGTTATAAAGTGGATCCTAACTTTATACTAAGCTCTTATTTGTTGGTGGTTTGTATAGTTAAATTAAACTTATGAATGTAAGTAGGGACAAGTTAGATGGTTGAACTGCGATTCGTCACGTGAATGCTGAGATGTTATCTTTTATAAGATACTTATGTTAGTCCTGTAAGGTTGTTAATAATTCTGATTTCTTATGCTAAGCGAGGTGAAGATTCGATCAATCTTTATTTATAAGACGACTGTCTTATATCGATCGCTACATCAGCATACATTTTCAGTACACCTTGTAATGTTAGTTTTTGATTAGAGAAATGAGTTAGAATAATAAAAAGTACAAAGGTTTATACAGATAGACCAAAACAGATCTGAAATATTACCATCATTATATTATCTCATAGTGTCAATTAGAGTTACTGGTAACCGCCCGTTCCCAATATTCAATCCGTGGTGAGAAAATCTATCCGCGGATTGAATATAGGGAACGGGTCTTATGCACCTTCCTAATATTCTATCTTAAATACGGCTATGGCTTAAAATTTTACATTTTCCGCATAAAAAATATAGATAGACTAATCGCCATCGCTTGGATTAACTGATGAGCAAAATCGCGACGAAGTATAGAGCAGAATCGTCTCATACCCTTTCTCAGTATTCAAATCGCGGATAGATTTTGGTTACTACCAGTTAAAAACGGAAATACCTATATATATAATATTAAATTATAAGCGATATCCTTATTTAAGATAGAATATTAGGAAGGTGTATAAGGCCCGTTCCCAATATTCAACCGCGGATAGATTTGCTTACAACGGATTGAATATTGGGAACGGGCGGTTACCAGTAACTCCAATTGACACTATGAAATAATAAATAATGATGGTAATATTTCAGATCTGTTTTGGGTCTGACTGTAATCCTATTATTGTAAATTAAATAGGCAAGTAAATGGAAGATGCGGACGTTAGTCTGGCTCGAATCTATAGGTACCTATCTGCCTTGTAAGTCAGGGTAAGTTACCATTCTACGATGCACTTTTATTAATAGCAGTCGTTAATTATCAATAGGCGGCAATTATTGTTATAATTACTCGTTAGTTTAATAAAAGTGCAGGATAAAGGTGCCTATTAGCGGCCGTTGAGATGTTATCGCGTTTAATTTGCAAATGCGAAGCCGAGTGATTGAGACCGAGCGCTCCGCCGTATTGACAGGGCACCGTATTCTATGTAAAATATGAAGCGACGCGCTCCTTCCAGACAAATCGGTGGATGTGGCACAGTTTGCGTTCGGTGACACGCGTTGTGCATACCTGTCTTCTTTGAATTGATCTAGGAATGACGCATGACTATGTACTAGAGGTGAAGGACCTAACGCTTGAATATAACGCCCCATGTTCTATGACGGTCTAGTTTAAATTTCCATACCTATTGGTCCAATGCTCCTTACATGTTTGACTATATTTAGATATAGGAAAGGGTTATAACTGCTTCATTCATGTGCAAACCTTCCAGTGATATGAAAATTGCACGTTGAGTCCGGTATAGTATATAGGTAGTATAAAATAGTAACCGCTGACAATCAATGATCTACGGAAAGGTCCCGTATAACAACAACGCGTTTGCTTTGTAGAATGTTTTAAAAAGCAAAACTAATTTACAGCAAAAAAAGTAGAACAAAATGCCGTATCCAGATAAACCCTCAACACGCTCCGACGTCCAGCGCGCTGGTCATCCATACAGATATAAAGCAGCCTCTGCCCGAAGCCTATATACTGATTGAATTATGGTCGCTCCACACCTGATTAATGCGAATCCAGATCTGACGTACTATTGTCTGCTCGAATCTGCATCGGCCAATAAGAAAGAAACGCGGGATCGGGATGCGGAATGTGTGTAAGTATCAGCATTTGTCCGTGTAGGAGAAGTTTTATTTGGCTCGTGCTCAGATATGGATCTAGCTTTAAGCGACTGTCAGGTAATGAGACCGCGATTTGAATATTGCTATGGTGTTTTAAATTAAGTTCAGTTGTTATAGGAATTCCGTGTTATCATTGTTTTGTTAACAAGTGAATGTAATATCCATGCATATCGACGCATGAAACGCGACGGATTCTTCAAACTGAATCAAGTAATAATAATAGTCTTTATTTGTTCATAAATGCAGATAGATACAGATAGAGTTGAAAGCCTGGAAATTGTGTTAGTTTTCATTGTGTTACAGTCTCCCGTGTCTTCCCTTTAAATGTGTACAATTTTATTAACGAGTCTGGACTTGCGTTATTAAGTTTACAAACAGTACAAATATGTGTGGCTGTGTTTGTTTGTGTGTGTGCGTGTGGGTTGGTGCGTGCATAATAGTCATGGAATTTACTGAATTATTTCACTTCGGCTTGGTTTAATGCGAGCCTATTGTACGTTGTTGCTAAGTCATTACGCGCAACTTATTTAACGAGAAAAACTCCCAAATCAAGCAACTCAGGAGACCACTCGGAGGTTCTTTTTCCTTAAACAAACAAAAATAAATGAAAATTCAAAAGCCGAAATATAAAACGATAAGCGGATTAGATGGAACGGAGATGACATTGGAAATTAAGGCTGTTTTCTTTTGTAATTTTCTCCCTTCTCACCCTTGAGGGTGGGACGTTAAAAATGTATGTTTTCCTATAGCCCGGTCAGCGGGGAGGCCGCTCGGCGAGCCGGGACATGCCGCCGTCCACGCACTCGCTGTTTATGATACGAGACAACAAATAAACCATATTCCCTTTCTCCACTTAATTTTGCTCACAAGATTTATAGATTTTTTTCCAAATAATAAAACGAGTACGTGCGTGAAATACGCTCGCCGTTTGTTTCACTCTCGAATTACTTTTCAATAAATCATTTTGGTCCCGTTGAGTTAAGTACAGAAAATTAATTTGTTTCGGAGCTATTTCTATCAACTTTTCCAATTACTGATTGATTTATAATACATGAGTTTGTGATGAATTTGTTCGCGAACTAATCAATTTTTCTCTTATTATTCATAACGTAAATTGGCAGAAAGTATTTTCGAACCATGGAAATACGGCAATGTAAGTCAGCTTGGCGCTGCATACCGAAATACAAAAGAGATCCCCTTAGGGCTCGTGCACACCTGCCTTTAGGGTAACCAAAAATATAATTAGTTCACATTTCATTTCACATTCTAATCCTAAGTGAATTGCCACTCTGAAATCTTTGTCTTTCCCTGGAAGACAAAGGTCATTGGCATAAGTGCAACGTTCATTTACCATTCGGTAGAGCCAAACAGTAATCCTCACTAGATGATTACTGTTCGAATCGGCCGGCTCGACCGGGGTAGTACCACAATCTCACAGAATATCGGCGTAAAGTAATAGCTTGCTATTGCGTTTCGTTCGGTGAGTGACGAGATCCGGAGGCCTATTCCCTGATCCCCATCCCATCCCCATTCCCCATCCTCCCTAGACTGGCAACGCATTGGCAGCACCTTTGGTGTTGCAGATGTCCATAGGTAGCGGTGACCACTTTCCATCAGATGGGCCGTCTGCCTGTTTGTCATTCAATTGACATAAAAAAATAACAAAATAAAACTTCGATAATATCGCCTGTTGTTTTTTTTTTCAGAGATTTCTGACTTGTCTACTCAGTGTTTTGTTTTCCTATTTGCAGCATCGAGTAAGCTAGTGCACAGCAGACCTTATTGTCGTAATTAAAGCGATACGCGGCGAAAAAGCCGCACGCGGGCCGCGCGGGCAGCGAGCGCGCCGAGCATCGCGTTTTTGCCGCGTCAAAAACACGCGCCGCGATCGCGTCGACCTGCAATAAATTAGGCGGAGTGGCGAAAGCCGACACCGCTCAATACTGGGCGTTAAATAAAAACATTAACTGCTGGTTGAAATAATCGAACGGAAAAAGTGATATTGGACCGATTTGGTCGAAGTGGCGACAACGAAGGACGTGAGCCTTTTATATTTGCGTCGGCATTTAGCCGTTTCAAAGCGAACGATACCTTTAAGTTCTTCCCGATGAAGCCCTTAAGAAATGCCGACGGGTGATTATTGCCAGAAATGAGGAATACCGATCGATTTTATGTTCAGTTGAGACTGTGTTTTATCAAAGACGTATTGTGGAGCCTTTATCTCATGATTAATGGCTTTACCTAAATAGATCGATCCACATAAGGCCCCTTCTGGATTCAGTTTGTAAATATGAATTAAATTTCATAGAGTAAAGTGACAGTATTCGTAACATTACTGAATTAACGAGTAACGCTTACGAACTTTTTCTTCCATTTTGTACTCAATCTCAACTAAATTAACATAGTTAAAGTGCACAGAAGCGGCTGCGGTTGAAGGGCGCGCAAGGTCAGGCCACGGAACGAGCGAGCTGTCAACTGCAGCGCTTACGCAAATATATCAGGCTATTTTTAGTGTTACCTGTTTGCTAAGCTTACGCTAGAAACTTGTTATAAAGAATTAAGAAAGACTCATTAACTGCTTTTATACATAGATTATGAAATTATAATACATAATATTACTTTCACAAAAAGTTATAGAAGACTGAAGCATGCAAAGGGTACTACATTGTCTTGATGGTAATTACAAGTATGATCAGTCCTTAAGACAAATAGCTGATTTCACAAAGGTCGCTTCAATTGATCTTCGATTAAAGTCAAGTGTATGTATAGGTTGACAGCTGGTTGACGGATTAAATTTATGGAGTTTGTCGATTTGACCATAACGCGGGTCCAGTGCGGATTTGGGACTTAACTGACTGGGACTTAACACACATCTTTGAATTACTTCGAAGATGTGTACAGTGGTTCGTGAGCCAGCAACAAATTTTCATGACCAGTTCCCTCTCGGATGATAACGTAAAATGCTTCAAAGAGTTGTATGATGAAGCCTCATGCGTCAGCTGCGGTTCCGTGGGTGGCTTGAGCAGCGATAACCTCCCAGGCATACATTTTTTATTAAGTCATTACCTCCCTTATGGAATATAACTCTCTGAAATATTTGACGAGCTATCGCCCGAGAGGAAATTATTGCCGTAATTTGTACCTGGCTCGTAGACTATAGGTTTTCTCAAGATGTTTACTTCACCGAAATGTGCGTGGTCTTAAATATCAAATTCAATTCCGCACATGAGATCAAGATCAAGAGAAAACGTCAAAGGTGCGCCGGGATTTGAAAGCACCAGAGGCCACCCGTCAGACCACTAGGCTAACTATGGCTTGATACTTAATTGTACGCACATTTAAACTTAAATATATTACTATGAAAGTATATACATAGGCATCATTCCCTGAAAATGTTGTTAATTTTGGAAATAATAAACTCAAATACTGAGTTTAATATTTACCGGTTCTAGTTGATACATGAGACTATTATTTATATTCCTAAATAACTGCCAAGTAACGAAATACATCTGAGAAAATAAAATAATAATTAGATCGCCAGAGCCTTTAGAGTCTAATTGATAAATGTCAATCATGACTTTATATTCTACAGTGCTCGCGAGTTTCATGGCCGTACCATTTATAGCTGGTGTATACATACATATATGTGTATCGAGCAGTGACGTGGTAAACGTAACAAACGTGCCTGTTTACGTTTCGAATGACGTCAGCAAATCGGTTTAGAATCGAACTGACACTTGAGTGAATAGTTTAGAAATAAACTTTGTAAAAATGTTGGGTCTTTAATTAAATACCTACTTATAACAGTTTATTTCAGGGACCTTTTACAAGCTTTTATTTAAATGGCCCCTTTCGTATTTATAGGTTAGTATGTCGTTCTGGTACAAGTGAGTCTTTTTACTTCTAGGTATCCGATTGACTTGTTTAATATGAAGTTTTTAATTCTGATAACAGCGATATCGCGTATGGTTTTATTACGCTGCACTTGCCATTGCTGTCAAGAATAAGAGCTACCATATCGCAGCAAAATAATTTGCATTATCGCGTAAGCAATTTCAATTGCATGTGCCTAAGCATCGTTTTGCTGTGTCTTCTTGGGAAGTTAACATTGAAAATAAAGTGACAAAAATAAGCAACTTTTCGTTACCATAGTGACGGTCGGTTTCTGTACCACTTAGCCCAATCTCGATAGAGACCCAGTTGGCAAAACAATTATCTTATTTTTTGTATATAAACTACTGAGCTTCGGGAGTTCGAACCTTAAGCTAAAGTGATGTTTATAAACATTCTATACGACTACGATTAAAATTTTCCATCGCTCGAATTTTAACCCACCCTTTTGGTTCTGTACATTTGTTTTAAATGTTTCGTATAAAGGTCGGATAAAATTTAAATGTACCCCGCCTGAAAGTTTGCTATGCTGTACGGTCTGTCTAGCGCTAACTCATATTGCATGAATTTCAATTGGAGCCGCAGGCACGGGATCACACCCTCTGCGGCAGACAGGTACCGCTGGCATTGCAAATTTAAATCGAAACCTATGATGACATGTATATTCCATTATATTTACCAAATGCTTATTTCATTGTGAGTGGTTAATAAGTGGCCGAAGTTGATGTTTTATATATAAAGGTTGACAGCATGTTGATGGAGATTTAATTATTAATCTCGAATTAGCCCACGTGGCGTTTGTTTAAATGACCATGAGTGTCTTTGTTTAAAAGTAACGTGATTAGTAATGTACTATTATTAGGGAATTTCGGAATAATCGGAGATAAAACGTTGCTTATATCTAACATGCAAAGGTATGACGTGACATCTTCGTTCCTAGGATCCTAAATGCAGCCGTAAATCTAGTCACTTTGTGAACGGTCAGCAGAAACACGGAATTAGTATTCGAAAATGCAATTTCAGTGCAGTATTCTGAACGTACATAGGGGGCGGTCCGAAAGGGGTGGCCGAGTACATATTCATCTTGTTAGGTATGCGCCCGGATGCGCCAGCTTCGGCAAACACAATAAGAGCTTTCTTGCCTCTTCTTGCCTTCTTTCTTGCCCCCTTCCTTCTTGCCACCCTCCCCCGTCGCTCTTATGGAAAAGTTATTAGAGCGCGGCCCGCCGGGGAATCCTTTTTCCTTGGGTAAATATTTGAGAGAGAAATTAAAATTTGACAGCGGACGCTCCGTACGGTCTATTCTATATGCCCGCACGTGATAGTTGGGGCGTAAAATGAAATTTATATTGAGTTTGCAGACTTTGTAGCTGCTTCGTGCTATAACCTCGTACCTCACTCAGTACGTCAGTATACCTACACGTGCATGTCCCCAAATATCAGCTGTTTACTATGTTATTTGGCCACTTGACGAAAACTAACGGTAGACAGGTACTTATAACAAAAATGAAACAATAATCTAACGCCTACTTGAATACAGTTTCAGTGATGTGCGCTGTAAATTGACATGGCGCAGAAATGTTTACACAATATATTCCAATAGAACAGATTATTCAAAATCAATTCTATTGAAAGAAAGCATCAATGCCGTATGGAGCCAGATCTCAATTCCAAGGCACTCCAACTTTTAATGTGCTCCACAAAGCGGACTTTGCCAATTTGACTAGGCAAAGGAGCCTGAAAACTTGCCCGGGTGAGGTAAGAGTGCTCGCGTGCATGTGGAATGAGGGCTGGCTATTACTCATATGCAAATAGCAGCGTGTGAGCTATGCGCACATATCTGTTTGTATAATTTGGGAGGGATTAACATATTGAAGTTGCAATGGCTAAATCGTTATTGTTAACTACGTTTAGGGTACTCATGTGATTAGAGTTTTATTTTCATTACATTTCAAACCGGGGGCGTCCACTGCTGGACAGATTTAAAATAGAGTTAAACATTTTCATATTAAATAACAATTACAATGTGTTTCTGGAGCCGTCCTTCTTATTTCTTGTCACGGCTTCCTGGAAAATACCACTTTCAACATTACTTTTAGGTAATTGTTTATCGTACTTTTGTGTTGTTTTTCGCGTATCATATAAAAATTACTAGTTAATTGACTTTGTTAAACTTAATAATGAATAACAATACAACGCTATGTCACGTTATTAAAGTAATGAAGCTAAGCAAGCTCTCAAACGCCAACGTAAACAAACGAAAGCCAAACAATAATTCACACGTAGAACCAATGTAGTGAAAAATGAGGTAGCTTCGGCGCGTGAGCCGCCTGCAAAGCGCCCCCTAACAAATGATCAGCATCGCTATTTACTCTGCCGAGTAATTATATAAGCTTTCAGCTATATTATGTTTAAACATATATAAAATGAGAGCATAATATACATATGTTGAAGATTTGGAACAGTACCTACAGCAAAGATGGGCTTGCGAGTCATTGAGCAGAAAATCGTCGAAATACTTAATATCCTAGGTTTACTTAAATTCTTAAACTGAAGGTTTGATTAATTTTAAATTATGTAATGTAACGTGATGTATGTAATTAGATAATAAGTAATATGATATGGATCTTACATGTCCGACACAAAGAATTACTATTATTAATATAAATGAAAACTTGTTAATGATTATCTATCTACTGTGCCTCTATTCGGGAACGCTAAGTGATTCTGTAGCGACTCGTGAGCGAGATTTCTCATCCCACTCTTCCGCACGACGCGTAATGCGAAAGAGTGGGATGAGAAATCTCGCTCACGAGTCGCTACAGAATCACTTAGCGTTCCCGAGTAGAGGCGCTGAAGTGTCTACATGGAAAATATTATAATAGATATTTTTCAGGATTTGTTTTCTTATCCTTTAAAATTGAAATTTATTGTAGCTTTTTCAATAACGGAATCGACTATTCTGATAATTTTCGATAACAATCTCGAAAACGGTTTAAACTACTTAGATAATATTTTCATTGCAGGGGAAAGCTTTATAAGAGCTTTAATACTATAACTTTGTCATGCTTAAAATATTCTAATCAGCCTCTGAAAAAGCTTGTCCTAACTTCAGTGTACCTTTGTTTTATATACATCTTCGCGGATCCTTTCCCTGAACATTAAGGGGTAATATCCGGGTAATTAGCGGGGTGGGGGGGAGGCTGCGCGGCTGGGCGGGGCGCGCTTGCGCGAGGCCTCATCGACGCCTGCCGCTCATTAGGGCGGGTAGGCGTGGTGTAATTAATGTAGGTGAAAGGTATATCTAGGTTAGGTGGTAGTTGTTGTGTACAGCGAAGGTCCTAATTTGTCCCGATAAATAGCATTAACGATTATGATTTCTTGAATTATATGATAAGATTAATAAAATAGGCGAGTGCTATTTTATACTATTTACTTAAGGAGTAGGTAAATAAGTAGTTATGTTTTGAGAATTTACGTAATGATTTTTATGATTATTTTATCAAGTTCTGAGACTTCCCAGTAGCACACAAGATGTATAAGAGCTTATACAGACATTATAACTTGTTTGAGTGGTATAAGGGCTTTACAGGCTTTTTTTTTTTGATTATAACTTTTTATTTGTATTTAATAACTGACGATCTCAATTTAATTTCATATATCTTGACATGTGTACAATTTATAATGTAATATTATATTGAGAAATAAATAAATCTAATCTAATCTAATCTATACAACTTGTGTGCTGCTTGGGTTGCAGTGGTTGTGAATGAAGAATGAATGAATAAGGTATGCTCATAAGATATACGAAAATAATAATTATAGTGGATAAAGCATAAGTTTAGTAGGATCATGACTCTGGTATATCCACCAGCTATAAATATATATATTTTTTAGTTGACCTATTTACATAATGTTGAACAACTAGACCTTTATGATAAACAGCCAAATAATTTCGTCAACTAGTTCAAGATTCATGAATAACCTTATTTATAAGTAATAACATATGATAGAAATAAATAAAACTAACGTTTCTGGCGCGCATTCAAATGAAATGGGCTCGAAATCCTAGATAAGGAGGCTTTATGAGGGAATAAGGAGGGTGGAACGGGGTGGGGGCATTAGTCTCAGCTTCCTAATATAAATAAAGGTACATTGCTACGTGATTTCACGACGTATTAGTACAGTCGGCGGAAAATGGGGATGTGAGCTTCGTGAAGTATTTAATGTCGAAATGGTTGTGTGTGTCTTCGAGTATTACTTGGAGTTAAAAAAAAGGAACTTTGTGTCACATAGATAGTGAATTGAAATCCTTATAGGATGACATTTACTACTTACTTATTACTTAAAAGTACGGATTTGCTATCTAACTCATCTTACCTATAGCTAGGTTAGCGCATTCCCTTCTTTTATACTGGTGCAATATAAAGCTTAGCAATATAATGGATACCATAATTTAATACAGTATAAAATGATATTTAGTAGAGTTTAACTTTTATATCTGTACTTGTAGGCAGCACAAAGTATTGCCGGCACGAACGTGCGCGTCAGTTCGGCAGCTCGATTTTTCGGAGTCGCTTGAAAATCGACTTCATTTGAAGGTTCCGCTCGCGGGGTAAAGAGAAATGTCTAGTAGCATATCTAAATAGTATGATTTACATAAAAAATCGCGGCACGCGACGAGGTGACGGTGCTCATGTAAATCGCCTTTTGAGAAGCACGTCACGTAAGGAGGAAGGGTGCATATATTTTTGATTTGTTCTTGCCTAGGCAATTTTTCCGTCTACCCTTCATCTTGAGTTGCGACGTAATGATGCTCCTCAACTTTGCCGCAGTGAATTGGCGCCAACTTTCCACAAATATGCCAAACAAAGAGTAAATCTTGATTTAATACTTCCTACGTTATCAAGCAGTTTGTCAATCAAAAAAGATCTACGTTCCCTTATAAAGGGCGCAGTTTCCCGCTTTCAATCTCGGCCGGGTGTTACGGCCGATGTACGGTCTACTGCCTTCATTTGTCTTGGTGTCGCTCCCGACCCGAATTATGCGGCGAACATGTTTCGATCCCGATCCGAAGAGATATTATCTCGGTTGTAATTTTTCTTGCCTTTCTTAGTATTCAAGACGCAATGTATTCCCGCCCGGCGAGCCTAATGCCTTTTACATGTCTCTATATGTAAAGGAACGTAAGGAAAACTCAAGCCTCTCCACGCGGGAGGGAAATGAAAAAATGTCAATGATTGAGCGCCATGCCCATGGGAATGGATTCGCGAGGGTGGGGTGTTACACGTGTCTTATAGTTGAATTGTCAATTTGATTCACGGGGAGAAATATATAATTTTCCTTGAGACATAGATTGTTTTATAAGAAAATAATAAAGGAAAAATATTACGTGGAATTCTATTACCTCTGCGATATAATGTTAAGATGGCTTGGAATGAGTGAAGTGAAGAAAGAGATTGCTAAAGTCTTAGTTTTGGCAAGGGACGATGTCTAGTTTGGTTCGCTCTCTGAAATAATTACGCTTTACAAAGTGTCCCCTTTATCTCTCTCCGCCGTTTCCTATCTTCGTTTGTCCCATTTATCCCGGGAAACGTCCAATACGTACCCGGAGGATCGTACCACGCAGTTACTAGCTACTTTAATGTGAGTGAATTGCTAAGTTTTAACAAAGATGCTGAGTCAGTAAAGAAATGATTTTGATTTATTTTGATACTTTTATGTTTATACTCGACTTTTTATTTGTAAATCAGATTTTTAATTCACTCTTGTAAATGGAATATGAAAATAATAGTAAGGCGAGCGACGCTGGGGGTGGTTAGTTTGAATTTTACACAAAGTACCTAACGTGTTTAAGATTTTAGGGAAAAAGGTTTTCAAGTAATAAAGTTTTAAAACAAAACAGCTCAGTAAAGTTGATATTTTCAAAGGATAAGTTTATTGTATGTCAAAACTATTTCCGCTCCATTCCCCAACTAAATTAATTTCACGTCCCTATTGGATTATTTATGAGTTCGTATAAGCAATAAATGTATATAAAGATAACATGGTATTTGCTTACGATCGTTAAGAACTTGGTTTTATCTAAAAAGACGAACAAAAATGTCGCGGCTTACCGTGTATCGTAAAAAACTCGAACAGTACAGACAGACCAGCACAACAAAAATACTTTATTTATATGCTAATGTAATTTATATGACGCTTAATGTCTCATGGCTGGTAACGCACGATTCTGCTCCATTCTTTCAGGGGGTGGGAGCATTGGAAAAGGAGTCTACTGGGTTGGAATTAAAGTGTCGTTTAGGTCGCGGTATGTGTCGTGTGTGTCGATACGATTATGAATGCGCGGTAGGGGGCAGCTCCCAGCTTCCTTGCAGTGGAAGGGGGGCGACGGGGAATCAATAAAAATACGCGAGAAAAGTGTTGATTATACAACTGGAGGAAAATGCTTTCAATAACGTCACATGCTACGAGTATTTGAGGAGGCGCGCTGTATTTGCAAGAATTTCATAGAAAGTAATGGATATATTAAAACTAAGTAAGAACCTACGAAAAAGCGCCTTATAAGAAAAAAACGTAAGTTGATAAATTAGCAGCTATCTTCAGCAATGATTCATTACAAGCACTGTTAGAATATTCTGAAGTAAAAATACTTATCGGAAAAATGTTCGATTCCCTCAATTTGGGTCCGTTACCGTCCGCTTCAAAATACAAAGACCCAAACATATGCAAACATTTGTCTCCTGGCTTCGTGAGTCAAATAAAGTAACTGCTGAATGCAACAAGATTAAAGATCTGTGTTATCCAAACAAATCCTTATAATCCCGCATTTACGCTACTCGACAAAGACTGTCTCAGAAATCAATCCTCAAGCAGACTTAGTCTTATTGCCAAGACATACAAGAAATTCAAATTATACGAAAACACGAAACCATAGAATCGGGATGATGGACATTCCATCTCTGGATCGCGATGCATTTGCATAAAAATCGAGGGGACAGGCCTGGACGACCGTCTCAAATGCAGATTCGAGTGGATCTGCGGCATAAATAGAATACGAGCATTGGTTGCACTCCAAAAATTATGCAGACTTGCATCTGCAATTATACTTAGTTTAACTTTATGTTTCTGGCTTTAGAAAAGTTAAGCGGATAAGAAAATAAATGCATATATAGCGACGCAATGTATGCGACGTTAAGTCAGTCACCGTTGTTAGGAATTAATATAATAAAATTATATATATTCAATTTAGGCTTTTACAAGCTCTTATGAAGATCAAGGAGTAAATCTACCGATTTGTCATTGGTGCACGCGGACTGCTTATTTTTCCATGTTCATTTCGGATCTAATTGCAAGGCAATAATTACCAGTGATATTTTAGTAACATACCTATTAGTTTTCAACTTTATATCTTAGAAAATGAATTCATAATGACAATCATATTCATAATATTAATGTAAATTACCACTATCACTATTTATCATACATTGTTTCTTTAATTGAACTTTAATCCATAATAGGTACTTAATTAGGTCCATTATTATCACAACATACCTGGGAATGTCAAAACTCGTTTCACCTGCGCTAATTTATTGCATTCGTAATATGGTTCGATATCAAAAAACAATAAGGTTGTAAGTACCAACAAAATGACACATTTGACGTTAAACCTTACTTACCTTATGATAGCAAAGTAAGAAAATATCAGCCTGTCAACTTACCTGCAACAAAAAAGTGGAATTTAAGGTATTTTAATAGTTCTTCATTGCAAATATTTCATTTATTTAATCGTCATAAAAGACTAATTGCTCCTTCTCTACTTATATATCGTTGACCATGACTTATTTAAGTTACAATAAATAAGTAAGCTCGTAAAGATCATATTTTGCATTTTCATTAAATTTTAAGATTATAGTATATTTTATCGCTCCCACGTGTTGAAAATAGAGTTCTAAGATTTTGTACTTTTAAGGCTTGCATTATTTCTTTGACACACCGTCAAAACCTTTCGTATCGCATACCATTTGCGTTATTTCCTTTATTTGACCTGCTTACTGAAAGAAAATCCCAAGAACTTTACTTAAGCTAAACAAACGACCTATCAAATGCTAGCTAGCTTTGCTCAGCCGACCATCGCGTAAGCCGCAAAGAAATGCATGAAAATACAACCCGTTAGTTTCTTTAGCTTGTATATTATTTGATTATGATGTTTTTAAAATTGACTTTAGAACATTCGAGTTTTAAGCAAATACAAATTTAAGCGTAAGAAGCGAGGTTTTTAATATAAGTAGACAATATTATTCTTTGTATATAATATTCTTTGCATTATCATGGCGTTTCTATTTTTAATACGACATGTTATAAAAGCTCATTATTTGCTGTTATCATATCATTAAATAGATAGTTAAATTTCAAAGCACAGTTAACTTTTTTATTTGCCGACTGTTTAAATCAACCATTAATGAACTTTATTTGAAGAAAATGTATATGTGTATTTTCAAACACATTTTATCTCAAAGGCAAAGCATTATGCTGATAATTAAGTTATTATCCTTTTATGGATGCGTTTCATTAACCTTTGAATGAGGTTTTTATAATCAAATCATTTCTATGCATCCACTCCTAAAGAGACGTCGCTAGATTTTCGTCAAGCACTATAATTTGCACCTTTACTTAGAAGGTTGCTTTTTTAATTAAACTTAAGTTATTTAAATCAAAACTACCTTCGCACCCAATTACGTATTAAAATGTTTAAAATTCTACTGATGTTTTTAAAAACAATCGAATACGAGGAACCAATTTTAAGTGATAATTTATGCATGCGAATTGAAGACTTCTGCATTTGGAATCGATTGATTTGAAATTCGACAGGAAATAATAATGATAAACCACACTACAACTTCAGCTAATTCAAACGAAAGGAAGATCTTTATATAGTTGTAAAAAAGTATTTAATATTTGCAGCACGACGAATTTACGGAGCTATAAATTTTTGTCATTAAGATAATAATAAGAGTTGGAGTGTCGCGAACAGGATGTTATAATGCCTTTTGTTCGCGGCCACGCCACTTGCATACCGATCAACACTTCACTAAAAACCTCCATAACTAGCTACATTTTTACTTAAGTTTCATTTAATTCTCTGTATTAGAGAGGCTATATCGTCTTGGATTCTATATTTGGAAAGTTTAATTTTTTCCCATTAAGGCTCAATCGGAACACATTACTACCGCTAAGTTCAATGTTACAGTTTAATATCCGAAGCAAGAGATCGCGAATTTTATTGCCACCGAATTCTGAGGTTTGTGTGTCGTTTTTGACCCCAAGACTCAGAAAATTTGCCAATTGAATAAGTACTTGAGTATTTCCAAGCATTTACATTAAATATTCAAGCTAGATACTTAGCATATAAAGCTGAGTAATGACAACAGCGCAATTTCAAACTTTACTGCTAACTTTATAGCAAAGAGGTTAACAAAGCGGCAACAATATTAGAAAACTAGCAATTGTCACCTCGTAACACTTAGAACGGTTGACACCGTTTAGGATTCACAGCCACACTCGATAGTTCTGCAGAATATAACAACCCATCATTACGTATTAGCATAACTGCATACGATAAAAAGTGGTAGAATATCAGCACCCGTGGCAAGGAGTGTGGAGAATGATAACGACTAAGGGAAAGTCCCAGGCTGATTTATAGCTGTATTTGAACGGGGTTCTGATCACTTTATGATAGCGAAAACTGCTTGAGACTTGGCACTGGTACTTCACACCGGAGCCCTTAGGAGATTCATAGAAAGTGTGATCTTTATGTCAAAGACGTAAAGTCTATCAGTATAATCGGAGCCGTAGAAAAGCTCATAAGGTGCGAATGCAAATCGCTTGGATTAAGTCGAATGCGACAAAGTAAGATGCGTATTACATGAGCGTGACCGAAATGATCGGATGAACATTTATATAACGGAACGCGTCAATTTGAAGAAATTGTGATGATGTGATGATTTCGTTTGATCTTACTCTTGGAAAGTCTTTTCCTACATGATGCATTGTTATGCTAATTTTAACTTAGCTCTAAGTGGGTGTTATTTGCTATGGCGATGACATGATGGCAAAAGTTACATAGAAGAAACTTGCTAGAAACCTAATAAATAATTATAACCTAATCAAAACGTAAACGAAACCTGTTGACGGTTAATTGGTCATCAAAACATGTCATGCATAAAATAAAGTAATGAATAGGTACGTCAACAGAGTAAAGAACCCATTCAAATATCACACGGTATGAGTCATTTAGGAGATAGACATTAAAATTTTACTAGCACCTGGAATTTAGCGACACGGCTATAATAAAAATAAGTTTATTTAAATAAAACACAGAGCTTAGTATGCAACTGCGCGCGCGAATCTTTCCATTGTTTTCGCTAAATGACATCAAAGTTGTGTCGGCGGGTTGTATTTAGAATGTGAAATAATTCGATGTTCTTGGAAATATGCGGGGCTTAGAGTTAGGTGTGCTGGCCATTGAAGTCGGCGCGGATTCGTTGAACTTTAGAAAAAAATACCAAGCTAAGCGCGAGAGATCGATGTCTCAATAAGACGACCGCATACTTGGTTTCTCAATTTGGGCAAATAGAAGTAACTTGAACCAACGAATTAAATAACAGATTCACTTAGGTTCTCAAATCACCATTCGCACGTGCGTTCGGGCGTGTTCTAGAGCATTTTATTAACATGTTAAGGTATTCAATCGCCGGTAGAATAGTAAATAATGCTAATTTACTCTCGAACCGTAGTTCGATGTAAATAAAGAATTATTCTTGCTTATTTTAATATAGATCCCATACATAGATGACATTCGTCGTCAATCTCGTGTTGAAAGTCTCGCCTTATTTAGAATGGTCCAAGGTTCATTGTTGTCAAATAAGGCATGGACCCCATCCGTCATTTATGACAATTAATTAAACGTATTTGAATTAATAATAATCGATACGTACTCATACTTTTAGGGTCAGCGAGTACATGAAACAAAAAGGTAAATTACAATATGCAGACACGGTATTTAGCTTAAGCATCGTAAAGTAAGAGGAGGTAAAGAGAAATCGTGATGAGAGGTGCGTTTGTACGATTGTGGTAGGGTTTTGTGCACGATTATATAAGGCTATAAATGTCAAATTTGTTGAGATCGACTTTTTCCAGTCTACTAATTTCAATTTAAAAACCTAATCTAAATTTCATGAGTCAGGCAATCAACTTTACCTCAAACGATTCCTCTAAGGGTAAAGAATTCTTTTGCGAATACAATTCAATGAAGGGCATGAAAACTTTTCCTATTAAGGGGTTACACGTGAATGATCTATCAGTAGGTGTTTACGTGAGTTTGCGGTTCGCACAGACTATCACAAGGCCGTATGATAATGCCGTCGAAGGTTCTTCAGGAACTGTTTATTATTTATTAGGTTACGTGAAAATCAGACAGTGTCACGTTGCCGGACAAAAAACGCGAAAAAAACGCAAAAACGACGGAAACTAAACTATAAAAACCGTGTTATGTATGCAGAGCTGGAACGTGGGTTCCGTCGAGGATTTATTCAGAGTTTGATTTATTGACGTCGAAATGTGCCTAAATTTCTGTGATATTTTTGCTCCCTAACATAAAATTATTCGTTGTCTCTTTCGTACAGATTCTTATAGGGCTTCTAATCCATTTCGTTTTAAGAGTTAGGAATTTTTATTTCATTAAGGCTTATAGATTTCGTTGGCCAGTTTCACTGGTTTGATGTGCGTATTCAGATTTGACAGAACCTTAAAATATCAGGGTGATATTAACATAAACGAGACACGCGGGCGCGGCGCGGGCGCAGTGTTTGGGCCACAGTCACGTACTCCCGGTAATGACAAATTCGCGACCATTGTTATTGTTGGCTGAGGATTTTTTCAACTGCCAAGGTTTTCATTTTGAGTAACAATGTGAACGTGCCAATAGCACATTTTACAGGAATTAATTATGCAAAAAATCGACCGTTGAGGCTGCCATCGTAAATGATCGGGAACGTTGTTTATTTATCGAATCTAGATTAAACAAATTTAAATTATAAGTCCAGTTTCTCTTGACTTGACGGTACGTGTTAGGTACTTCTTAATTAATACTGTAGGTCTCATATATTCAATGTGAGTCGCGAATATAGGTGTGCCTTGTGTGTTTCTAATGCGATTTTGATAGTCCCAGTGTGTTCAAAAGTTAAAAAAGAAGGTACTCCTAAGCAGGAGTCCTTCATACTTGAAAGAAAAACGTATATCACCTAAGATAACGGTAGATAAAGTTATAATTCTCAGAATAAGACAATGGCGTGTCTGCGTTCACCAGAATGCCTCGAGGCCTCATAAACAAATAGTTAGAGTTAAACTAGCTTCAGGTCAGAAGAGAAATCTGTTATCAAGCGGTCGGCCCAGAAGCATGGATGCGTGTAATTGCGCCAAAGACACCACAATTAAACGTTTGCTTGACGCAACGGTTATTAGCCGGCGTACGGTGCAATTAGAGGCCGCCATTGTTGCAAGCTCCACAGCGAATGACGCAGTCGGTTTGGTTGGAAGTGACAAGGATGAATGCGAGAGTTACGTGATATTTTCTTTAAAGATACAGAGCTAACACTATCTTCTGCCGGCGACTGCGTCCACGTGGAATTAAATAATTATTCCCTCGAGAACTTTTCTACCTATCTCAATGCCTTAGGTAACTAACTACCTATATACCAAGTGTCATGAAAATCTCTTAAGCCATTACAGAGCTGAATGCTAATAAAAACAGACACAAAAACTTTGGCATTTATAATATACTCGTAAGTAGGATGCTAGAACATTTGTAAAGTCACACATACGGGCGCATTGTTAGATCTGCGCCTCTATTTGGGAACGCTAAGTGATTCTGTAGCGACTCGTGAGCGAGATTTCTCATCCCACTCTTCCGCACGACGCGTAATGCGAAAAAGTGAGATGAAAAATCTCGCTCACGAGTCGCTACAGAATCACTTAGCGTTCCCAAATAGAGGCGCTGTGGTGGTTTATTTTAATTTTACTTTGGAATAATAGGTACTATGAAATAGACACTCGTTGCAATTAAATTTTTATTTAACACGTTCCGTATGTTATTGGTCCAGTGTGGACTGTCCACTACGTTCCTCTAGCTATGCATTTATGTGCTCGTAATGAAGAGTATTAATTACAGCGTCACGCAGCCCCCATTAGGGTCCTCATTAACTACCATAATGCCTGTGTAAACGAATGGTGGAACCACGCCACACTGCCTTCGTCCACGGTGCCCCGCTGCGCCCACGACTCCTCGGAGAGTCTTAATTCACACAAGTTATCGTTCGTGGCAATGCAAACACTAACCGCTTTTGTCCGTTTTCGAAAGTGAAACTTGCTAAATGTGCAATTACAGTGTACAGTTTGTCATTTGGTCGATTATTGTAGCTTTGTGTCGAGTGATAATAATAGTGTTGCCATTACTTGTGTACAGAGCATATGAAAAGGGGTCTTAGCGGGTCGGTCTGTAGGGAAAGATCACGTCAAGCGTATCGAGAAGGCTAAAGAACACATTTGTATCATTCAAGAAATGCCGTTTTGAACATTTACCTAATTAGTACCTTTGAGACTATACAAAGCTAGTTTTGAAATCTGCACCTCTATTCGGGAACGCTAAGTGATTCTATAGCGATTGGCGAGCGAGATTTCTCATCTCGCTCTTACGCATTACGCGTCGTGCGGAAGAGTGGGATGAGAAATCTCGCTTACGAATCGCTACAGAATCACTTAGCGTTCCCGAATAGAGGCGCTGAATTGTCTCAATAATTAGTTGTTCAACTGTTTATGCGACAGTAAGTGGCATTTTGCATTGTTTGGCGCAGTCATCGTACTAAATAGCCTATAAAGTAGCGCAATGCAAATCTAACGGGTTTAGTACTCGGTAAAACGGCGAAACTAGTCGCCTACATACCCACATCAACTGAAGTGAGCCACATTGGCTATAAAGATTTTGGAATATAAAAAATGGAATAAAGATAATTTGCTTAGTAAAACGTACAGTTAGTTGTTAATAACACGATTTTCTTAAACCCTAGGGTTGATAAAATATAAACCATATCAAATAAGTTATTTTATTAACAACCCAGGCAGCACACAAGCTGTATAAGAGCTTATACAGCCCTTTATAACGCTCAAACTAGGGTTAAGTATAATGGTGCTTGTGTGGTGCTTAGAAAGGATGTTGTTCTTATCGGCCAATGATAGTTAAACAGTAACCCGGTTAAGCGAAATTCGAAAATCTAATGACATTTTTAACATTTATATGCTAACTGTATTTTTGAACCAATGTTAGGCTAGTCGCCAGTGCTCGTATGCCGTTTTAAAATAGTGGTAAAAACTAAAAACATAAACATTTTTACACCGGATAGTAAGAACGTAAGCCCGCGGGCATTATGGATTTTATATGGGTATTCCGGAATATGCATCGTACTATTGCATAAAAGTATCGTTAAACTAACTTAATAACGATCATTTTATGCTTTCAACTAAATGTTATTTATTAATAAACTACTTAAATACTTTGTCTAATTTTTTAATTCTCTCGAATATGTGATAAATGGGTCATACACAATTCTAGAAACAAAAATTGTCCCTCCTGTGATCAAAAGTTAACAAAAAGGACTGCTTAATTGTACGTTTTCTTCATGCAAGCCAAAACTAGACCTGATGTCCTACATGCGGGTACAGTCCAAACAACACATTTTCGGGAACAGGAAGGGACATTTCTGAACCTAAACGTGTGTATGACCCAAATACATCAATGATCAACGTCGTGCCAATGAAGCCCTCGTATTTACTTACCTACCGCCCTTTCATAACAATTGTATCTACTAACTGTTAACCATGTTCACAAGTAGTTATTTAATTTAAGTTTACAGATCCGATGGCCATCGGTAGAGTTAAGAGGTGCATAATTCAGCCGCGTGGCCTCCTGTCGTGCGCGCGCGCACACCTGGGTAATTAATAGCTTCGTGGATGCTTCGCGTCCTATCGGACTATTTGGCTAAAGATTTAGGATGCAAGGTATCTAAGTATTGGGATCAGTTGTTTTTATTTTAGCAAGTAATTTGATACATAGCATCACGCCCGAAATCCCTAATGGGTTGGGCAGAACCACAAGACTACTTGTGGCCACGTTTGATTAATTAGTCCTAAGATGGTATGATGAACAGTATGGTGACAGGTGATCAGCCCATCGCCCATACAGATAGTCCACCGTTGGAGAGGACCCGTCCCTTAGTCGACTTTTACGACATGCCAGGATGATAAGCATCTGCACGCATTCTAAGCTATTTCTTCACTCCCAGTGCAGCAGAGGAATACTAAATTAACCACATTTTATAATAGTCAAAAAAGTCCTACTAAATCACACCTAAACGGTTGAAGAGATTTGAGTAAAGGTTGGTATGTACCTATTATATTTCTTTAATAGTATAGGTAAGTACTCAACTTTTGACACCAGAAGACTCGAATTCAATGATTGATTATATTGGTATATGGTACTTATTTGTGTTGTTTATTTATTTTATTATTATTATTATTTGTTTGTTTTTGTTTTGGCTGTTTGTAATTTTTGTCTATCCACGCATTGTCTTCTCTCGTCAACTCCAAGGTTAGCTGGAAGAGATCCTATTAGGGATAAGCTCGCCTTTGTACACTGTTTATGTCATAATGCAGAATGTTGTTTTATTTTATGTGCAATAAAGAGTTTACATACATACATATATGTATATGTGTTGAGATTGTTTAAAATAAAAGCGGCATTAAAATAAATGCAGTCATTTTATAAGGACATCTCGGACTCTTGCATGTTAAATCTTAAGTTGATGAGTGTGGGAATCACTGACAGTAAAAAAGCATTTTATTATGGCCACTCCATGGTTATATTGTCAAAGAACCATAGTCAAGCGACAAAAAGTTGCGATTGTTTCTTTTACAAAAGCAATGCTACAAAAATCATCCGTTAGTATTATTAGAAGACAATCAAGTTTAATTAAAATTAAAGTTAAGTCGCAATCCGAGGGTGACTACGACTGAAGAGGTCATGAATAGAATTGCCCGAGGGGGGCCACTTGGTTTCGATACACTTCTTGAATGTCCCGTTGCTAAATAAAGGGAATGAAAAGAACTGGATTTTAGGACAAAGGACCCTTATAATGAGACCAGCATATTGTGCTAAGAGCCCTCAAATCAAGTCCGATATTTTTCGTCTCACAATATGTTATTTTTAAGGGACTCCTTAAGGTCAAAGCTGCTTGGTACTTGTTTAATTTCAGATTTGTACGATAAGTGACACAATGTTTAAAAAAAATTACTATCGAAATGCACGGGTATCATACTAGGCTAAAAAGTTTTAAAGCACCTATTGCTGATTTTTTGAATATTTTCTTGTAATAGTCAAATTAAAACTGCGTAAGTACGAGTTTATTATGAAAGTGTAACCAAAAGCATATTACAGAAAAAACACATCGTTTTTACTATTCATTTTTATTTGATTAAGGGTCAAAATAACTGAAATATATGTATTATTTTTGAGTTCTGATTTTAGTTTTTTTGGACGTCCTCATAAAATTTATGTCGTTTAATTTCTACGACGTTGGTTTAAAAACAGTATTTTCGGAAATAATTTCAGATTTCGTTTAAACGCCATACATTTTGTACAGTCTAAAGACAGCTGTGACGTCATAGCTGTATGGAGCGTTTTTGGGAGTAGTATGAACAATGATTTTTCAAAGCTTCATAAAACATAAAATAATCAACATAAAAATGTTTTGCGTACACAGATCGGTTTCTATTACTCAACACTTTCCAATAGAAGATGAAAAAAATATGCATCTTCGCTATTGTAAATCGAACAGCCAACATGGTATTCTCACACGTCGCAACGGATCCACTAACGCAACATCCTGCTAGACTTCCTTATTGTATTAACTGCAGCTCAATGCGATAACAATCCCGTACCAATCTGGACTATTTAGCGCGCGTTCAATTAGGATATGCGGGCCCCTGCGGTGCCAGGCCGCTAAAATGGCGCTGCGGACAGGACGAGATAAACGCAAGGGCCGGACTAACCGCAGCATATTGGTGGCCCTAACATTTTAACATACGGATATCCTCCTGATTGCAGAACTTTGTTGGGTCTTCAACAGTAATAAATAACACAATAGTAATGAAGCCCTTTCGATTGCAGGGCCTTGGACCCCAGAACCAGATTAAAGGTGCTTGAGAACGAGCAATTTTTTTGCAATATTGTTCCATTCGGGATATCCCAAAAAGTGGACGCTTAAATTTTTTGTTCCCCAGTAGTGATGAAATCGGTAATCTTTTTGAAGATGGCCCAAATCACAGCAATAAGTTTCCAAAAAATTAGCCCGTCTACAAGCTCCTGAAGGTGTAGATGAGGTAGATTAAATTCCTTAACAATGGAATAATGAAAAAGGATTGGGATAAAAGTCTCCTATGTTTTATTCTTAGATGTGTCATTCAAAATTCAAACAGCTGTTTGCCTGTGATTGAGGAACAAACATCCAAACATCTTCACATACTTTCACATTTATATAGTACTAGCTCCTAACGACTTCGTCCGCGTGGAATTCTGTTATATTTATTCCCTCGGGAACTTTCCATTCGTGTATCCTTCCCAATACCTTAGATAATATGTGTACAAAGTTTCATGATGATCGGTTAAGTAGTTTTTACGTGAAAGCGTAACAAATAAACAAACATACATTCACATTTATATGATTAGTAAGGATAGAAGGTCGAAGAAATAACTATGGACAAACAATGGAAAAAAGGAAAGAATGCGAAACAACTGGTTGGTAACCTTAAGTTTACCATTTTTTTCGTTGTTATTCTTAGTATGCAACAGTTTAAAAAATATCGCGGTTTAATTTCGTGAATAAGAAAGAGACAAGCAACATTTTAGAGCCCCCACATAACGCACTGATTCTCGCTCTTATTAGTGACGGAAAAGATTCAACAATGATTTATTTTGTTGCAGCTCTTAAACAATTACGTTTGTAACATCAGTTTTATTTTATAAACACAATGAAAGTACAACATTTCACGTGCTTTCAAAAAAATCTATTCATGTTGATTTGTATTACTTACCTACATTTATATTTGACATGTTCCAGTGTATGGCTCGCGTTCGAAACGCTGCACGTGATCTCAGTCACATGTCCGAGTCCATGACTCTTCTCGAGCCAATAGGAATTTATCAAATATACAAATTAAAAAGGGTAATCATCATGTTTATACAGTTTTTAGGAGGTTACCGTAGGGCAGCTGGAATATTCCATTGCGTAGAATATACCCTGCTGCGCAAATAGCTCGGACCGTGCATGAATTCATCTAACAGTCAAATCCATAAGGTAATTTGTGACGATTTCGTAAGACATTTATTATGCAAGGAATATAAAGTTTCAGCCTGAATCGATTATTACGCACGGCAGCTGCAATTCGAGATCTGACTCTCAAAGTGGCGCGGTGGCTGTGGTCTAAAGCTCGCCACTTTTTATTCATTGTTATAAATAAAATATGGAGGGGCACTTCTTGTTTCCGATAACTATGCACGTAACTTTGCGTTATCTATAAAATTTGAATCGCAAGTTACTCTACGTCGAACAATCTGGGAGCTAATGGCTGCGTATGTAGCGTTATGTGCGCGATTTATAATTAATTCATTTCGACATATTGGGACCATTGCAAAAGTTTCCACTGCATCACGTGTTGGACACGTCGATCGTCATGAATTGGCGAGATGTTTACGAATGATTTCTAACGTTCATTTATTCATTTATAGCGTTCAGTGGTCCTTTCTTCGCGTATAAATGGTAATTTATCAGGTACGTTGCTTACGTTTCTAGATGGTAGGCGGTCACTTGTCACGTTACCGTGGTTTATTATGTGCTAGCTGCATTTTGTAATGTCAGAGTTTTCATTTTACGTCAAGTGTTTGTTTAAAGATGTTATTTTTTTAAATACTCTTACGACTCCTGCTATAAAACAAATCCATTGTGATTAAGCACTAAGTAATAAGTAGCAGGCTAGAGTTGCACGTCCCGCAGCGGTACCGCTAATGAAAATGTCTGCAGCACGAGCGGCCGCGACCGCACCTCGTTGCCGCCCGCTCCATTCCTCAGTAGAAATTGTAAGATAGACTATGAAATACTTTAATTGGCTGATTATTGCTAGATTGCCACTTTCAAACGTTGCATTGCCAGTTTGGCAGCTGTGTCTAAAACGGTAGTTTCTTAGACTTTTGAACCAATTTTAGATTTATTTTCGTATTTTTATTTAGATTTAATGGTTAATAGTTTGCGACCACACCTCGTTGCGGCGCCTTTTATTGTTCTGTACAAACTTTTGGAAAGACTAAAAATAATTAAATTTGCTGATTATTGCTACATTGCTTCTTTCAAACGTTGCATTGCCAGTTAAGCGGCGATACCTAAAAAGTTATTTTAGAAGACTTTAGAACTCTCATATTTATTTTATAATTTAGAAGATACTTCCAAAGTATACTCTTCGAAGAACAAACGTGTTTTGTTTCAGCGGTTTGACTTATGTTATTAGGGCGTTGGACATTTACATGTTTCTTTTTAACTAAAATTCCTAATATTAAAGTTACTGCAGTAATTTGTATTGTTAACAAGGTTTAGTCAGACCTTGTGGGTATTCCTCGAAGATGTTTCTAGAACACAGAGTATCTACATCTATCAAACTTCAGGCTTAGGTTTCATTCCTTTGACAGGGGCTACACCAGTGACTTTACGAAGTAAACTGCCAAGCGAAACCACAAATCAAATATATTTTTATTATTGACTAGCTGTGCCGGCAAGCCCGGTGCAATGCTTTTTTAACCGACTTCAAGAAACCAAAGGAGGAGGTCCTCAATTCAACGCGTATATTTGCTTTTTTATATGTATGTTCACCGATTTTTTTATTTTATTTTTGGTCACAAACTTTCCCGGGCGTTCCCACAACAACTCGCCAAAGTTTCACCGTTATCGGATGAATGGTCAAGGAATGGATAAGAGACGAACAAACAGACAAACATTCATTTTTATATAGTAAATATAAGTCAGGTACTTTAGAATAGCACCGTGCCTGCGGTAGATGTAATTGACGCAAACCTTTGCGACTACTAATTCTAAGCGAACGATTAAAATAATACTTCGTGATGAGACCTTCCTGGTCCCTAAGTGCACTTAATGAATAGTGTCGGCCATAAGTTTTTGTACTAATAATGCTACTGTTGGTGAAGTATCCAAAGTTATCTGTGTAGTTGACAGAGCAGGTTTGTCGGGTAAACATGTGTGAACATAAAATAATATTTGTAATTATGATTCTTTGAAATGTCGCGAAAGTCTTTTGATAAGGTTGGCCGTTGGGGTCTCAGATGTACAAAAGATAACATTAATCCTGTAACTCGCACTCAAAGGTGAGTTTACATTTGCGGTCTACAAATTTAAAATGTTGAACTTACCTTCTTTCCGCATTTTGAAAATTTAAATGCCTATTTATCGCTTATTTAAATCGTGTCTCTTGAAGCAATTAAGTAGGTTTGTACATTATGTTTAAATGACAATTGATCAATCAACCATTTGGGTGTGTTATTTATTATAATATTAAAAATATGTTTGACACTAACACATTCATCTAGTCCCAAACTAGAATGCTCTATGTGCTATGGGTACTGGACAACGATAGGGAAGCTAATATAAATAAATACATACATATCCGTAGCTATATGTTAAAATCAATGACTCGGGTGTATACATACATTTGTGCTCTTCGTAATAAAGTTACGTTAATAAAGTTTCTCCCTAACGGGACCAAACCTCGACCCCCATCACAGCAGTTCGACACGGCAGTGGCACTATCTCTACGCCATCGAGTCAGTCAGTTTTCACTTCGTTCTTCCTTTTTGTTTAGGGTACTAATTTTCAACAGAAACATTGTTACAGCCATTAAAGTAATACGTTATACTAGAACAGACATCTTAAACAAATGACAGCGAGCACTTGACGACGGGGCGGGCATGCGCGCCGCGTCCGGCGGTGATCGTTTTCTTAAAGGCGTTTGTGCCATTTGGCCTCAACAGGCTTTACAAAAAATCAAGTTGAGGCGTCCACTTAAGTATACATAATTACTCAAAGGTTATAGCTAACTTTGTGCAATAGTTGGAAATTCGCCTGCATTGGCCCTGACACTCCGAAGAGATGTAGGTTCAAGTCCCGGCCAAAATCAAGGATATTTTTGATCCAGTTTTCTTTACTAAAACTGGTCTTATTAACCGCAAAAGTGGGTGCTCGTATTTATAAGGCGAGGGACGCTGATGCGGTTCTCGTCACAAATCAATTTCACAAATTGAAACATGACCGCATGCACAAAGATCGATTTTTCAGGGTTCCGCATTTAATACTTACTAGAAAAGGCGATAGATGCCGCCTAAAACCAGTCGATGTCTGCAAGCGAAGACTTATTGAGCAACGGTTAGTTAGCTCTGTGGTTAGAACCACTGAACTGTTCGACTAGAAAGCTAAGAAGTCGCGGGTTCGTATCCTGCCAGGGTTATACCAAAACTGTATTTGTCAAAGGGTCTGATTATTTGTGTGTTAGTTACCCAGTTTGGGCCGTTCATTGTAACCATTTTTGTAATTTATTAACTAGTGGACCCGCCACCGCTTTGCCCGCGGTATTTTTCATGCAAACTTGATCACCCCTTTTCACCCCTTTAGGGATGGAATTTCAAAAAACCCTTCCTTGTGCACCTCTAGCGTACTCGAGGCATGTCTCCTCCAAATTTCAAACCTCTAGGACCACCCGTTTAGGCTGTGCGTTGTCTATAAGTGACTCACGGTACTGTTTTATATGTATTGATGACGGGGTAGGTGCTTAACATGTTCGTGCTCCCAACTTTCCGTTATAACCAAAACGTTTGTCTGAAATGTGCATGAAATAGATACTACACTCATTTTTGGCGTGCACATCGTTCGTCCCTTTCGCACCAATACCTATTGAACCCCTTTTAACTAATTGTAAAGGTAATATGCTTTATGTACGTGAATTCTAATGTGTTGGCCCTCAGAACCATAGGCTAGGAACCGTTTCGCTCTTGTCCAGTTTTTTCCCTACTTATTGTTGCGGAGGCGACTGAACTTGTAATTGGCAACGAGTGTCATCGGCCACGCCGCAGTCACGACGTTGCAACTATAACCGCGGCTAAATAGACTATATCATTAGGTATATCTATAGTTCAATAGATTTTATTATGTGAACCTCTTTTTATTAGATTCGAGAGAAGTTGCCGGCTTGTTACTTGGAGTAGGTTTTCGACTTTTCGGTGGAGGGTCATGATAGAATTTGTTTACTTTGACTCAGGCTACAGTTTGTTTATAAATAGAAATAGAAATATTTATTGCATAACTGTGTAGTGTGTACAGGTATAGTGAATCGTATGTTTCATCGGTAAAACTCGGATCTCAATCGGAAGACGACGGGACCCGAAGTGTCAATTAATTATTGTATTAAATGAGTGACATGTTTATATTCATTAATATGAAACTTTATTATTTAGTGTCAAATGTCAAAATGAAAAATGACAGCATGGTATGATAAGTACTGGCCCCCAATTCTCGATGCATTCGAGATAATGTCGATTGCGAGATTTAACGTCATATTCATACAGTTATGTCAAATGACTGTATGCAATGACGTTTAATCTCGATTGTAAGATTATTTCGAATGCACCGAGAATTGGGGGCCTGTTGAAGCTAATCGAGAGAGCACGATAATAGGAACTTTTCCGATAAAACACGATGGAAACTAATTTTATCTACACCCATATCATAAAACCTCCATTGGTTAATCAAAAACCGTAGGAAATGACCACCATTTTGACAACCAATTAGGAAAAACCAGTGCTTCGATAAAGAAATAACATGACTTCTTTATCGTTTTTAGTAAAGAAATGAGATTAAATTTGGAACAGCTGTCAAAACTCAAGTGGGTCTCTATTCTAGTATCCATAGATATTAAAACAGTTATTGATACGAAACGTCAATTCAGTATGTTTTTTTAATATAAACTGCACAATATTTGATCTCGAGTGACGTGAGAATAGAGACTTCATCCGTTTGTCTATGATTTAAAAAAAAATGGTCTTGCCGGAGGCTCGATTCGGCGCCATGTTGGTGTTTTGCTGAACGAAAGTGGAATTAATTGAATAGAAAAAGTTGTTTGTAATTTACATTTTAGTTGAAAATATGAATAGTAAGTAGTCTTCTCGGAGTGTGTGCGATGTGAAAATGCGCCGGATATCGGAAATATGCAGCCACGATTGCAACAAATAACTTGTTGCCAGAAAATATTGTTTCTGAACCCATCATGGAGGATTTATAATATGTGTGTAGATAAAGTTATGTATGCAACTCTGCATAATTTGGCCTTAAAACACACGTGCAATCTTATTATGAAACTCGCCTGTCGGCTCGTTTCATGAAAACCGCACTAGTGTTTTAAGGCCTATCATTATGCAACCGTTGCATAAACTACTAATGCACTACATCTGTACAGAGTTGTCATAAGAGTACTAACAGGGGTTTATTTATGTAACAAATATATTATTTTCTCTAATTGAAAGAAGGCTTTTTAGGGTCCCGTAGTCCAACTAGGAATCCCTATGTCGGTCTGCTTATCTGTGTGTATGTCACGTTTGGGCCGTTTAGGAAATATGTAGCTCTAAATGTGTTATTTTTATTTGGAGTTATGTCCCCCCCCACCACTGACAGCCAAAACTGTAAATTTATAAATATCTTATATTAACGCTTATACAAAGAAATTTAAAGGAAAAGTACCACGACTAATTGGGCTTCATTGGTTCATGACTTCATGACTTATAGGCGACTAACTTAATACCTACTATTTGTAAAACATCTATAGTGGCACATTACTTGTGTTGCATTTGTTAAGTTTTGTTAGCGGGGGTGCTCGAAGGCCCGACGCAGACAAACATACGTACATACATAGCATCACGCCCGAAATCCCTGATGGGGTGGGCCGAGCCACAAGTAGTCTTGTAGTCTTAGACTACTTGTGGCCACGTTCGATTAATTAGTCCTAAGATGGTATGATGAACCGTATGGTGACAGGTGATCAGCCCATCGCCCATACAGATAGTCCACCACGTTGGAGAGTCGCCCATACAGATAGTCCACCATGTTGGAGAGGACCCGTCCCTTAGTCGACTTTTACATGCCAGGATGATAAGCATCTGCACGCATTCTATGCTATTTCTTCACTCTCATTGCAGCAGAGGAGCAACATGCAGACATACTTAAATAAAAACCCCACGGAACCCCACATTGTGCATGGTCCGACATGCACTTGGCCGGCTTTTATTTAATAAGGTACTTCATACGATGATTAGAGTAAGACTATATATATTAAGAAGTGATTATGCTAAGTTTCCGTATGTGGGTGAATTTCAAAAAAATTGGACGTACCTACCTAATTAAGGCGTAGTTAAGAAAAAGTTTAAAAAGTTCCTTTGTGTTACGAAAATTAACCATACAACTGTATGGCTCATTTTCCTAACACAGGTTTCTTATTAAACTAATATGTATCCTTAACAATTTTGAGGTTCTATTACCACAAAATAGTCTTCTAGAACTTCTTTTTTAATATGTGTGGCTTTGTACTATTAAATTCCGTTGTACTATTAAAATCATATTTCATTTGATTTATTTCCTTGATAAATAGGTACTTGTTGAATGGGAGGTATAATCAAATAACAAAAATATGAAATAAATTTTGGTGGTCATCATTTATATGTATCTCCATATTGGATATGTAATTTTTCAAAAAGGCTAGGGTTATAATTTTCTATAATTTCTTTAATTTAATATATTTACTTATTACTATTATTACTAATCATGAATTTATGGCAGTTTTGTTTGTCTCTCATTGAGTCCAATTCGAAACGGAGTCTTCCTAATTTCAAATTTCCTAAACTTAATAAAATAAGAAATGTCAAGTATAGTACAAAGCTGTCAAAATTTAGTTTGACGTTCCTTATTTTAAGTTTAGTGACTTTTAAATTTAGCGAACACAATTTCGAATTGGCCCCATTGTTTACTTAAAGCTACAAATATTAACTCCAGCTTTACTTACCTAATACCTACACCTATCATTTTTAGATCTCTCTAGATCATAAGTACTATTGCGCTATTGATTTATAGGTAGGTATATATAAAACTTAGAGAAAAATTCAAAATGTATTAACTACGCTTAACCACATAACTACATACATTTTATCAACATAAATAGCTACTTCTTTATTTTATTTCTTTCGTAAATCAACCCCGCTCAAATACCTAACGATAATCTGGCGCCGTCAGGCGGTTCGTTAGCGCTTTGTCTCTATTTGCTCACGAACAAAATGGCCGCTTGTAAATTACCATATTTTTAGTAAAATTGACACTTGGCCATTACCGGCGCAAGAGCAACGCCCTCAAACCATCCGGATCTAATTACGAGTGGCATTAACATCGCGGAGACGGCACGTCCGCCTAGGAAATGGAATCGAATCATTAGTAGTTTGATTACAAAAAAGGCTTAATAGAAATATAATAACGTTGGACGGAGAAGAAATTGTAAAAAGATTGTAGAGCGATCCAATAATTGGCGGTTATTTGTCGATACGGTTTGGAGCGGGTAATGGAGGGACGCCTTGACGTGACTCGCCGCGCGCGCGCAACTATTACGATTTAACAGAATCCGCGGATCGAACTGTATTGTGCTTTTTTGATTTTGTTGTAGCATCAACGATTAGCGCCTTCAATTTCATATTATATGAGTTATGTACTCTGATTTTTACCTACATTGTACGTAACAAGGGTTTGTTTTGCGTAACATATAGGTAACGTAGGGTATTGTACGTAATATATAGGCCGACAATTAAAATACCTTCTTTACAAGTAACGTGTAAGGTTATATTTTATATTACAACTTTGTCAGGGCTTGGGCTTGTAGATAGTTCAATAGAAGGGTTCCAATTCCAACCGAAAACCAGCGCCCCAAAATTATGCTGAGTTGGAACCTTTTGACGCAACAAGTTTATGTTCATCATACCATCTTTGGACTAATTAATCGAACGTGGCCACAAGTAGTCTTGTGGCTCTGCCCACCCCATGAGGGATTTCGGGCGTGATAATATGTATGTATGTATGTATGTGTAAGTTTATGTTTTTATTTGTTTGATAATTTACTTTATAATAATTGTGGGTATCAATAAATATTTTTCTTCTGCTTCCTCATAATAGTGACCGCGTTCATACTTAAAACTCCAGCGGTTTTTAGGTAGCTTAGGTACCAAAACAGTTTTTCTAAATTATTAGAGTAAAAGTGAGAAACACATGATGAAAAACCAGCCAAGTGCGAGTCGGACTCGCGTACGAAGGGTTCCGTACCATTATCTATAAAAACGGCAAAAAATCACGTTTGTTGTATTTTATTCTGTTTTTGAGTATTTTTTGTTATAGCGGCAATAGAAATACATCATCTGTGAAAATTTCAACTGTCTAACTATCACGGTTCATGAGATACAGCCTGGTAACAGACGGACGGTCGGACGGACGGACAGACGGACAGCGGAGTGCAATAACCTGACCTGCCAAATGTGGAATCATGGCATTCATGTCCAAAGCGTAACTAGAGCGGATATTATTTATTTTTGTTTGCTAATTAAGTAGTTAGACGAAAGATAAAAATGACAACACTTGTGAGGGTTCATACAGGGCGCATGGCGCAATACAGTCAGAATTAAGACTTCCTTTATTTATTAGATTCAGCTGTAGTTTTGAGAACCAACTTGAGTGGAGATTTTCCTTCAGAGTAAAGTTCTATTATCTTCACGATGTTAACCCTTTGAACGCAACGGCTAATTGCGAAACAGCGTGCCATTGACGCCAACGACGGCATTAACCGACGGAAAAGTATAGAAAATGGCATATAGTGTGACGAAAATCTGCTGTCGTATATAGCCGACTTTGGCGTTCAAAAGTTTAGGAAGCGCAAATGCATGAGCACTGTGTGGCCATACACATAATACATAACAACCTACTTATATGGCGGCATTTAACAAAAACGTTTTAATCGATTCATATAGAATATGCTTTTTAACCACTATCAACAAATACATACATACATAGCATCACGCCCGAAATCCCTAATGGGGTGGGCAGAGCCACAAGACTACTTGTGGCCACGATCGATTAATTAGTCCTAAGATGGTATGATGAACCATATGGTGACAGGTGATCAGCCCATCGCCCATACAGATAGTCCACCATGTTGGAGAGGACCCGTCCCTTAGTCGACTTTTACGACATGCCAGGATGATAAGCATCTACACGCATTCTATGCTATTTCTTCACTCCCAGTGCAGCAGAGGAGAGGAGATCAACCAATACGATACACTTATTTCAAATATAGGCTTCATCTGTTCAATTTTACAATGTTTATTAATCGCTGGAAGCTGGCAACATTGCGAATAAAATGTGCATAAAAGTACTGGCATTCAAAAGGCACGTTTAATTTTGTCAATGACAATGAATTTATCGTTTTTATTACGATAACCGTACGGACATTTTGAATGGTTTATGACGTTGCATTTTTCGAAACTACGTGTTTTATGTAAAGGTTATCAGAGTATAATTTTCTTACTGTCTTCGTATTACTTGAACCTACTCAATATGATTTAACCGACTTCAAAAAACCGAAGGAGGAGGTTCTCAATTCGACGCGTATATTTGTTTTTTATTGAAAATAATTAATTACATGTCAGGGATTTATATTAGAATTTCTTTCATTTGTTGTATTATTTTTAGCTGTGAATTATTAAGTAGTTAATACTTATCAAGGTTAGTCTTTTGATTTTATTGAATGAATACATAAATATATGAAATGTATTAACGGTAATAAAGTATGTTTTTAAATATTTCAAATGTGTTTTTTGTCCCTTTAGAAACAGCATACCTACAAATAATCGATAAAATTACCACGAAAATAAGACATTCGCGAAACCCAAGTAACAAATCAGTGTTTTATATTTCCGAGAGGGAAATGCATTTTTCGAGAAAAAAATCAACTTAATTTCCTAAGCTATTTGCTATATTTTGTGAAAATACTTCTGTACCTACGCTCAATAGCTTTAATAATAGTCATTAAAAAACTAAATGCTAAAGAACTAGAACTTGCAATAGATGTTCATCAATATAGCTCAGCGTATATATTTAAATTAATGTTTTCATCGCTTGGTATCATCTATCTTACACACATTCAGGACCGGAGGCCCCTAGGCAATGCAAATCTCGCGGCGGCCCTTTTCTAACTTCTTAAAATACATGTTTTCATAATTTCGCTATTTTAATATTGTCATTGAGAATACAAATATTCAAAGTAAATTTTCACGCCATAAAACGTCGCGCGGGGCCTTCACTGCCTAATGGCTAATCCGGCCCTGCACACAGTACAGTGTTACAGTCCTTATATAACGCCCATACAAGAGTACTTTTTTTTTTTTGAATGGACCTACGCTGTTAGTCTCTGACGACCCTGACAGCTTCACCGGAAAGAAGCGAGCAGCCTGAAAGGCGCTCAGCAAGGGGAATTTTACTTAACATGCCTAAGGGCGCTCCTATTGAGCCGACCTCGGACTTAGGACGTTAAGCGGGGATACACAAGAGTACAGTTGGGCAGTGGCTGTCGCTAAAAACCAATGGACATAGAGGGTTTTATTTTGCCGAGGGTAGTTCCTGCAAGAAATACGAATAGGTCACGAATACGTTTTGTGTATATTTGACAACTAGTGGCCCCGTCACAGCTTTGCTTGAGGTATTTCCCATACAAAATTTTGAACCCGCGTTTCACCCCCCACAACTTTCAATGAATGATTTTTATTAACAGTTTCAGCATAGTCTGTCTATACGTATAATAAACTTGTAAAATGGAAAAAGTCCGTAAATCTGAGATCTGGACCTTATGATGATTTGGTCGTTTTGACAATGTAGTCGTTATGATACCAAACCGTTTTTGTATTTCATTGTCTGTTTGTCGGTTAGTCTGTTTGTCTGATTGTATGTGCGCGATAAACTTCTTAAGCTATTATTTAACTTTAGGATAACTTTACTGGACGGATTTCAATGCGGTTCTCGATATTATAAAAAGGGCAACTTCAGGCAAGACAAGCTATATACTCGTAAACTTTTGGAAATAAAACTGGAAGGGGGTAAAATAGAGGGTTGAAGTTAGTGTGGGAAAAGTAACAAATTTCACTAAACCCTTCAAATTATGTAATTAAACCCTTTCTCCTATACTTGGTCGGTTGTTTGTTTGTTCGTGTCCTATGCGTTCCTATATAATTCGTCTGATTACGATGAAACTTTGGTGAGGTGTTTCGCTCAAGCCTGGGTAGGGTAACCCAAAAAAGCAGCATTAGGTACAACGCAATGGGCACAGCTAGTGAAATAATATGAAGCTAATGTGACTTGGAGACTATGATAGCCCAGGGTGGCACGAAGTTATAAATTAAATAGTTTTCGCGTAACGCTTCAGTAGCTTTTGAACCGAACTCATTGCTGCCAGAACAATTCCGCTCTATCCTTGATCTACCTAATTACCTGAAGCCAAGATATTGGTTTAACGCAAAAAAAGACCGCCTTTGTCATCTAACAAAACGCGCTGTTTTCTGGCGAGCACGTCCTATATATTTTAAGTTAACAATGAAATAATTAGGTGGTTCACTAACGGAACTTTTTTTTAACCAGATTAGCCTCATTGCTTTGTGTGCTTGTAATTTAATATTTTTTTGTAATGAACACTCGACACGGCGAGTGGGAGGCTGAAAAAATTATGTATTGTTCGCAGAACGAGGAAAAGGTTCAATTGTGATATCGCTTACATGCCCTTTAGTTTTTGTGAATTAAACGAAATCAGTCAGACGTGAAATTTACGGGTAAGTAGATATTTCCATTTACCTATGTGTACTGATCGACCACTTATCTGTCTTTACGAGTTTTATTTCTCTATATATAGTATTTTTAACCCTTTTGTCGATTAGCTGCTGGATTTATAATTTAGTACCTAGGCGACGGAGCGTCTCTTGGCGTCATTCTTTTTTTTCAGGGTTTACATCTATCTAGACACACTTGGTAAGTAAAACATTTTCTAAAGACAAAATTTCATCCAAATAGAGTAGAGTCCAAGAAACCATATATAAGAATTGCTTGCTATACTTACGTAATAAAATTTCAACAAAATTCATGTACCTTCCTCAAAGTTATTTAAGCTTTAAATCTAAATAAAGCTGCTGACTTTATAGAATGACGGCTATAAGTAGTAGAGATCTATATTACAGTTGGAGCATTTCTATGTTACTTTGCGATCGCGGATTGGTATCTATGGGTCGTTTCTAGCCTAACCTCTCGCCGCCAGATAAGGCATTCTAGGCAGTTCCTTTGTAAGCATTCATTATTATATAATTTTCAGTTAGCTATAATTTCCTAACATGAACCTGATTCTTTCAACAGCGTGCCGTTACGTCCGTTACAAGAACTTAAAAGTAATGTATAAAAATGTTTTCTATTTGTTTTTAAAACCATTTTCGAAACGTAAACTAGCAATCTGTTAACATCTGTCTACAATGTTGACAGTGGGATAAAAAGCTGACATATTATAATGCAGGTACCTCCCACGACGCGCCGGGACAGGAATTGTCTCACCTCATCTGGCCTGGCCGATCATGAAACAATAGTTGCTTTGTTTTAAACGCACCCAGGTATGCGCACCTAACTTGCTACAGTAAAAATTCACAAAAATTCCATTTCTACTGCCCCGCTCACCTGCCTAAAAGTACCTTACCAAGGCTTTTGAACGCAGCGGGAGACTTTCCTAAAACACTGCTCATGCCTAAATAACTCCATTGTTTATAACCTCTTTGTAAATATTCACATGCAATTTATTGCTCTACAACAAAAGAAAATAAGGAAAATAAAGGAACCAAGGAAAAAAATAACAAATCATAATTCAATAATATAAATATTGCATTTATTTCAACGAATTCTGCAAATATAATAACTGTAGAATAATTATAATAATACTATCAGTTTTCAAGACTCGCAATCTTTCTATAGACGATTTGGTCGTCATAAACAATACCAAGAATGCTTTCACTGGCTGGCACTGGACTTTGTTTTAAATAACCACAGTCTGAATAACAATAAATGCAGATCGCGCATAATTACATTAAAATTAAATTATACAAATTAAAATAAAATTATTGGAAGTCGTATCGGAGGCATATTCAATACCGAAACACCTCTTCATCGTCAGGTATACAAACAAGTGCATGCAAGTCGCCGCACATTATCTACAAAATGAAACAAAATAGCAGTAGATAATTAAACTAAGATACAAAAATAAATACAAACATAACAAAAAAATCAAAATTAAAATAACAACAAAAATGCGATATGCAAATAAACATGAAGCAAAAATAACACGTGTTACATTGTACATAACTGCATTGTATTTGTGCCGAGAAGTGTGAATTTGCATTTGAAAGGTCGATGGAGACGTATCAAGACGCTAGAGTGCGGCGGGAGGCGCAACTTTCCATAGAGTAAATAGAACTGTAATGGCAACACCCGCGGCGCGTGCGCCGCTCGCGCTGCTGCGCTTACGCGGCGCTGAGCTGCCGCAAGAGCCATTTCAATTTGAAGAAAATATTTGCATATCGCCTAACCCCAAATTCCGACCCACTATGTAAATGTGTGAGGAGAATAGCAAAAACTGCAGCCGGCAGACCCCACAAGCGACCAAGGATCTCATTATTATGTAAAATTCGACGAACTTTATAGTGTTATGTTTGTATATATTTTTGCTCTTGGAGGCTCGCGCCCTCGGACTAGGGCGTCGAGCAAACGATATTCGAAGTAACTAAATAATAAGATACGGTTATATCACAAGTTCTTAAGATGCCTCTACGAAACAAACACAATATATTTATTTATTTCTAAATAGATATACCTATCGTAATACACATCTCGAGCAGCGGTCGGAAACAACTTTACAGAGCGCACTATCATTACATCTAGTAGTATACTTTTACACGATCAACTTATTTACAGTGGAGGTCCTAAGAAAATAATTTACAAAACACTTGGATCCTACAAGGCACCTTATTTAAATAGTAATATAGACTTCAGGCTTCGCTATGACTTTACAAAATAACTAAAACGTTTTAAATTCTCTAAAATATATAAATTTGGTTTCATTAAAATCCTACAACAATCGACAAGTCTCTAAAACCTAATAGGAGTTTTAAATATGAACAACTAGGAAGAATAATATTATGCAACAGATTACTAGTCTACGCGCTACGTAGTGCTGGTTTTACAAGGCGAAAATCCAAAGGCGGGGAATCGATGGAAATAAAAAGAGACAATGAGACATTGACGTACAATTTCCGAGAAAGTCTTTTGATTGGCGTCATTTAAATAATTGATTATTCATGTGGAGCGAAATGCATGTGCGTCAGATCGGTCCCATTAGATATACGATGTCCTTCACGCGTCCTACCATTGTTGGGTTTCGTTTGCATTTGAATAGCGGCGGCGTAGAGCGGCCGCCCACCGTCCCACCGGCCGCAGCCAGCGCGCCACCGGCCCGCCTCCCGCGCGCCGACAATGCCGCGACCGAGTATCAATACCACAGTACCACCGCCGCGTTACGATACCCTCCATGGCCGATCAACCGACAACGACCATTATAAGAGACAGTCAACATAACGTCCTATCGTTTCTATCGTCAAAATCTATAAAAAGGTCGTCCGTCATTGAACTTGTGACATGAAATTGAAAAACCGACACTACGTAGGAATAGCATAAAACTATTTCATATTAAACCTAAATTTTATTTACAACAGGACTCGCTAGTAGGATAAAAGAGCAACGACCGTTACGGCACGAAACGAGCTTCGTTCGGGTCGCGGTCATCGGGGCGTTTTCGCAGACGCATAAGCCGCCAATCTCACGAGTGAGCGAAGCTCGTCGCTGCGTGGTTCTACGTAAGCGTGTTGAGAGCCACGTAGCGCTCAGGAGCGGTAAGCGATGCAGACCGCGGTCAAGTGCACTCACCGTTGCCAGCTAGCTGAGGTCGCAGGAAGGCGCTGTGCAGCTCTCCGCCCAGGCCGCTCTCCAGCCGCGCCGCCATCTGCATGAGGGCTACGGTGCTGTCCTCCCCGACTACACCGCCACCGACGCCAGCGCCTACTCCGACGCCAATGCCGACTCCGACGCCGTTCTCAAGGCGCGCCCGGACCGTAGCAATGTGCCCGCGCGTGAACACGTGATCTTGCACCGAATACTTGTGGCTGTATTTGAAATCACACACGCGACATTCATCTGGCGGTGGCGCGTCCGACACTTCGGACAGGCCGGCCGCAAGCCGCGCCTTCTTTTCTTTCGCCCGCGCGTTTTGGAACCACACTTGCACAACACGCTTTGGCAAACCGATTTCCCGGCCAAGTGCCTCGCACTCGGCCATCGTCGGCGTTTTATAGTCGCTGAATAATGACTTCATTATTTTAACTTGAAGAGAAGACATTTGGGTGCGAAACCGTTTGCCGGGTGGTCTTGACGTCTGCTGCCCAGGGAGGGGCGAGGTGGGCTCGTCCTCTTCGTAGAACTCCATGGTCTCAGATGCAGTATCTGAGCGCTCGTCAGCGTCTGATCCCGGCCGCGAGAGGTCGACTGGCTTGCTGAGATCTAATGGTATCTCCGGTTTTCCATGTTCTGTTCGTCGTTCGGAGGTCTCATTATTGCCGCCATTTTCTTGGGCAGCGGCGTGAGCTTGCAATTCACTTACATAGCGTTTCATTGACTCTTCACTGTACTGCTTGATAAATTTCTCCATGTCTGAGTGAAAGGGTGGAAAAATAGGGGGCAACATGGGAGCCCCCGCTTGCGAAAAATTTTGCTGTCGGTCACTTTGTTGGGAGCCAAAACTTGGAGTCGATTCAGTGCTTAATTCTTCGTCCGGTAGTGCATCGACATTGATTTCACCTCGGGCGCACTGGTCTGCATGTTTAGTGCTTAAATGGCTTTCCAAGGCGCTTTTGACTTTGAACAAAGCTGGACAAAAAGGACATCTTTTATTAATTACTTGTGCGTGCGCGCGAAATTGTCCTTTTCGCTCGCGCGCCCGCGTGTTCTGAAACCACACCTGTACCACTCTTTTTTTAAGTCCTACCTCACGTGCTATATTTTCAAGCATCTTTCTGGAAGGGTTGGATTCTATTTGATACTTTTGATACAGATAGTCTAATTGTTCCGGTAATATAGTTGTTCTTAAACGTTTGTCTTTAGGCTGTTCTCCAGTGTCCACTTCTTCGTATTCATCGAATTTCCTCTTTACAGCCTGTTGGTTCATCGCTGCAACTAACGAGTGCCTGGACTCTTCACTTCCGAGTTGTGCGTTCAGTTGTTGTAACTGTGCGTGTTGTTGCAGGATACCAAATGGGGAATCCGGTGGATACGTGGGAAACAAGTTTGGGTTCATGATATGGACAAGTTGGTGCTCCCGCCATAAATCAAACCGAGGGAAGACTAGGTTGCATTTATCACATTGAAAATTTCCATCTTTGTCGTCAGCTCTTGGAGTATGCGCCATGGGTGTGACTGGCGTATGGGGAGCGGGCGGCGCTGGAGAGACTGGGTAGTTGGGGGCCGCCGGCGTGGGCGTGCGCGGCGGGGCGGGGGATACAGGCACGTGTGGCGGGTGGTGCTCCACAATGCTCGAATTGGAGTCTTCACTGCTCAATGTCGCGGCTACTTGGGCCGCAGCTGCTTGAGCCTGAGCCGATCTCTTAGCATCTTCTTCTTTAAAACAGTGCGTCTTCTGATGTCTAATTAACTCATAATAGCGTTGAAAAACTAATTGGCACTTCTTGCATTGATAATTCAGCCCAGGGGTGCGTTGAAATCTGTTAGCGTCGTCTGTTGCACCTGCGGGTGGTTCCGCGGCCGGTTGGTTTTCATAAACTTTTCTTGCCTTTTGCCGAGCATTTTGAAACCAGACTACTATTACCCTCGGGCTCAATCCCAATAGTTTTGACAAATATTCTAAGTCATCGTCTTTTGGATATGCGTTATTCTCAAAAAACTCTTGCAGAACTTTGATTTGGTAGTCAGTAAATCTAGTTCTGTTGGCGCGTTTGCCAGAAGACCCCGAGCTGTTGGATCCGTTCGAGTTGCCCCCGGAAAGTCCGAAATCGGCCGGTCCCCTGCCGGGACTGAGGCTGCGATTTGGGGTCAAAGGTAGGACGTTCGGGGGCGCGGAGTTTGGGGACGTGAAATTTGGATTCATCTTTGGTGGTAACATTGATGGGTGAGGCGGCTGTGGTATACTCGTAGCCGGAATTGAGTCAAGTTGGGATTGAATCAAGGAGTTAAGAGACAGATGCGTCGGCGTCTGCGGCCTTGATATATGCTGGTGGTGATCTGAGTGATTTAAACTCGGGGCAGGGCTTTGAATGGGCGCCTGAGGAAATATGAAGCTTTTGTCTTCCTGGTGTCTATCGTCGTAAGAGTGATATTTTTCTTCGATTGATGGTTCATCGTTTGGCTCAGATTTTACTTCTTGTTGGCTCATAGAAGGTTCCTCAATTTTGACTTTCTTTTCTGGGGGTGGTTTCCCTTCGTCTGAGCTTGCAGACGAATCTAAAGGTGTTACCTTAGCTTCACCGGTTTTCTCATATTCTTCCAAGTTGAGTGTTGTTGAAGGCGGATTGTTAAAGTTGTAAGGCGAATCCTTATTGCGCTGACGTTCTTTGAAGAGCGTGTTTCGGAACCAATGCTTAATTACCTTGGTTGCGAGGCCGGATTGTTTGGCCATCTTCGCGATAGCTTCGTCACTGGGAGAATTGTTTATGTCGAAGTGTGCTCGCAATATCTTCAATTGGTCATCAGTGATGCGAGTGCGTGCACGCTTCTGCCCGGCCGCAGCATTTGCCTGCTAACAAATAAAAGAAAAGTCAGTAAAAGTATTGTTTAAAAGGCATCTTATTTAATTTCGACTCCTTATCCTTAAGAAGACAAGACCTAAATCGGCTTAATTAAACAGTATTTTAACAAGAACTATTTGATTTGGCAAAGTGAAAAAAAAAAATATGTTAATGTTCCTTATATTATTGAAAAACTTGCTAATTTCTAAAACACGATTTGACGAAATCGATTCGATAAAAAAATCATGATGTTACGTGTGAAATCCTCTTTTAATCCGTATTTTTTTACTTATGTGTCTATAATTAATAACACTACTACTACATCACGCCCATACTTAAAAGTTTGCTGGTTTATATTATACGTGTAGTGTGTTTACTTAATATGATTCATCAGTTTTCTGATTTTCTGTATATAAATAACCGCTAGTGCTTCCTCCTTCACCCCGGTGTAAACAGACAGTGTCCAAGTGACTTAAGATCGTTGGCAGTTGTCGTTGAAGCTTCGTTTAAATCTTTACGTAGTTTACGTAAAGATTTAAACGAAGCTTCAGTGCGCATTAACGTTAGTACAACAATCGGTATCCGCAGGTAAGTATAACAAGACCCGTAGTTAATAATACGAGTCGACCCTTGCGAGTGAACAAAAGATCGTCTGTCGCTTTATGCAAACAGATAGCTAACGTTAAATCGTTATCTTACAATGCTCGTCGATATCCTCGCCCTACGATTGAATTTAAACAGAGAAGCTCACAGAAATAATCAAACCGTTACCGCGTGAGCGTTAAACAAACATTAAATACCTAAATAAATAAAGCCAAGATAAGTAAGGGTAATAATTTACGTGGACTTCTGATATCACGAAAAATTCATTAATATGTTTAAACTACAACAGATGTTGTAAAAAATATTAACCGAATACGTCTCGGATTCCTTTGCTGCCACCCTGTCTATTGCTATGTAGCAATAAACAAAAATAAGAAGCTTTAAAATCAAGTTAAACTAAGAAAGTAAATTAATCATGATTGGCTTTGTTAACCTTTCGACCGCCACAGTCGGCTGCAGCCGTCAGAGGATACAGGGTAAAAAAAGTCCTTCAATACCTTGACTTAAAGTTGAAATTCGTGTTACTTCTCAGAATGCTTGACGGTCAAAAGGTTAAGAGTTAGATTCGACCAGGATTGAAAGATGATACTGAAATGATGATCAGAGTAAGTCTTCGTTTTAAAGGTTCACTTATTAAGATAGTTATTCTTTATTTTATAGTATTATTTCTTTACGAAACCTTTTACGATTGCAATATGATATTAAAAGTGTACGTTACTTTACGATGCCTTGAATAATTCACGCTTTATATTGACACTAACGCTTATCACGAGAATCTAGTATAGGGTAGTTAGTCTATTTTTTATAAACGAGCTGTGCCCGGCGTGCGTTCCAATGCATTAGTATTTTTTTTGGTTAGTTTATAAACCCTCCCGGGCGCGGGCATGAAAACTCACCAAAGTTTCATCGTAATCGGATGAATTAATTTTCGGTAATAGTAACGCATGGGAGACGAACAAACAAACAAAACAATAAACAAACATTTTATTATACAGTACTTTATCTACTATATAATTAAATGTTTGTTTGCATTCAATGTATAATTTTATGAGTTTAGGGAAAATTGTTACTTTTCCCATTGTCATTTCAACCCTCTCTTTTACCCCTTGCCTGAAGTTGCTCTTATTATAATATTGAGAACTGCATTGAAATCCGTCCAGTAGTAAAAGTTTATCGAGCAAATAAAATCAGACAAACTGTCAAACAGACATTAAATTCAAATCATTGAGACGATTGTGATTGTATTTTCATTGTTATCATTCATTATTCAACGAAGCCCCAACAAATCTTTATAGTCTAATTAATTAATCTTTATATATATTTTCTTCTCTTAATTCAAAATATAAAATGTCATATTAACACTGACCTGTTGTTGTTGCTGAAGCATTTGCTGTTGTTTCATTTGAGCGTCATGACCAAAAGACATCCCGTCGAAGGGCGGCGGCGGCAGCATGAGCGGTACTAGTGGCGGCTGCAGGTTCATGGCCGCCAGCGCGCCCATGTTTAGCCCCAACGGCAGCCCCAGCGACAGCATTTGTGCCACCATCGGATGCAGCTGCCCTAGTTGTTGCTGAAGCTGCAGCATGTTCAGCGCAGCCTGCATCTCCTGCACCTGAGCGGCCAGCAAAGCTCCAGCCTGAGCCTCGCCAGCACTGTTCCCGTTATCATTATTAAAGCTTCCGGCAGCTTCACCACGCGGAGAAGGTGACCTTTCCTCTTGCGGGGCCGGTGACGCAGCACGTGGTGAATTCGGTGCACCAGACTTCCTTTCATATTCAGACTTGAAATGCTCCGCGAACTGCTCCAGGAATTCAAGAGGAACTTTGTCTTTATGCACTTCTTCACAATGAGTTTTTAACACGAACACACTAGAGAACTCTTTATTGCAATGTAGACATGTCGATTTGGTTTCTCCATCAGGGGGCTTCTCTTCAGGTGGTGGCGGAGGCGGACTCGGCGCGCGCGCCATTTCACGTTCTTCTTGCATTTTCCGCCGTTGATTTTCATTGTACTGCATAACGAGGTCGAAGCCAAATGTTTCCAATAATTGTTTATACATTTGTGAGTTTCGTTTGGGCGGGTTGCCCTTGGCGACCATCTCGTCTAACGCAGCTGCGTCCGCGTCAGCTAAAGGCGAATGCGCCCGCGCATCGCCAAACGGGCATGAAGTTGCGCGGTGTGCGTCGAGTAACTCCCCGGTAGGAAATGACGCGTGGCAGCGATCGCACGAGGCGCTACCTGTGCGAGGGGAGCGCGGACTACCTGGGCGCGCGGGGGGTGACGATCGCGGGCCCCCACTGCTCGTTGACGAAGGGGATGTATTTTTCGGCGACAACACGTCTTGTAAAATTTTGGCGGGATCGTTTCGGTCCGGTTGCTCTACCAGAGGCCGCGATAAGTCCACGTGTCCAGCGGCCGCGAGTTCTTGCAACTTGCCTGCCCGCGTTTGGTGTAACACGGACCTCATGTGTATATCCAGGGTGCTGCCTTGTGTATATGCGACTTTACATATGTTGCATTTATAGCGCTTGCGTTCGTCTTCTTCACTCGATGTACTTTTAGGTGTTAGTGTCAAATTGGAAGGTGCTGAGCCGGCACCGGGCGAAATCGGGGGGTTATTATTGTTCTGTTGTTCCTGCATAGCTCGTTTCAGTTTGTGCAAATGGCTCACGCTGTTATAATGAACGAGTAAAATGTTCTTTTGCGTGAACGATTCCTTGCATACATCACATTTGAACGGTCTATTAGGGTCAAGATATTTTTCCATTGGGTATGTGAGTTTCTCACCTTTTCTATGTAGAAGTGTTTTATTGTGAGCTGTCAAATAAGATTGACGCGTGAAAGCCACTTTGCATCTATGGCATTTGTATTTTCTGTTTGGATCATTGTAGGAATCTTCCGCCATAGCTTGTGAGTTTAAGTAGTCTTCTAAGAATTGTTGATCTTTGTAAATAATTGAATCATCTGAATTTTCTGCATCATTATGACCCGATTCATCCGCGACGGTAGCACTTGAATCTCTGTCTTCTAGTTCACCTAGATCGTCTTCGGGCGTCCTTAATGCTTCTTTGCGTAATAGTTCTGCTGTCGCAGCATCTAAAGCTTGGCTTCCTTGAAGTAGAGGATTGGAGGCAAGACTACGTTTGAACGCAGAAAGTTCTTCTTCAGATAGTTCTGAATGGGAGGTCTCCACGTGCTTTTGCAAGGCAAGAACGGACCTAAAACTTCGTCCACATAGTACGCATTTGGTAGCATCACGAATAACATGATATTGTGAATGAAGTTGTAGTTTTTCAACAGTCTTGAAAGCCAAGCTGCACTGATTGCAGCGGTATTTGTATACGTGTTTTTCAGATACAGACATATTAGCGATGGAGTTGCGTGCATGTGCTTCACGGAAATGATTTTGCAGGGCATGTGCTGTATCAAAGTACCGATTGCACCCCTTCTTCCAACAAACGTAACCGGGTCCTTGTGGTGTTTGCTTCAGTTCAAAATGGCCCGATTCATTTTGGTGTTGGCAAAGTTCGTCCACGTTTCGAAAAGTGCGGTTGCATGTTGAACATCGTTCCATTTCCCCATCCGCACTTCCCTCGGAGCGAGGGGATGAGATCTCTCTGTCCTCATCACCTTGGCGTCCATCCTCTCTTTGAGCTTGATTGGCACCATTCAACCAATGACTTTGGTCAACAAGCAGCAGTAATCTCTGCAGGCCCTCAGAATTGACAGAGTGTATTTGCATTACATGTCGTTCAAGAGCTGGTCTTTCTTTGAATGCATCCTGGCAGAGCGGGCAGATGAAATGCCGCGTATTATCTCCGTGCGATGCAGAGACATGCGCGTGTAAACGGCTCTCACTTCCACAACTAAAGTTGCAATATGGGCAGGCATGTGGACCAGGCGTTTCACGCTCTTCATCTCTCTCGCTAGATCCTTGTTGCGACTGTTGCTGCTGTTGCATTTGATGTTGTTGCAACTGTTGCTGTGCTTGCTGTTGATGTTGTTCCAAAAACCGCATCATTTTCTGTTCTTGCGTCAATTCAGGCTTCTGATCGACCGGTTCTTTGTTATCTGTAAAGAAAAATATATATTAAACAAGGCCTTGAAAGAAAATAAAGAGTATCCCACATAGTTGAAATTAAAAATAAGGATCGTCAAACCTCCCGCTACGGAATCTGCATTACGAATGGATACAGATCTGTAAGCCCAACGTCCACAATGTCTACCTATGCACGAGATTTATCTACAAAAAAGATTATTTCTATAAATGAAGCTCACTATTGTTCGGCGTGAACGTTTGTTACTTTTCTGAATCGAAGTTAAAAATAAGATTCTCCTCCTTTATATTATTAGTAGGTTCGTTTTGTTTGCGACGTCCCGGCAAGACAAAGGTATCGCTCTATCCATCCCGCACACACACATGCACAAAGGCATTAATGCTAACGTAACAAGTATATTGTAATTTTGCACACAAAGGAGATACAGGACAGGCAAACAATCATTGTTCATTATTACAAAAGGTTTCGAATATTTCGTTTCGCATTGGATCAAATGCGTTCGGGATTGACGTATATGACGGTGAGTGCGAGTAGGACAGGTATGCCGGAGATATGTGAGAGTGCAATTATTATTTGACCAGGGATAAGTCCGCAGCAGCGTGTGAAAGAAGCTGCCCCGCATTGTTTACGCTCAAATAAGGAAGGTGAAAGAAACGGCCGGGGCAGGGCGCACAGATTCGTTAATGTAACGTTACAATCATGCTTTATTAGACGAGCAACTGACAGCCCGTCCGGCTATTTTGTTCAGTTAAGATAGAAACAATTTTTACAAATATTCCGTTTACGCTTGAGCTAAACGTATATTTTTAAAGGACTAGGTAATGCTGAGGTAAAAAACAAAAGGCAAAAAATATGCAAAGGGTTGATTTTTCACTTAATTAAAATTCGAAAATTATCTCACAGTCGAGCAGATTTGAAACCCGTCGGTCCCCTGTTTGGGAACCCGTTCCATAGTTTTAATCAGTTAAAACCGTTACATCTAATGAAGGGGAGAGGGATCAACAAGTAAATCCGAGTAATAATAGCGCAACTGACCCTAAATCCAGGGCGAACTGACCAGTGAATGTAATTATTTATGGCGCAGAATCGCCGCCCCGTCTGGTAGTGGCGAAGAACAAAGACCAGGTAAAGGGACCTTGTCTGCATAAATGCGATCTCCAACGCTTTTTGTCAATGGACAAAGGCTCTTTTCTAAGGAAACACCACATCGTTATAGCGTCGTAAAGTAGGTATTGTGTAGTGCTATGTAAGTTTTGTTTTGCGAGATTTAGGTCAGGATTTTTACAATGTGGCGTCAGAGATACAAAGACCGTTTTTTTTGCTGTCGCCGCAACTAAGGTGTTGCGGTTCGTGTTCCTCTTTTATAGAATTGATAGCGCAAATGCCTCCAATTTCATATTTTTTTGTATCGATTGAAAGTTTGATAGGACCTATCCTGCTACACGTTCTTGATAAGCAAAAAAAGTTATTACGCAGGCATACGAACCAACTGGTCTTTGACTCAATACGAACGAAGGGGTAATTCCAGACCGGTTATAATCTGGTTTTAATTGTAATTGATGATGAGAACATTAATGAATAAAGAAACCATAGGGACAAAAAATGCGCCACAACCAATTATGATACAAAATATTGTATAAATAGGACGGCAAAACTTCTCGTGTGAGTTATTTTAATAACGCATTTTGAAATTAACAAAAATGATTGTGGAAACTCGGAATAACATTTCACGAGGGAACGTTTAAAACGGCTTCTCAATAAGGTGAAAATAGGTAATAAGCATAAACATGAGGGACACAATGGTGTAAGCCGGATTTCTTTCGCCTCCACATTTCTCCCGGAGTTTATCGTATTTCACCGCGGCCATAAACATGCGATGGGCGATGCAGCCGCGACATTGTACGATGATGTAGCAGCCTCATCACAAGGGGGCAATCATCCTTAATGCGCGATGGCCACATACGTAATGCGAGTCATTGTCCCGCGTGTGGTACTTATGGAAAATTCGCGTTCTCAATTCAAATCTTCTTTCCGTCTCCCTCGCGCGCGGGGCGGAGCCGTCTCCGGCCAATGACAGCCTCCGACTGGTGGCGACACCGTGTAAGGCGTACGTTATTAAAGAAACCTGTTCTAATGTTGCGCGCTTTAAATTAAATTTAGTCCGTGTGTAATTATCTCATTATTGTGATTACGAATTCTCCGCTAAATGCTGCGCGGAATGGAGATTGCTCACGGGCTAGCGACGTCACGCGGCCGCTCGCCGCGCCAAACATTGCTTCATATAATTTGTCCAGTATTTACCGAATTAACACACAACAAACACAGTGATGTCTATTAGCACGATCCACCCAGAGCAGTAGACTTAGTAAAAACGCAAAAGAAAATTGATTAAGGAACGAATCGGTTTAAATTGGAAGGCGATAGTGACGTTTCGAAATCACATTCATAAGTCAACTCAGTATTACTTTATCGATACCAACGCCGGTAATGGTTCTGGTTGAATTAATTTTAATGGGATTTTTACGCTTTATAGAATAAAATGTTTTGAAATCTGCTTAGAACGAGAGTAATAAAATAATCATAACATTATTTTGCCATATTGTTGTTGCCAAAGACGCGATTGCAGCACGCGTGATAAGCGACATCTGGCGGGCAGTAGAAAAAAGACTTGGAAAAAGAGGGTCGCATGCCCATGCGCACGCGCATATAATTGCTTTGCTATCATCGCCACAAACCTGTTGAAGGCAGGAGTGTTCATACAATATAATTTGACTGTTTTTTCAGAATGTCATGATAACGGACGTGACATAATGTGGTGCCACAGACGTTTCAGGAAGTTAACGCGAGATTATAACAATAGGCTATCAACGATCCGATAATTACCAAACAAATAACAAATCGGTTGTTTCTTTCTAGTTCTGATGAAAAGTTAAATCACACTAATACTATAAATGCGAAAGTTTGTGTGTGCGAATGTCTGTATGATGTTTTTTACTCCTTCACGCTTCAATGGCTACACGGATTTGGATGAAATTTGGAATGGAGATAGCTTATACCCTGGATATCACATAGGATACTTTTCATCCTAATCTCACTAGAACATAGTCGCGGGCACAACTAGTAATAAGATAACATTGTTAGTTTTAATTTCCTTTTAATGGGTATTTAATCAGTACTTAAGTTTAAGTAGGTAAACAGAGTGGACGTTGTCGATTAAATTACTTGGGACATAAATTGTACAAATTATGTGTAGGTATACTTTTATATTTAAATTATCAATAATTGTTACGAAGTAACTCTTATAAATGGTGCCTTTGTAATGTTTTATTTGGACACAAACCGTAACAATATTTTGGCTGTGGTTAATGGTTATTGATTACAATTATGTAGAACATCATCCATATATACATAAATATACCACGTCTTTTCTCATGACCAATTTCTTTTAAGCATTCATTTATGATATTTATGTAGGTACTTAAAATAATAACACTTACCATTTTCTTGTTGATCATATGGACTCGAGAGCTCCGATGGCTGAGGAATTACTTGGAAGAGCTCAGCAACATCGGGTGTCGGGTCTTTGCCTTCAGAGCGTCTTTGCAGTTGATGTATTTGTTCCATCTGTAGATGCTTGACAGAACGCACGTGCTGCAGGAGTGGTAAGCGGTGGGGGGCGTTGAAGCCGCATAGAGCGCAGCGGTAGACGCGTGGGCGCTCGCGGGGGATCCTCGACACACACTCTCTCAGGTGCCTCAACAACAGTGCAGCTGCCTCGTGCCTGGATCCAGCCGCATGCAACTGCAGCTTGTGCGCAGAGTTCGTGTAGTAATCACACGCACAACATCTTATCTGAACACCTCCAACTCCCGCGCTGCCGGTTCCCACACCACCGCAAAACTTCAACTTCCATTCGTTTCTTGGTCCACCTTCTTTCACATGATTCACGTGCTGCAACCTCTGTAGATGCTTGTCGGTCTTGCAATGAAGCTGGAAGTTTGCCTTCAAGTTGGTCTTGTATGTGCATAGCTTGCAAACGTAATGACCCGCCACGAGTGCCAGGATTTCCTGTTCTCTTATTTTTGTGCGGTCCTGCGCTAAGTGATGACCGAGCGCTTCAAGGTTGTCTGTTGAGAAGCAGTTACAAATGCAACAGTGGAAGGTTCTCTCCGGCTCGGGGTCGGCTGGTTCTGGCGGTGGTTCCATCGCGTCAGGGTTTAAGCCGACATCAAGGTGCGCTCCTAGCTCAGGTGGGGAAGGTCCAGGGCCTCCGGTCATAAGTTGTATCATTAAAGCTTGATTGTACGCCATGTCTGCAAGCGCAGCTTCAGGATTAGGAGGAGGCGCATCACTGCCGTGGAAATGCAACAAGCTCTCCAATTGTTGTTGGCTCTGCTGTCTGTGATGAAGAGCTGATAAAGTTTGCATATGTTTGACATTTTGCTGCAAAACTAACATGTTATGCGTATGCTTTTCAGAGGTCATGTGTATTCTGAGATTTCGTGCAACATTTGTCTCGTAATTGCAAACATCGCAGCGGAAAGTAGGCTTTGGCTTTTGACCTAGAGGAGAGTGGTGCGGTAGAGGCGGCTTGTGCACACCTGGCGGAGTATGCTGTGGAGCAGGAGGTAGAGTTCCTTCCCCAGGATTGCCTCCGTTTTGCAATTCTTGCATGTTGTTTAAATGCTTATCAGACTGCATATGTATACTTAAATTTCCTTTCGTAGTTGTAGAGTAATTACACACTTCACATCTATATGGTTTGTATCCACAAGTGTATGTCTCACCTCGTGCGAGCCGAGGATGGGGCTGACCGGCTATACAATAAATACAACTCGTTTCAGCTTCAGGATGTTTTTCTTTCATGTGGATTTCAAGCGTTTCTTGATATTTGTAATGCCAGTTGCATTTTGGGCACTTCAATGTTTTGCAGGAATTTCGACTATGCATACCAGCTAGTGGACCTCCAAGCCTTCCTGAATTCAAAATTAATTCACATTTTGGGCAGTCAGCACCAGACGGTCGTCCTCCTAGATGGTCCGGACAAACTCCTATCGTCGTGCCCGACAGGAACGCTGGAGGTGTCGCTTGGAATGGTGGGGAAGAATTGGGACTTGCGCGTGGCTGAACCGATGCGTTGATAGTGTGAGGGTGGGCTACTGAGATCAAGGAATGTTGTGGAATCAAAGCTTCTGCTATCGACCTCGGCGGCCTCCATGCTGGGGGGCTCGGCCTCCTGTCATCGCACGTTCCATTAGGTAACATGGAGTCACTGTCTCTATCAATGGGAGTCATCATATCTGGTCGTTTATCCATCGATGGACTTGATAGTTCCGACACATTAGCGGGGCTTCCCGATGCCGACGCTCGTGGCGGCGCCGCTGAACCTACTGGCTCTAAAAACGAGACTAGTGCTTCTTTGTCTTTTCCGACACCCTGTATGATAGCGGAAGCGTTCTCTCTGGATAAGGCGTCTCTTTCTGAGTCAAGTAATGATAGACTGTGGTCCGATTGGGCATGTGCCACAAAAGATTTAGCATATCCAAAACTCAATTTACATATAAAACACATAAGAATCGGTTTAACTGGCACGCTAATAGGACATTCCACTGGCGGAGATTGGGGTCTCGGGGCGTCTTTTCCACCTCGAAAACTGAACACACGATAGCTGTGCATAACAGGCGCGTCCGGTCTCGCTCGGGCTCGCTCCACGGCCAATCTTCCGTAGAGTGCACCGTATAGGGAAGGGTTTCGCGACACGTAGAATGCACTCGCTATTTGAGGGAAATCGAGTTGTCTCTCGACGATGTTGCTATCGCGGCTGTCGACTATGCACCCTGGTTCTATTTTGGGCAGGTCGGACAGGCTCGTCTCGCCCTCCGATAGCTCGGGGTCTTCGATGATGTAGGCAGAACCATCGGGGTTGTAGACGATCTTGCCATCGAAGCGCTCGACGTCGGAAGAGAGCGGTGGGGAGTCTCTTCGCGAGGTGAGATCGACGGCATCTGGCGCGGCGGGCGGGGAGGTGGGCGCGGGGGCCGAGGAGGGCACAGGAGCGGGCGCCGCCGGGGCCGCAGGCACGTCGCGCGGCTCCTCCTCGGGGCTCATGTTGCCGTCGTCCGGCTCGAGCGCCACGGAACTCTGCGGGTCGTCGCGCTTCCGGCGCCGCTTGCGCTCCGGAGGCGGGCCGCTAGCGGGGCCGCCGGGCTGCAGCGGCGTGGGCATGGCGCCGGGCGTCAGGGGCCGGCATCACATGCTCTCCTGCAACAACACAAACATCAAACGTTAGCTAAAACATCTAGAGAAGATTTGGATGGCTATTCATAAGGATTATTCGACTTTCATGCCAATATCGTTTCTTTCTATACGCAATTCTGCACAATCTGAATTCTAAACAATAGTACTTCCACAACATTTGCTACTGTGCACAGTCATTATTTGTGTACAATAGCGATTCTTCCTATTCGCAATTCTGCACAATCTGAATTCCATACAACAGCACTTAATCACTAATAGTACTGCGCACAGTACAGCAGGGAATGTTGTGAAAATACTATTGTGTGGAATTCAGATTATGCAGAATTGCGAATAGGAAGAAACGATATTGGCATGAAAGTCGAATAATCCATTCATAAACATCTAAAACGCGTAACGTTACCTCTGATAATTTAAAAACAATGCATCAAACCTGTTGATTTGCCTTAGTGATTCAACCTCTATTTAATTGATATCCGTAAATCCCCAACAATAATATCGTAGTCAATCAGCCGTTTCAATACCAGTGCACATTGACTGACTAACATTTCTCACGGACTAGTTTTACCTAGTTAGCTGAAGGTGACCGTTGAATAGATTTTTGTATTGAACGGCGAATCCGACCGGAAGTGGGAGGGGTCGCTCGCTTATGTCACTTGTTTTTATTTCCCAAAAACACAATGCACATCAAATAAGTTTTTTTTTATGTCAATCAACGTGACACGACTTTATATATATTGCTTTCAACACATAGGTACCTGTGACAATAGCTTCTGTCGAAAATTCAATCGGCATCTACTTGGAATGTCACTCTCACGCACTTAAGTTAAGCCTTAGCAAACGATTCGTTAAAGATATGAGTCAGACTTTCCCATAGAATGAGTTTATGCGTACTGAACTTACCCAAATTAAATACATGGTAATCGTTGCTTATCTAACCGACATTTGCGCAAACAACTGCGATCAATTTATCGGCCTGACAGGCTGTCAGCGCTGTCAATACTGACACTTCTACAATTAACAAACCAACAAACAGCGGAACCTGAGAAAATCATTTTTACTTTTTATTAAAGGAATCTGTACTCGAAAATGTTCCTTATTACCATTTACTAAGATCGGGCCCAAGTGAATCATTCGTCACAATCGATTACACTGACTGACCAATATAACCGTGTTAAAGTAAAATTCGTTAAAAGTACAAGATTAAGACTTCATCTTCGTTATCTTGGCTCTTATCACAGATATCCCTCCCAGAAATATACCTACGCGTAACTAGAACTGGAATAATATATTTACTTATTTGACAGTTTTAAGATAATCGGTATCACGAAATATGGAAAGATACAGTTAGAAAAATAACTTGAAACACCGTGCTGTATGAGTAAGTCTTTGTACTTCAGATGAAATTAATCAAAATTTTCATTACAAAAGTAGGTATCAATAAAATAGATTTTCAATCTTTAGACCTATAGTATTTGTTCTAATTAGATTTCTGCTTGGTTATCAATTTGTAAGGGACCAAAATAGAATTAAATCAGAAAGCAAGACAGCAAAGCTTTTACGTAAAATAATAAAATCGATTCAAATTCAAGAATCACGTAGATAATAAACTTATAGTAAGGATTTCCTTAAACATCAGTTTTTATTAATGAATAAAGTAGTATTGGTATTATTCAACTGAATGGCCTGACTAATTCTCAGATTACACCATACACTAATCATATTGACTAATGAATAAATAACTAGCAGGATGTGGCTGATAACGTTATATTTATAATTATAATATTCATATGAAATCGGGTATTCCTAACCCTACACCGGATACGTCCGTCGATAAGGTGTTGGCTAGATTTTTATTAACCTACTTCCGAATAAATGTTATTTGGTTACTATCACACTGGCAGCATATACGTTCGAGCGCGGCTTTCAAAACTTTCATCAGCTGTTCGACGGTAGTAATTAAATTAGGAAACAAAAAATGTTAAGATTTCCAATTTAGCAACTTATCAGTCTGTATTTTTGTTGTCGTCTTAAAATACAGCTGAATTCACTTTGGAGAAGCATTTGTGACAGTAGTGGTGTTGCGTTTGTTTAGTGTTCCATATTTAAAACAGACAAAAACGCACGCAAGTGCAAATGCTTCCTCAAAGTGATCCAGCTATACTTAACCAGTCCTTCACATAACTTGCCCAAATGACCACTCCCATCTCTATTTACTATATGAAGTGTAGTCCTTGAAAATTAAGTTGCTGCGCGATAAATGATATCACACCGATACTTTGAGTAAATATTAGTCAAGACGACAGTTACTTTGTGTCAATGAGTTTCCTTGTGTGCCTTTATCTTTTTCACGTGACTATTTTAAAATAACGTACTAAAATGTCAGCCAGTTGGCGGTATGTTTGATGCAATATGCTATGTGTATGAGAAGTAGTCTTTACCAAAAAATATTAAGATTTAATCTGTATGATATTCCAATTCAAAAATCCAAAATTTGGATGGTGTGATCCTTGGCAGATGGGCAAAATGGGTTGAATTTTTTTTAAGAAAATCGTCGCTTCTGGAGGCAATCTTGATCGTCACTGGCCACCACTTGTCAGTAAGAACTTTCAGAGAAAATTTCATTATTCCTTATCTAGATTTAAACTATAAATAGTTGTTGAAAGACAAAAGATTCTTTCTTTTCAACATACTGTCATCAAAGAAGAAAGTTTCAATTCAGTATAATAATCTGAAAAATAAATTAAAACCCAAAGAAACTAAATAATTACGTAATTATTATAGTCTGTCTCAGCAATAGCAATTTGTCGATCATTTTATAGTGCTAATGTGTGCACCTTGGATATTATGCAAAGAGCTGGTAATTAGACTTGAGGTGAACGCCTTACTTGCTATTAGCAGTAAAGATCATTATTGCTTGCAATTCAGGGAATTGACTAGTTCAAAACATAAATAAGTATCTCTTATAAGAGTTTCTAGTTAGAATTTCATATTCGATTTTCTTATATTTTCATTTCACTTTTTAAACACATTAACATTATCAAAGCCATTATTTTCCATTCAAAAACTGTTTTTTTTTCCTATAAAGATGTATCATTAAAATACAGAACAAATGCGAAATCATAAGGCTTACATAGTTAAAGGTGTAATTTCTGTTTTGCGCGTGAGTTCTGGAGGCACTCGATAGAGTAAATGTTTAATGAGGAAACAAACCCACGTGCGGAGATTCCCATCGTAACAATCTGTGTGGTTGACAATTCCGACCAATAAATACCCCGATGCCTGCACCAGAACTAATTTCCGATAAACTCGCACACAAACGAACATAATACGTAGTTACGTTTCAGTGCAAATTACTTGCCCGCGCCTGTGCGTGTGAGCGTGAGAAAACTACGACGGAAATAATGACGCGTGTGTGCACTAATACAGATGCAATTCCCGTGTTTGTATATGGCGCTCCCACATGTGCGTCGATGGCGTACGCGCACAATCGCACATCCCGCATCGGACGAGTCTAATACGAGTAGTTACTAAGTCCGCGATAATGAAGACACCCGCGTTTCTATTCATTAATGAGCATCCCGCAATGTTATCGACATATATTATAAACACATGAATATACAGTTTTTTGTCAATAGCTAATTCATGAGCAGTAAACTGCATGATCACCGGCTTAACCGACTCATTTGTTTAAGGAGAAAGTTAATCAATAATAACTTGTAGGATTGAATTGAGGTGAAATGGAGAATATTAGGTAGCTGATGCGAGTGCAATTACGATACCTAGCTCTGCGCCTATAAATCGTATAATTAGCAAACAACATGCTGAGTCAATCAGTATTCTCATTATTGAGATGCGAAATGGGAATTCGTGAGCCACGGATCACTTTCGAATAAGAATTTACTGGTTGGAAAATGTGACATTCTCGGGGGCCGCGTACTGCTTTACGAGTGCAGCCGAGGCGTAAGCAACTTACTAACGACCTGTGTCTCGTGGAACGTCAACACATGTCACCGAGGCGAATGTATACAGGGTGTGATTGCACAACAATAGACAGCGCGCGGCGCGGCGTGAGGCGTCCCTGCGGAGTGCAGAGCAAACAGGCAGCGCGGGCGCATCGCAGTAACGAGAGCCGGCAGAATACGTCCATATTAATAATCGACGGTTATTACGCAGGCCCTCATTAAGTCGGCGGCCGCTCGCCCCTCAAAACCGCAGAACACTGCTAAATAATTACCCTTAGCGAACTTTCTTCACGAAAACATCATAAAGGCGCATTAAACAACATCTACTAAGTCGGCGCGAGGAATTATAATAAATAAGGTATTAAGCCGGCGTTGTCAGGCACCGAGCCGAAATGTCCAAAAGCGATTGATGGAAATAAAATTGAGCGAAGTCTGAGGGAACGATTTACTTAATACATTGATAATAAGTGCAAGGAATGTATGTAAAATGTTGTACGTAATGGTGGTAGTCTCGTTAGACGTGGGAACGGAGGCGGAGAAGCGAACTTGGAAGCGAAGCTACTACAAGGTAAGGATCGCGATGTCTACCGTTAGGGTTTAACTTTAAACCTTCATTAATGGTAATGGTCCTGAACTTGGACGCTGGGAATGGCTCTTTTTGCCTGCGCCCGCGCGGGCAAGGCGTTGCGGTAATAGCCGTGTTCGACACGGGACGAGCCAAGTGCACAGATCTTATGAGAAATTTAAGATGTTTCCTCAGCTTAACTGTTACAAGCTTCTGTGCCAATAAGATAGCTGCATATAAGATAATACTAAACATTAATCTTGCGATGTTTAACATTTCAATAAGAACACTATTTAGTCAAAATAGACATAAAATTTGAGCAGTCGCAAGTCTTTCAATTATTTTTTAATTACTGCGTATTTGATGTCAGTATCTATAATTAAACTTTCGTAAACTTTTCAATTTGGCAGTGAAAGCCGTAATTAAAACGTCTGTCATTTCACACGATAATGAAATGACAGTGCGAATTTATAAACCGCGTATTACGTGTTACAAAGTCTCGTGAGACGTGAAACGAGAATCTCACTGGTTGATTAACGAACGACGATTCCACTTTCCCATTAATTTGAGTTTTAATTAACCCCAAGACAAAACAGCGTTCATGTGATTAACTGAATTTAAGATTACGTATTAAACGTTTACCAAGATTCTAAAATTCGAATTGAAATGAACAAATTAGATGATGAATTTATGATTTATTTGGTTTCAGAGCTGGAAATTGTGTGAAGCATCCGCCCGCTGTCAACATTGTAGTTAGCCAGAATTTGAGAGGCTGATGCTCAAAGATTTCCAACTTGTTTGTTCCACTATCGACGCTTACAATCCTTGTCTACAGCATGTCCAGAAAAAGTACAACAAACAACCAGACCTGATTCACAATTCAACATAGACGATTGGTATTTGAACAAAGCAGCAGTGATAAAAGGTTGGTGGGCCTGCGAGGCTCGCGTGAAGACTCAGGTATCCTGGCGGCGCCACGCGGCCGATCTACTGTTAGGAACCGTCAATTTGCGCCTGTAATTATTGCGGACCCTTCGATACTTATATCTATTTTTTCTTCACTTAATTGTTGCAACAGATGACTTTTTTGTCGAACGACCTCAAGGAGAGCGGAAAGGCATCAAACGGAGCGTCGAATTTGGAAATAATTATACATAAATAGTCCCTTGAGCGGCCGATTAAGACAATTTCCGAGGCAAATTGCCGCAGACGAGCATAATAGCACACGCGCTGCTCCGTCATAAATAAATCTGGATTACGTTTCGTACGAGATTAAGATTGATTCGATCCCGATGCTTTCTGCTATTAATACCTACGCGGGATAATGCCTCGATCGTGTTAAAATTTGAAATAATTATGTTGGGTTTTTGAGCCGGCAATTGGGAAGATAATTACAATCGACAAATTGCTGGCCGTCATTAAGATGATAACGGGTGGACGGTATCGTCGGTCTCCCATTAATTAATGATCGATACATGTAAAATAATTAATTAGCGGCTGAGGTCGACGGGGACTGAGGCACCTCGGGGCTCGGCACAAAAAACAATGACGTGCGGTTTCGGCTGCGCCGGCGCCGCTGCCGCCGCGGCGACATCCGCTGCGCGTACGTCTATAATTTGGACCTCGAATTAGTTTTAATTTTATTTCTCAGCGATGAGCGTGACGCCATCTTAACGTTCCCGAGAAATGTGTCATTAATGATAATTTGAATGATTGGAATATTGGTGGTTATGATTTATATGGGTGCCGGAGTGAGCGAAAACAAACCCAAGTTTGTATAGGAGGTGATTGCGGTTCGCCTTGTGTCCGGGACCGCAGACTTTCTAGTCGGATGAGGCGTTGTCGCTCGATAATTACTAGTGTCCAGTAATCGTAATGTCGGAACAATTACCGGCAAGGGCATTAAGAAGCAGAGTTTCATCGTGTCGCGTAATGCGCTGACACCGTAATGGCCGGCACAAGAGGGGAGGGGGGTCACTCGGAAAATTAGTTCACTTTAACTATTATTTAATGTCATTTCATAATGGGAATGAAGAAAGAGTTTCAATAAATTGTGGGAATTTAAGCATCATTGTTGAGATTTGAATGTAAGATATTTTTGTCTTGATGACAGTCTTTATTGAGATGCGTTTTTGTTTATGTTCTTGTTTTGTTATACGCTGTAATCAGCAGACACAAATATTAAATTTAAACGTAATTTCATGCAACCATACTTATCACCATTCTCACCGACTGTAAAAGAGTTAAAACGTCAATGAAATCAATAGTTCATTTCTCACGACACCACCGGCTTAAATCTGTGGGAGCTCTAACTGGTCGGGATGCGTGTGCGCAATTAAAACGAAACCAACAATCATCCGCCATGTTTGTACACGGCCGATGTTAATAGCCTCGTGTAATTACATACCAGTATCATGCTATCGTTGCTTCTCGGAAGGCTGATCGAATTAATAGATCCTTTTCGTGTGGAGCGCTTTACCTATGGAGATTGTCAAAATGTTTGAATCCGCCGCAGGAATATAGAATTTTAGCAGGGATGATTAACTACCATCACGGCTGAGCTTTCGAAGAAACCGACGTACAGGTGGCGTAGTATTATAAAATGCTACTTCAAAGTCGGCATACACAGTACACTTGTTAACGCATCAGTATGACGTAATTCATGAACTTAAATAAACCATCGGAAAAAAACATAAACACAGTTTGTGATACTTACGTATTCATATAAGAAAAAATAGCATCCTAAATGTTACAACCCACTTGCCGAAATCCAAACCAAGGAAATGATTCAAATATGATAAATGTATTGTGGTCTAATAGAAAATGTTACTAGCAGGAACCCAAAGTAAATGCGGAATAACGTTAGCAATAATAACGCACGACACCGTCACAACGACGACTCGAGAATTTCATATCACCACATTTACATGTATTCCATTCGCGGAACTAGCGGGCCCGACCTCCCTGTCGTTATATCCGGGGAAAGAATATCTAAATTCAATTACAAAAAGGCTTCTCCGTGAGGTGTGCCGTTGCACCCGCGCCTTCTCCGAAAAGGGTGTATAACAACTCAATTTCTCCACATTATTAAGATGGTGGGGTGCGTTGGGGTGGCTTGGAACACAAAAAGAATGCTAATTTAAAACTCTTATTGCCCTGTTTGTATGCGCGCGCGCTTTATGTATCATTCTCGTAACAAAAGGCGGAGAGAGCCGCCGCCCGAGCGCGTAATTTCAATCTAATATTCAATTTGAGAAGTATCGCGAACTCGAGCCGCCATCTTCTATTTATTTACTCGACTCCGAGCGCCGTGGATTCCTTCTTTAGATTCTTAGGATTGTCGTTGTCAATGTTAGCAATGAACGCCTACGAAATTGCTTTTATAAATCTCTTTAAGCACCCACTTTTAATTTATACTTTCAGAGGGTATCACTCCGGAGCTGTATTGATAATGATTTGAAGCATTCTCATGATCTGGCCGCAGATAATTGCTTCATTCCCACGGGGCGCAAAGAAAATAAATTTCTCCAGTTACAATAGGTGCTTTCCTCAGACAATTCGCTTTTAAACGGGGGGCGATAGACGCCTAATGCCTAGATCGTGATATATTAGCCTAGGAGCTAATGCTGACCCATTACCATACCACACCTAGTGAGTATACACCTAACGGCCCCCCTTATGCTACAGCATAATACGCCATTTGTAAACCACACTTTCTACTTAAAGGCATCGTTTAAAATGTATCATAGATTCGATAACAAAACAAATTCCTCGCAAGCACGACATCCAGACGAACCTTCGAAATACCAAGTCAAGGTAACCGAGGACCTAGGTTACATACGTAGGAGATTGTCGTGTCACTTAGCCTCATAAAAATATTGTTTTATTGTATATCCGGTGGCAATATAAAATGCAAGAGTTGAAATAAAGCGACGTGATGCGGGCTCTATCGATGCGCCACCATGCACTGACTTGCATTTTGTTTGTCAATACTCGATACGTGAGCTTAGGTACCTGCGACCTGATTCTGAGCCCGTTTATTGCTTGCGAAACTTTAAAAACCGACGGTTTGAAAATAATGAAACGCCGTGTACAAAACCTTTGTTTAAAACACCACGTCATTTTAAATAGATTTATTATTATAATTACGTTAGCATAACAATAGACTATTGTAGCGTTCTCGATCGCCTAGTTGCTGCTAAGTATGATTTTTAAACTGTTACTGTGTGCAGAAAGCGTGTGCAGGCGTTTCCTGATAATTTGCCTGAGACGCCTGCCCTCGCGCACCCAGCGGAACCCCTTCTCCGCATTTCTGGTAAGTAAAACATATTTATTTACAAAGGAAACAAGCGGAGCACTCAAACCAAAGTGTTACTACTCACACATTTGTACTTTACAGTATGTTTCATAACTCATTAAGCAGTTTTTTTTTTCAGAATAAAAATCTTTTACATGATGACCACCACTCCTGGGTAAAACTGGAACACAATAAAAAAGGGATCAAGATAAAATTGACATTGTCGCATGATAAATGATCAGATTTAAATTTAGAAACGAAAACTTAAGGCTGCAGCGCACCTCGTCGAACGCGACGAGGCCGTTTATAATTATAATTAATATTCTCACCGTATTAAGGTGGTCGACGGGGAAAAAACGAGATTCGACGCGAGAATTAATAACAAACAAATGGGCTACCTGCGATGTTTTTTGTGCGTCCCTGCAGGTAGAGCATGATGATGAAAGGAGCTCATATGCGTCTGTCTTAGATTTTAAACAATAATGTCTGATTTTGACACGGTTGCACCTTTTTATGGGCAACATCAAGTTCATTCACTGGAACTAGTTTCGGTAAACAAGGCAAAAAATGATGCATCGGAAACAGAAGTTCACTTCTGTTCGATAAAAAATGTAACGCGTGGAGTTGGGGCCGCTTGAATGCGATTCTAACTGTAACCGAGCAAATGTCGATACGTACCTGATGACAATCACAGATGAAACTCGAACGAGCTCACTCTGCCTACGCCGCGCTCAAGTTACTTTGCCGCTGCGACTTATTAAAAAAGAAAACAAAAAGCAAAGCTGCATTGGAAACAAGAAACCAGCGATTCGAAATCCGGGACAAAAGAGAGGAACTCTCTAAACGTGATACCATAATGACAAAACAGAAATATGATTTCGATTAAATAGTGCGACAGGAACGGCTCGATTGGGTGGATGCGTGGGTGCGAGGAGGATAGAGTATTGGTTATAATAAAAATATTTTATTTGTATAGCGGGGTTAAAACACCCCCGCTGCGGGCTGTTTGGTCGGGACGGCATCCATCATCATTATATTAACCGATTTAACACTTTTGAACAGATTCTTTTGACAGTAGGTGGTACGCATGCGCAGGGACAAACGTGCAAGATGGAAACTGGAACTTTTGTTTAAAATGTTACACTGGCTTTAGTCTGTTTGTTTCATTTATTGCTTCAATATGAAACGGTGTCGTATGTCTGAATTCAATGAGGCAGCGATTCGTCAACGCGCTATTGGTATCTCGGTCTAGGTTTAGCGTCCATGTTAGGCAGCAGATTCCGACCAGTCCATACAAATCCCGCTTTGGTCAATCTGCAAATATTAGCGAGCACACGAGACCGGGTCGCGGTAAACTAGGCTGTCGTATATTTTTATCAATAGTATAACTCCTTGTAATTAAGTCATATACTTACACCAAATACGCTGTCTGCACGGGTACATGTTTATTATAACATTTCAATATTAAATCCATACAAATCGCTTCTCGCAACCAGTTCAAGTAGTTAAAGACTGATAAAAAATTGAAGTTCTACTTTTGGTAGGCAATGCGCCAGCGGTTGCCAGACTCCTGCGCAGGCATATAAGGCGAGCCTTCGGCATTATTTGATTGTATAATTGAAAACGTTTTTATGTCAATTATTTTCCCGTATAACATTAATTGACGTATAACATGGTCATGCGATTATAAATATTGAACAGTTCGGCTCGACTGGGGCCCATTCAAATATACCTATGATGAATTACAGAGTGATCAGTCCATTGAGGTAATACAATTAAATGAAATGATGCATGTCGATATTTAAGTAGGTATTGATATGCAAAGTTGTCCATTACCGATGCGGGCGGTGGCTGCCCGGCCCGTGCTCCACTTCATTTGTTCAACCGTTTATTTAGAAGGTAAATGATAATGACCTATTTGTTAATGATTTTTCTCACGATGGAAATAACATATTACCTGTCAGTTATAAAATCTCTACGCTTATATAGAAAACGCTGACAAGATCGTTGCAATCAGGTGAAGGCAGGGCGAGAAGGGCACGCATGCGCCCGCGTATATGTGCGCGCCGAACCCAATAATTAGAGGCAGTGATTAGATCTCGCGATAAGCCTCATTCCGCTAATTACTCCCTAAAGCTAAACGAACGACCAGCTCGGGTTTTGCCATCGACATAATTTAATAAGCGTTTAACCAGACCGATTATATAGATAGTGCTTAGCCCCGAGCGGTTCTCGCTAGTACTGGGGCTGCATACGGTTTCTAGCGTCCATAACCAATGCTTCCACTTGCGCCGTAACGGCAAGTCGTGTCATCGACGCGATCTCGTTGCGAGGTCAGGGAGGAATGACCACGTACACATAAAGTCAACATCTAATGAAAGCCAAGAGATGTTCTCACTCGAATCACAGTTGTTCAGAATTCATTCCCATTACTATCAATTGAAACGGCAGTAACACACAAGCGCAGCGAACCAACGACCGTCATCGCGTGTGGCGCGCTAACTTAATAAAGGGATACTTAGTGTTTGCTTATTGATCACATCTAATCAAGACAAATCAGGTCTAACAACATACTTACAAATTACAATTTCACGCCACGAACACGGTTCTCAGATATTATCGTTGGAAAGAATGCACGTTTTATGTATACAGGTAATAAAGACGCACCGGTGGAGCGGCAATCTGACCTCGCGACGAATGAGTCCCATTACCGGCTCATAGGTTTAATTAGGGGATCCAGTCCGGCCGCCCACGTGACCCGCGTCAACGCATCCGCGTGTGGGCAATCGAATTAGAGCTGCAGACAATGGCGACGCGGCAGAACCACCCCACGTCAAAACGTTTTCTCGCAATCTTGGATCGCGGGATTAAGGGAGTTTCGTCTCGCACGTTTTATCTCCGATTGTCCGCATTAAACGCGCACTTTACGCCGAGTGCCCCTCGAGAGGAAATTGAAAGCGATCGCTTTCCCCGCTATCTTATCTGTAGTGTTAGACTAATTAATCGATGTAGCGCGATGAGGTCGTCGTTAGAGGTAAATAATGCTCGCATTGAAGCGGAGGAGGTGATTTATAGGTGTGAATAGACAAAAGTGTCGCGGGCGGAGCGGGCGATCGGTACAATGCGCTGGAATGTCGTGGCGGGCCGGCCGGTCGCGCGGCGGGCCGGTCGCCGCGGCGCTCGCTCGTGCGCTGGGTCGTCGCGGATTATTAATAACCGCGCCGCGACCGTCCGCTCGCCCCGAGCGCGCCCTCCACCTGTAGGTACCATAAGCTCGCCCAGGACCCTTTAATTTATTCGCGGCACTTTTAATGACCGTATTGATGCGCGCTCCGCGATCCTCGATCGGTTAATACTAGTGTTTGCGAATCTGATTTAAGATCAATCATTCTTTTACTAAAATTCGTAAATTATTACATTCACCAGACTCCCCCGAGACTCACCCTCGTCCCCGTTAACAAAGCATTACAATGGAGTCGCCGCGGATTATAACTAATTCCCCAAATTGTGTGGGTTCATATTTGCGGACAACAATAAGACAAAATAGTGATAATGTCACATGTGCGTACAGTTTGTCGCATTTGGAACTAATTGCAATATTTCATAATGTTGCGATCATTGAATGCAACATCTGCCCGATGCATCACGTTAAGCTCGAAGCTCTATAAAATATACGGACTCTATTTTCTTAAAACATAATTACGTACTTATCATTATTTTAGCACCGACTAACTTTTTTGTAACCGAATGGAGAATTCTCTGGCGTGGACGGTAAGGTAGAAAAAGATCACTAAGTAACATTTTCTAACAAAAATAACTAAATTGGAAGGGCAAAGTGCTTTAAAACGTGTCGAAGTGAAAATGCAGTATGAAATTACAAATCACGTTTTATTGATACCGATGTTAGTAAATGAGAGCATTTTTTGTCGCGTCCAACGACAGCCCTTCGCGTCACGTCTCAGATGGCTCGCCACATCCAAATTGAAATGCTCCGACGAAACGACACTACTGTACAACATGTTACAACATAGACGCTGGTAGTGCGTACCTTATTGCAGATCATTACTATTAAATTTCATTTAGAAAAACGCTTCGTACTGTTTGAAATGTACACTCGTCTGCATTAACTATTTTGCTCCATTTATTTGGGAAGATTTCCGAATGCGTTCACCTCACGACTCGTTTTTTTCGCGTTTACAACGTCCACTTCTTATGCAGTGCGGTGTCGTGAGTGGCTCGATTCGTTACCAGAACTATAATTAGCTTTACCGTTATTGGATATTTTACATTTTCAATGGGTGGGCTTGTTGATTGCCGTCCCGACGAAGAAAAGCGTGACAAGTCATTTGTTTATTTTCTAAACTACAGATTGACGAGACGCCATTAAACGTTTTACGGTCTAATTTTATATCAAAGTAGTGTCCATTAATGTTCCGGCCGTGGCATGATGGATCTATCATGGAGTGCCACGAATAGTACACGTAAATCGTGTTGCAGAGGAATGCGCGCCCAAAATAAAAGATTGCGTTGTATAATTAACACTTTTAATGCTAATTGTTGGCCGCCCCGCGACAAAAACTGGTCGTTTCGTGTAACACTTATTAGGCATGGAAGCGCGCCTTTCCTTCAAAATTTAATTATCGACATTAGAGGTGACACCAAATACGGCGCGACAAGAAATTAAGCGTCTACGTGAACAAGAAACTGTTTGCAAAACTGTTCACCGACGATTCCGTTTCGATTTGTAGAAAGTCGATAATTGTCTATGACGCCCGTTGCTATAGAAGATAAGAGACAGTCATTTATTCAAAGTGTAATAATTGATTGGATTTTAAATTTAATGACTTGTTCGTATGTTGGTTGACAATAGTCGACGCGGGGTCGCTAAATGGATGGCATTATGTCCATGCGCGGCGACGTCAAATATGAAGAATGATCTCCTACATTTGTCCTGGACGTCCCGGCTCCATTCAGCGGAACGGGACAAAGCCCAACTACACTATAACATTAGATTTGATATTCAATCATTCATCATAATGATTTTGTTAGGTTTTCATACTTTCGATAGAAAAAATGCTTGAGCTCCACCTTTGGAGTGGTATAATAAATTACAATAGTTGTAAGGACGAAATGATTAAGTCGAAGAATTAAGTGATATTTAAAACAAAAGATGCGCAGTTACAAAGGCACTTCGCTATATGTTCTGTTTAAACAACATGATGAAACCGTTAAAAGCTAAAAAATAAATTAACATGGGTGTGCAAAGACAAATAAAATAAGCCAATTTACAAGTCGGCAGCAACGTAAAGACTACCAAATTATGGTACAACTATTTGAAAACGTTTCACTCGTGATTGTTGCGTTAACACCGCGCCAGCCAATGGAACTGCCCTGGAAACTACTCATCTTCATGAACATTTAATGTTAAATCTTAATCTGGGTATGTTAAGGTTGAAAATGGTGCACTGCTGAAGCATGGCGCGATAGCGAGTTAATAAGTCGGATAGCTCTTACCAGGTGTGCCAAACGGAAAACTGCTAATTAAAAATACTTTACTTCGAGGCGACATAAATGGAAATAAGTAGTTCCATAGTGTTGGTCGTAAGAAGTTTAATTAATCCGACTGCTGACGCAACGACGGTTCGTTTTCTTTCTATTAGGGCCGAAAGCGATTTGTTCAATTGATTCGCTGTGTGGCAATAAACGGCTCCAGTCTCACTGTTTGTGCTAAGCATTTGTGAAGTTAACGTTTCTAAAGATCAAAGCGAGAATTAGCGGATCACTTGTGGATATTGTTGTTACATGAGTGGATACTAATAGTGCTCGTAGATATGTAATTGTGATTTACGTTTTAGCACTTCGTTACTGCCAAGGATACCGTCAGCATGCCGGATTATCATATACCCGCTGATCCACACGAACAATGAATAGTTAGCGACCGAAATTATTAATGCGTAATTGTATAAAATTATTGTAATAAACTTTCGAAGCTGACGGCATTACAATCGGGCCGAATTACAATGTGCCCCTAATGAATGCCGGGGCGACTAACAGAAATTATTTACGCCACACTGCGACGACACTGCTACAAATATGTACAGATAAAGATGTAGAAATCTGGGTAATGATGTAAAGTGAATGGACATCAGCAGGTAATTACTGCGTGCACCAGTGGAGACGCCTCGGTGCGTATCGTCACTACACTAATTGTCGAGATCCAACTCTTTTAAACTCAAATCATGTTCGCATTGTGGCTGATTTACCGTATTCATGCCGCGACTCGGAATCCGATCAGATTCTTGTCGAGAGCCGCCATTGTTCCCATTAAAAAGATATGTTGTGACACAATAGATCTAACAGATCCAGTTTACTAAAGCTTCTATTAGCTCTATTCCAATAAAGAAGACGACATTTCGAAGACATTAAAATTCTCTGGATCGTATAATTACAGATGACACATTTTAACATTAAGGCACCCACGCACGCTCTATGTTGTGGCTTTAAACTCGTATAATTTGTGTTAAAGCCGTAATATATGTGACGTTAGGAGCCCCTCGCACTCGGCGTTCCATGCATTCGATCGTTAATAAAATTATCAAAATCTAAACAGGTTTTATGAGTATCGCTCGTGCGTTAGAAAGAGTCCATGTTTCTGTTGGACTTATGAATGGAAATGGTCTTTGGGAATCCCAAATATTTCAAGAGGTCGTAAATAATACCGCGCGGCGTGATGTTTCCGTCTGTCGAATTTATTATTGGAAGCAGAATGGCGCGTCCGTACGGAATCGCTACTGGATATTAAAATCCGCACCTAGATCATAACCGGCCGTTATTTCAACGATTTAATTATAATATTATTATTATAGGCGCGGCTAATGGTTATCAGCCGAGCGTATTTTCGTAAGCTTATTGCTACTTAACCGAGTCGATACGAAATTTAATTACGTAATTAACTAATCTAGCTGGAATGAATTAACGGTTCATGTAGACTGAGATTTGTGCAATTTGCTGGTGGGATATTTTTTGTTAACTCCTGTTGATCTCGGTTGAATGCTGGGTCGTGATTCAGCCTCGGAACCACTTAGGTATAGTTCTATGATCGGCGTAATTATTCCGAGCACACGTGGATAAGCTTTATGGGCGTGCATGTGTTGCCTTATAACACAGTACACCTTTTTGTTTTATAGGTTAACGACTTGTCTATTATTAGTTCCCAAAACAGCCGGTGCAGGTATGCGAGGAAGCTTATAAGATTATAATCAGTAATGCATAAATTATTGATTTTGGTATGGGCAGAGTTATTGATTTGATTCGTTTAAAACTATTAGAGCGTTTGTATGAGTGAATGGATAAATTAAAAGCCTATTTATTTTAATGATTTTGAAAAAAAAAAACTGCTTTTCAGTTGTTACCTATTCAACGAAAAGTTTAAATTATACAGCAGTCCGTGTCGGACCACGCACAGTGAAGGGTTCCGTAGTTAGGATGGACGTCCACGGTTAAAATATTAACACGCACAATATACATTTTCTCGGCTGCAAAAATAAGTTTGTTATTCATAGTATTTCTCAAAGACACTTTGAAAAACAACGTTCTTTCTGCGGTCATTAAACTCAAAATAGCGTGTAAACTAATATCTGATATTTCAAAAACTAAAGTATATCTTATTCAAACTAATTTTCGCTGAAATAGTGTAATAGTTGAACATTAAGAGAACCAACCAACCAAATGAGGAGATTGTTAAATTTTATTTAAGATACTAGGTATGTTACTTACACGGAATTTATCATTATAATTGACAACATTGAATTTTTCTTGAGGTCTGAAAATTATTATAGAAATCCAAAGATTTTTGCCTCCTGAACACGTGAATACTTACACCTTGAGACATTGGACTTTTTAAATTGAGACCGGTCCATAGTAATCGCTTTATTGATTCATATAACTGAACGTTTTATTAAATTAATAATAAAACACATAAATCGTAGCGACAATTAAAATTATTCGTGTCTTCCTCTTTTCACGCAGAATATAGTTAACTAATCGAACTATAGTGTGCGAAAGATGAAATCTTGTCGATTGACCCTTACGATCGGCCTCATAAAAATACAGGACTTTTGTTTGACATTTGGTCGGTTCGATTCCCAGATGAATCATAATTTCCTATGTAGGTACAATATTTAAAGTACTTCCTGCCGTGTGGCATAGCCGTGGAACGCCCTGTATAGTGTAAATAGTCTCCGAGTAAAATGTCAGTGACACATACGGATGGACAGACGGACGGACCATTTTTTGCCAAATGCCTACGGATTCCTAAAAACGTCACGTAGTGTGATATAATAGCTTGTGGGTATACTAAAGCAAAAAGTAACAATTAATTACCTGCTAAGACATAGGAATTATATTCATCAATACTAATAAGAGATTTGATGTGTAATCTAAAACATAATTAACACAACACGCAAGTTACAACACATTGGCTTCCTGTCGATATATATTTGCATAATCGTAAATATAATTTATCATCAGTTTAAAAAATATCGGTGTCACAAATATCATCTCTAGACAATACCCTTGATCTAAACGTAAAACCGGTGGCAGAAGCTTATGTAAGCTTTACCAATATTGCTTGAATTACAAATGAACTGGTCATAAATATTCGTATTGATGAACAGAAGACCCAAAGATGGTCTAAAGCTGTTACTTAGATCAAAGTTAGCAAAGACAAAGCTACAATTGTTAATTTACAAAATAATATAGAGTGCAATGCAGCTGAATAAGAAGAAGTAACATTGATACATCGAACTAAAGATGTAAGTCAAGAATATCTTAGAGAATTAAAAAATGAGGTTGCCGCGGCGATAATGAGAGCTATGCCGGTTGTGTAAAACCGGTAGGAAGGTCCATCTCGAGTCATTACTTGCACATTCTGTTTATTAACGATGTGGTAATACAGATTTCAATCAAAACTGCTGTTGATTAATTTTCTACTTGATTACGGTAGCCGTCTCTATTCTTGTTTATAGCGATAGTGTTATAGTTGTAGTTATAGTTTCACGCGGGTTCTGTGACTCTTATCGCTCCTATTTTGCGTGGTGTGGGTTGGTGGCACTACTCATGCCAACCCAGCTCCTGCAGGAAGCCTAGCAAACCCTTGATGTGCGATAGTGTTATTTAAACACCGATTCTGAGTTCCTGTGTTTTCTGCTAAAGTTCCTAGGTCATTAAATGCTTTGACATTGACCATAATTGAAATATGAATTGGTTTAATTTCCATTTGAATAAATTTATCTTAAACAGATCGACAATCATAAAGTTGATTTAGATCATCCATTAGATGTAGGAATGACGGCATTAAAACGAGCTCGCTCGGAACCTAGGCGTGTGGGACAGACTTATAATGTTCCGCTAAATTTCAAGTCACGTCATTGTTATCTTCACAAAGGTGATTTGTTGGACTTAATCGCCCGGTTTATTTCCACTCATCTAATTAATAAACATCCTATTACAAAGCCTTGAACTTTTGGTTACTAAGAAGTGGACAATAGAGCTCGTTATAGATATCTTTACTTAGTCAAATAGTCGAGCAACAATCAAGACGGCGGACAGACGCGCGTATCTAAGTAATTAATCGTGCCTTATGATTGATTAAACACATTAAACCCGAGCACGATTCCCATTTAAATATAAAATCTATTAGGCAAGTGACATAATTCTAACTACAGTTTTAATCTGAATTATTGCATGAAGCGTTTGACATTTTTAGTTTTGGAAACAATATGGGTGGCTCATGCATAATGGATGACAGTCAAAGCTAATGGAAAAAATATTGGGAATTTATGTTAAGGCAATAAATTGCATAATTGCTCGTTACAGATAAACTAGATGATATGTTAATACAGAACACAATCGTCCAACAACACGTTTTAAATAACAATAGCAAAGTTTAAATGAGAAAATACAGAAACATCGCAGCAAACGCAGCTACTAAATGAGCAGAGTTAAGAGACTAGTTTAATGAATGTCCTCGACAATATTTGTTAAGGTAACAAGGTAAACGAGGATATTTATCGACATGAGGCTGTCGAGTGGGCAACCCTTTACGTGCTCACACCCGTACCCTAGCGGTACTCGACAAACAAGCGCTAGTGATGCGTAACGCAAACTCCGATGTCGATATTTACACGAGCATGGCAAACACTGACACTCGATATTTGTCCAACTCCCGAGTAAATGGCGTGAGGCGCTCGGCAGTTGTTTGCTGTTGTAAGATTCACATGAACGCTACTGTAATTAATGGAATAAACTAACATAATACGAGTACAATATAGGGAAATAAAATATGGTTGCAATTTTTAAATATTTTCCTGGAGAATGTCAAGGCAAATAGGTTACTTATTAATCAAATGTAACAGATGATCCCAAAACTTCTTTATTATCAAATGTCCAGTATCATATTTACACTCGGTATTTGTATAATTAGGTAGGTACACACCATGCTGGTATTTTGTGCGTCGGTCATAAAAAGTAAAACTTGACCAGGGTTATAAAATAAAATAAAAGGAGAGAAAAAAGGTACGTTATGCCATAACTTCATTTTGAATTCTGTCCAGTGTGTTCCCGTATCACTCTGAACGCGCCCAGCAGGGGGCGCCATCGTTATCACCTCGAGAGGCGAGTGGTAGCCAGCCGGTCTTTAATAAGTATCGATAAAATATGTCGATAAAATATGAATATGTATAAATATTTTCGATACCGCCTAAGTTCGATTAACTATGCGACCAGAATTTTTGATCCACTAACGCTGTTCGTGTTAGAATTTTAGAAAATAATATTCTACTGATTATCAATTGATATTCATCGATAATCGTTCGTTCATTTGATAAACTGAAATTCCGTACGTGGCGCGTGGTTGTGATCGGATTCTTTTCATTTCGTTTTAAATTCATTTGAATTCAGAATATTCGAAAATTTCGAATACCTACTTACAAGCAAATGTGAAACCGTTTTCAAATTTCCAGGGTTTGATTGTTCAAGGATAACAATAATAGGTATTGACTTTTAAGATTTTAGAAAGTTAAGTAGGTACCTACAATATTTCAAATTCGTGTTTTGAATTTATTTTATTATTAGTTCACACTTGTTAAATAGTCGCATAAGTTTCCAGTGACTAAAAGTTTTTAATTAAAATTTACTATAAATCTTCCCTCGTCCCATTATGAAGGTAAGTTATCATTGATACTCTATTCATGTGTAAATCGCCATAAATCTGCGTTCAATGTAATCTCAAGCAGTTTAAAAATAAAATAAATTATTTGGGACCCCAAACAGGTTTTCGATTTCAATTTGTAACTCGAATTGTTCGTTATTCGATTAATAGTCAGCTAAGTGTCGCCGGGACAGCACTAATTAATCTCTTGACCGTGTTTCACATTAATTAACAAACTAAGACCGTGACTGCTATACAACATTGATTTCAATTTTAATTAAGATAAGGTGCCATTTCGTTTAGAATCCGAATTAACGTCTGAATGTAATCGTGCCTGATACACAGTGCGTTATCGTTAAGACTGAGTGTGACAGTGTGAGGTCTGTTTAATTCATTCCAATATCAAATTTACTTTTTTTCTTCGCAAGTCCGTGAGATTTGTGGCACTCGAAATGTCCTCTCAAACAATGAGTATGGAAACGACCATAATTAATATAAAGAGTGGTTTACCAGATATAATCTGCGCCTTCCGTGAGACACGAAATTATATTTTTTCAACACCAATTAAATAGTGACGCCTAAATGTGACCGAAACAACATAACTGCCGAGCGGACATTAGTAAATATTGTAAATTGTTGGCTGCGCTCGCGCAGCGTGGACACGCCGGCTCTCATTCTATTGATGCGAATCTAACCTTTACAGAAGACAAAGGTGCGAAGGTGCTTTTAAGATATCATTTTTAGATGAAAAGATAAAACAGCAAAGGGAATGCAGTCAATTACCTAAATAACACAAGGCCAGAAAAAATCTGATCATACAATTTAAAACTTATGCATGTTAAGATTTTCCACTTAAGCTGTCACGGAGGATCCACAACGCAATTAAACAAGTAGAATAAATGATGCAAATATTTTTATTTTTAAGCGTTAATGTTGAGATAATGGTTGTTTAGTGACAGAGTGGGACATATCCATGTTTTTACGACCGTAATCAAATCGTGATTGTCGCATTCCCCAAAACTTAATTGTGTTGGCCAGTGTTGATGATATAAACATAATTATATACGTAACCACATTCGAAAATGTTATTAAAACACACTTAACTCGCCGCTTGACTCGCAGCGGGCAAATTGAGGAAATCTTTTGTACTTACAGGGTTTGACTTCCAAACTTTCGGGTCTCGACGGAATTTGGAATTTTTTAGAACATTTGAAAATAAATAATCTTTATATTGAACAAGTGCACTAGCTGTCACTGATTCGATAAAGTTCAGATAACACATGCTCCTCTGCTGCACTGGGAGTGAAGAAATAGCATAGAATGCGTGCAGATGCTTATCATCCTGGCATGTCGTAAAAGTCGACTAAGGGACGGGTCCTCTCCAACATGGTGGACTATCTGTATGGGCGATGGGCTGATCACCTGTCACCATACGGTTCATCATACCATCTTAGGACTAATTAATCGAACGTGGCCACAAGTAGTCTTATGGCTCTGCCCACACCATTAGGGATTTCGGGCGTGATGCTATGTATGTATGTAACACATACAATTCAGGTATTCACTGTGGAACTTTGATTTTTCTCCGGGATAAGAAGTATCCTATGTATCTTTCATTATTTCCGTGATGATTTGCTGTCAAATGTCATGAGCTAGATTTTCCATTCGCTTCACACTACTAAGTAATTCTAATACGTGTAATAAAATATTTATCCCATTAATATAAGAAAACCACACCTGCTCCAGACAAGGAGCGTTTGAGGCGGTATGGTCCAAAGTAATTATTATGCATATCTTTCGCGGCAGTCGTCGCCCGGGGGAACTATTGTTTTAAGGGCATTTTTATTGCTTTTGCCAACTTTGAACAATGGGAGAGACTTGGAGGGCAATTTGGGACGTCGGATGCAGCTCGTCCGGGGACATGCGCGGAATTATGTCTTCGCTTTGAACAGACTTTTTAATACAGGTTTTGTTTCATTACGCCTTACAATATTAAAACACCACGGGCTAATGATAGTGATTTGGGGCAAATTATTTATTTATAGTTATTTTTCGGTTTCGTTTTTTATTAACTATAATTCTTTTTGGATTCCGTACCCAAAGGTAAAAACGGGACCCTATTACTAAGACTCCGCTGTCCGTCTGTCACCAGGTTGTATCTCATGAACTGTGATAGTTAGACAGTTGAAATTTTCACAGATGATGAGATGATTATTTCTCTTGCGGCTATAACTACAACTATTAAAAAACAGAATAAAAAAAGTATTTAAGGGGGCTCCCATACGACAAACGTGATTTTTTTGCCGTTTTTGTAGATAATGGTACGGAACCCTTCATGCGCGAGTCCGACTCGCATTTGGCCGGTTTTTATTTCATGTGCCTATTGTATTTTATTTAAGTTTAAAAAATAGTGAAACTTCTATATCTGTAGCAAAAATATCTTTGAATAATCCACGCAAAACTATAGTTAGTTTTCACACTTAACTGTAGTACCTATTATAAACTGTTATGTTTAATTAACAATGTGCCGCTATCTTTGCGGCCATATACATTGACTGAGTAAACATTTAATTTTACACTCGATACGCAATAACGAGGTCCAATATTAAAATGTAATTAAATCATAAAGTCAGATAAAACGCGATCAAATAAAAACCGCCGCTAATCCAGTGTGATTTACAATTACACGTAATTACCTTCGCCTGGTTAATTGCCACCAATTTTAATTATCAACCAAATCGGAAAGTACGGACTGGAACTGTTTATGAGGTCGTACGCGATAAATAACGTTTTGTTATTAATGAAACGACTATAAAGTATACAATTGTTGGGTTTTATTCAATATATGTTATCCAAACTGTCTTTTATTAAAATATACATTGGACCGCCGTTTTCAAAACTGCATTAAGAGGACTGTGTACCGAGGGCTAAAATCATACTTTTCATACAAATAGTTAAAACATTTTTACCTCTTGAAATGGTAACTGATTTTGACAGTTTATTTATACGATGCCAGGTAGGTCAAAATAAAGGTTAATAGATTATAGTTTTTTTTTATTGAATATAAATAAGAAGATTGGCAAACATATGGTTTTTATGAAAACGATAACACATAATTTCTTTAGAATGTATTGCCTAATGCGTCATACAAACGTTTAGGTTCAGAACTGTACCTCCGGTTCCCGAAAGTTAAGGACCCTGAGGTCTGATTTTTTTGCTTGAACTATATCCGCATGTAGGACATTAGGCATAGTTTTTACCTTAATTTAGACTGTAAGAGCAAAGGCATTGGGTCTAAATTTTAATGTGTCAACCGCATGCGGCAATGCGCACGTTAGAGAATCGCAAATTTTTTTATTATATTATAGACCAGGCGCTACTTTTCAAGATAGGTACCCAATTGGCACAGAAACCATTTTCAAAGTAGTCACTATACTTTTATCTGCTTGTTTCAAACTTATAAAGAATACATTTATTCAAGCGCTGAGACTGGCTGCATCATAGCTAGTTATTTCTGAACAACAGGGTCATTCATAAGGACCCTTACAAACGTCCATATGCGAACACAAAACTTAATTAAAGTGACACTTCGCATGCATAATGAACAAAATAAATGCATGCAGTATCGAAGAAAACAAAATGGTGGCCGCAAGATGGATCCGAGTGTTCGTTGCATTTGCAATGTGTTTAAATGGGGTTTTTATTGCGCTGCCAATTAAAAATCAGATCGAGTCAATTTACAACATTCATTGCTGGTTAAAGGGTTCGACACACCGAAACGCAGCGTGGTCACTGGTGTGAAGGCTTCCTTTTAGTTCCTGCGGCACTGCTTACGTGGGCCCGCTTCCCGCGTTTCGGTGTGTGGAAAAGCCTATATTGAAACGGCCAAAACAGTAATTGCAGCAGCAGCCTGTTGGGCACAGGCCTGCTCCTATAGTGGGAAGGACTGGGCAGTAGTCCCCATGGGGCCCAGTGTGGATTAGGAACTTTACACACAGCTTTGAATTACTTGGCAGATGTATATGTTAATTAAACTGTTATTCATTATTAGTTACTAAGTACCATTCTCTGAAATATTTCTACGCTTATGCAGAATATGCTGAACTAACACTTTTACTAGTCTACTATTTTGTACCATATTCTCAGAAATAAATGATTGATTGATTGTATGCAGGGTTCCCCATGATGTTTTCCTTCACCGAAATTCTCACAGTATATCAAATTCAATTTCGCACACGAGATCCGAAAATCTTAGGACCTGTGTAGCTATTGAAATAAGGGCGATATGCAACGGAATTTTTCACCGGACGGCGGCGTACCGTGGTTATGTGGCCAGGCCTCTACAGGTGCTAGCTGGGATGTGAACCCACGACCCTGTGCACAAGAGGCCATGCGTCAGAACACTAGGCACCACTAAATTTACATAGGCATATCTTTATAGCAATTACCTAGGTATACTTTGTCCCTAAAGTATGTCACTCCACTTTCTCCCACCGGTCTTCCCGACGCCAGGAGGGCTTCCATCCGCATGTGGTTCAATTTCCATTGGTTCGCACGAAGCGGTTCGCTTCGTTATTCATTATTCGTACAGCCAAGGAGTGGAACGCTCTCCCTGCGTCTGTATTCCCGGAATCGTATAGCCTTGGTGTTTTCAAGGCAAGAGTCAATAGGCATTCTCCGGGTAAGCGTATACCACATTCAACCTCGTCGTCACTTAACATCAGGTGAGACTGAGATGAAACGCAAACAAAAATGAAAAAGGTCATAAAAAAACCTTCCAACTATCTATATGCAAAATGACGGTCATCGGTTGCTCCAGTTTCATGTTAAAGAAGGACAAACCAACATACTTTCTCATTCATAATATTAGTAAGGATTACACGGTGTACAGAACTCTACTAAAGCAACTATAGTCCGTGTCACGTAAATAGAACGCTGACGACAATATAGGTAAATTGTATGACCGTTAGCGGTCTTTTCACGTGAAGCGACACGCTACCTGTAGGTAGGTACTAGTTTTTAAAAGCTCACATTGAAATAAAAAAGTAATATATACTATGTTCATTCAAAGGTTATACAGTAAACCGGGGTACTTTAAATACCCAGAGTAGTTAATATTGAATGTACATTTTTATCTTAACTTCCTGTGGCCCTAGAATGACTGGCACAAGGATAAATTATCCCTAGAGCGTCTCTAACTAGTATCGAAAGAAGAGATTACACGGAGTGAAAATTAAGATAAAATAGGCGTCCAAAATTACCTAAAAATTCAAAGTTACCCCATCCGACTGTACAATGTGGTCTCACTGGTTTATTTTTTAAAACACCTCGTACTTGGATTCTCGTAGGAATTTATTTATAAATTGGTAATAAAGAGTCAAGTATCGCTGCTTATGTACATGGCAGGGTGGTCCACTAGTTTAAAAAAAAACTATTTCCTTGTCATAGCGATGAACGTTTATCGATTAAGTGTCCTATCGATTATTTAAAAGCAAACATTGGTGATAACGATTTGGGCATCCACTATCGCTAATTATTGGCAGATAACCAGTTTATTACTGTGCTGGAGTGGCTCTACAATGTACTTAGATATACACAATATATGTCGGATTACAAGATACGGTTGTTATCGTATAATTCATGTACTTAATTTTTATCTGTATACCTATGTTGACCCTAGAAATGACATCTGTTTTTGCTATAGTTGTTGCATCCTGTAGGATTTTATCGCATTGCCACTTTTTTTTAAATAAGCTCTGTGCGAAGGTTTCAAAGTGAACTCCCAATAAAACACTTTAAATCTAATTAAGAAATATCTATAAAGTTCGATATGTGTAGATATTTTGTAATAAAAAGCCTTATTCGGTGACAGCACAATCGATTTCCGATTCTGTAAAAAGGTAATTCGTCAGAGGCGTCAAAAACCGCGCGCAATGTCAACGCCAAACGCCGCGAGGCATCCGTCCCGCCTCTGCGAGCGTTTTTTAAGGATTACCGAAGAAATTTTTGTTCGTACGTTGTGTTTGGGTTCTATTTTTGAATAACATTTTGCTCGTAAATCCAACGTTGTGACTGGCCAATGCTTTTGGCAGAATTGTACACATTGTAAGTAACTGCCAAGAACTGTATTATACAGTGGCGGCGCGTGAGGGGTAAGCCCGTGCGTAATTTCTTAACTCTAACTTTATAATGTTATTAATTACTTCTTGTATTAACATAAAAATTGCATATTAAATATTTTTTTTCATGTAAATACAATATTTAATGAGTAATAATATAATTTTAAAAAAATAGAAATGATACACCGGCTTACCCTCACGCTTCGCCTCTGGTATTATATCAACAAAACTGTCGAGTGAAATAGCATTACACGTGCTCACCAATCACCGCCATTATCTTAAAGTCCAACGATAATGCTTGCTGGCCAGGTAAACAAAACAAATAACGAGTTGGATAAAACCGCATTTTGACAATAAAAAAGTTGTCAAAATAATTAACCCTGAAATTCCATTATTTTGTGCAACGCGACCGCAGATTTGAGTCAGAACGGCCGGTCCAGAATCGGTCGGAGGTTCGACGGCTGGCCTTGGCGGAACCAGTTCTCGACCGAAACTCGCGGCAATTATTCAATAAAACAAAAGCATCGCGCCACTTTACTTTTACGAGAGAAATGCGATGCAAATTATGCATAGTTTTTGAACTGCACGATATATTGTCGTCGGCGTTTACAGGGTCGTGTAAATTTGTGGAAGCGTACCTCTACCCAGCATTATCTGTTTAGCTTAGGTGAAACGTAAATAAATATTTTTCCGACTCTTGTAGGTATTACTAAGTAAATCAATATAGTGAAGTTTCACCTTTCGACAATTACTATCACTATGACACTCCTGTTAAGAAAACAAAATTTAGTTTACAATTTTTATTCTGAATTTTGTGAAACTGAACTCGTTATTTTTGATTCATTTTCATTGTTCGCAAAAGACACGTGGCGACTCTCCAGAACATTTAATACCTATTGAAATACGAAAACGAAGATTATAATAATTTTTTACTATTAAATGTTTTAACCTCGCTTGTAATTGAAAATAACTCTTGAAAATAACTTTGGACCAAAATCAAAAGTCAGTTAAAACTTTCATTCGCAATATGTTATTATTGGAAACTGGGTTTAGTGGCGCGAATAAATCTAATATGGCATATCAAAATTGCATATTTTATATGCTGATTATCAAATGCTGAGCAATCGGGCATGTTGGGTATTCAAATAATTATTTATTGAGCACTTAAAGAATGGGGAAGTTGCATGAAAATCAAAATGAGGTTTAAATGATATATTATGAAAGTAAATGTAAACAAAAGCATATTACAGAAAAAAGCAGATCATTTTGACTATTCATTTTTATTTGACTAAGAGTCAGAATTAGTGAAAAATATATATTGTATTTTAGTTCTGATTTTTTTGGACATCCTCATCAAATTTATGTCATGTTTTATTTCTACGATGTTGGTCTAAAAATAGTATTTTCGGAAATAATTGCAGATTTCGTTTAAACGCCATACATTTTGTACAGTCTAACGACAGCTGACGTCATAGCTGTTGTCCATTTTGTATGGAGTGTTTTTGCGAGTGATATGAACGATGACTTTTCAAAGCTTCATATCTCATAAAATAATCAACATAAAAAGGTTTTCCGTATATAGATCGGTTTCTATTACTCAGCACTTTCCAATACAAGACGAAAAAAAAATGCATCTTCCCTATTCAAGAGAAATGTGACAAAAGAATGTCCTGTCGGTCTAACAAGGTGTCAGTAACTAGATGCGACACTATGTAATAAATGGTATCCGTTATATCGACTATAGAAGCTGAACACACTTCTGTGACCCATTCTCCACGCACGTGCACACCAAATGGGTCCCATTGTACCAAAAGAAACTCCAGCACGAGCCGCTGAAAAATGTACCACGAAATTTGATATGGCACATAATATATAAAGACCGTTCTCCCGGAGGTATTGTGTGTTCTAGAAGCGCTCAAACGGAATATTTCAAATGCAAATCGTGCTAACGCCATGAATGTAATAGTTTGTCGTGGCCTGCGCACGCGCCGCACACCGGAAACAAATTATCATACCATATAAGCACGTACGGAATCGACGAAAACCCCATTGATGGCGCTCGCTTCTCATAAATTGCAACGAGAAGATATAGAAAGTCTGCAAAACATACACTGCAATAATACCTAATTTACGATAGACGAAAAAACTAAATCAATTAGCGATGTTATTTTTGTCTCCAGCCAGGTGTAACCGTTACGAAATCTCATTTTTCCCTATTAAATTCTGTCATTATAGGAAATTCTAAAGAAAAACGTAATTGCGTTTTCTAATTCGTAATGTTTGTTGCACACTTCGCAGCCACTACTTCGAACGCATTTGAAATTCGGAAATCGAATTGGTCGTCGCCATGTTTTGTTGACATTCGGCTGAGCGCCGGTGCCGGAAATTTATAGAACACCTCGAGATTGAATTTGAAAAAGTTAACGGACGTGGAACAATTTGTTAGGTAAACGGTTGATGCGATGAATGAGCGATACGTGTCACTTTGTAACGGCTTTTACGCGCAACGACAGTTTCACTACTGCGTCATCTTTCAACGGAAAATAACCGTTGCGTACGAGTATGATTGAATAAAAACAAACAAATCGGTATCTCGATCGAATTTTCTCGTTTTTCTTTAGAAAAGATATATTTAGGTATGTTATTATGTTCGAGTCGGGCCGCTGGAATATTTTAAGCGGCATTGTGATTCTGCCCCTTAATGCGATGTATCTAGGCGAGAAGCCAACAGCCGACAGGTCGCTGACTTTACACCGGGATTATGCCAATTTCTGATAAATCTGACGCTTCGTACCTGCACTTAAGACTTCGAACAGGAGAGAATCAATAAGCTCACATAAGTGTACACGCATATGCCATATTTTGCATCGAATGAAAATAGCAGTGTCATGAGTTGTTCTTAGAGGTGTGCGGACTACGAAACATTTGAAAACTTCTGTAGGTTGCAATTACAGTTTGAATGAAAATTCCACGCTTGTTAATAAAAAAATACCATTAAATAACATTTTATTTTAATGGTACAATTTCCATTTAAAATATTAAATGTTCACTTGTGTCACAGGGCGCTATGAATATGGTTCAACTTGGCACAGGTGCTGTATTTTTTTAAAGCTAAGGTCAGCTTTTAAAAATACAGCAGCACCCGTGTAATCGACAAAGCATCGCTTAAAATTACATTTTAAGACAAAGTCAATTGAAAAATTTGGAGTTTTATTGACTTAAATAAAATTCAGTGAATGGTATGTAGGTACCTATTTTATTTAACTACTTGATTACTAATTTTCTAACATTTAAACTCACCATTATGACTCAAAAAAAAAACTATAACTAAAACTATAATACTATACTATAATAATTGTACTTAATGAAAGTTTTTATACTCATTAAAGCATTTTGATATACTCTGAGACATTTACAGTAATCCAAAAGAAATATTACTTAGCATTAAAGACACGTTTCGTTAATTTTATCATGTTTCTAAAGTTGTTTAGTTTTAACATGTTCGAAATGCAACAAACACCTAAAAATAAATTTTGGTCGAACTTGTATCGCGTTGTTAATTAAGTTGTTATTCAATCGTTGCGTGTTTAAGTCTTTTCTACAGACCTAAAACCTAAAAATGACAAGCGTTGAATATTCGTAACTGGAACAATGATTTATAACAAAGACGTTAGAACAAAGCGAATTTTCCACGGCCCGCGCTATCAAAGTTCCAATTTTAAATTTAAATTAAGCAGATACACACATATCTCGAGCTTATCGCCCTATCTGTTGTCCATCTCAACGAGCCGTCACGATGGCCCTTATCTGTAGTGGCTGACAAGTTTCCCAGGCCTTTCGGCGATAGTTCCACTACCGCCCGGTAGATGGCGTTGCTAGTAGCACGCACTAGCGCCGTATTTTTTATGATTTCTGAGAGACTTCTTGTTTTGTTTGTCTTATTTTTGGAATTCATATTTTGCATCTCATCTTGTTTACTTATTTAGCTGTATCCCAATAAGAAAACAATGTTATTTATGCGATAGAGATGTCATATAAGTGTAAGGAAATGGTTTTCGATATTTTTAATTACTTATGCTTGCTATTTAGGTAATAACTGCACAGTTATGCCTAGAATTTGATAAAAAAATCTTAATGTTTAATAAATTACACCCATGCAAACTATTTTTGGATTTTCTTAAAAATGTTTCATGTAATACTTGTTAAGCAAGAAAGTAATTGTAGGTACCTACTAGCTGAGAAAATTCAATTTTTTTAAAGCTGGCCCGTCGATAATGCCTATGCAAACATACATACATTATAATAATGTTCTATTAGCTACTTTCCAGAATACTTAAAGAACCTAAGCATAAATACATAATAGTCTAAGAAAATTATTGTAATTTTCCTCGCGATTATTAAAGATAGGTATTTGTATTATTATTTTTAAATGAACATTATACCATACGAACATTTAATTGCATAATAATTATTTAATTGTTATTACAAGAATCACTTATTAAATTTTCTGCCCTAGGTACTTATCTCTGCTTTAAAGATACTAAGACAATTATTATATTTTTTATTGTAAATTATTCTTTACGTTATTACGCAAATTACAAACATTATTTGAATACTAAATTTTATATTTACTTCAATATTTTAAAGATTTTCTATAAAGCATTTAGATAATTGTGTTGGATTTTAATTTACAAAACAAGAAACCAATTATGTATTTTCTTATGACATCATGGATCACATGTTGTCTTGTAAGAAAAAAACAATGTGTAAGTACTGAAAGTTCCAAATAAAAGCATTCTTTTCTGTTTAAGTTTTTTATTTTAATTATTCAATATGTTTTTAAGTGCACCACGCGCTTAGTCAGTAGAAACAGTTTAAGGCATTTAATTATTTTATTTGTATTATCTATTAAAAGATAACCGACTTTCTATAGAAAGGGCAAAAACGTTTTAACCAATGTAAATTTAAAATCGAATTTGACAATCTTGAAAATTTTGTCACATCAAAATAATAGCTTTATTAAATAAACTATTTTGTTTCTTTTTTCGATGAAGACAAGAAATTTGAAGAAAGCAAAAAAAGATTATAGGTAAATGTACCTACATACCTACCTCTTTTCGTTTTAATTTAGGTTTACTTTTTCGGTTTAGTTTAGTAAGTTTTAATTAAATATATGTGAGTTAAACGTTATAATATACAAAAGAACGTCTGCTTGAAATTCGGCATAGGTGGGTACTTACCCACTAACAATGCAAAAATAAAGTACGGTCGCCAAAAAAATAACACATTTCACATAAAGGAAATTGACAGCATAATTTATAACTGAATTTCGGTCAACTTGCTTCACCCAGTCCCACCTTAACCATGTTTTGACAGTCTGCAAATTCTAATCACCAGTTGGGCGAACTGATTTCCACACCGACAGTGGCATTGTGTGCTCCCACGCAGCTTAATCAATTATCTGCCTGTAATAAATTAAATACTATTCCCTATACGATAACGATCGATGGTATTTGATTAATGAATCAATCTGTGAATATCGATCTTGAGGGGAAATTTCAATATGGCCGCCCCGTTGCGAGAGAATGCGACGCGTTTGTTTTAGCGGCGTTTTTTAGGATTTTAAATTGTTTAGTGTTGTTGTTCTTAAGGTTATTTAAACGGACTGTTTTAGGTTTTCGTATAAAAATATTAATAAAGGATCTATTCAAGTTTAACTTAGTGAACTTAGAACTTTTTATAAGGTAGATAATATTGCCTATTTTACTTACCGATCAAAAATTTAAGACTCACCTCGAGAAAAGTATCTACTTAGCACAAAAACACATTCTGGTAATAACATAGTCAACATCCACACAAAAAACCCCGAACTTGAGTGCTTTCTCATCTTAAAATATTTTTTATTCCATGCAAACATTTTAATAAACAAAGATATGACATTTCTCTTTAAACTTCTCTAATGGATACATTTGTTTCGTATTTATGAATTCACATTTCCCCCTAATGATTTTGATATTTTTAAGGTAACTCAATTTAGAAAAACCTTCTCGCAATTGAAAGAAAATTAACAAATATTTCTAGTAAAATTTATCGACGATACGTAATTAATCTGAAATTCTTATGAATGAGTAATAAATAAATAGGTACCTACCTACCTGTGTTGATTCAAATTATCGTTTTTATGTTTAGCACCGTCCCTTATTTGTCTAGCAGAGCTTCCCCTAGGGCAAAAGTCCGCCATTTCTACTATCATTTATTGTGCAATAAAGTTTAAATAAATAAATAAACAGAATATTTTCTTTTAACTGGAATGACATTTGTTTTCTAATATTGGTATTGTCTTCCTCCACAGCAACATCCGTGTATTTCTGTATGTCCTTAAGATTGTGTGGTATAAGTATTATTGTTGTGCAAAACAGTAAATTAATTAACAAAGCCGGCATGAAACACCGAGGACATTCTTTAGTAACTTTTTAATAAATATGGCGACGCTACACTATCTGAATTCATTGTTTTACTAACCTTTACAAACATACAATTAATTTGGGCAAATTATTTCTTCGAATAATTCTGACAAGACGCTTATTGCACTTAAGCGCTTTTTATTTTAACCAGCTTTTAGCTATTTTGTCTTGTAAGCTTTTTAGTATGTTTGGTCAAATTTTGGAAGTCAATTTTGAAACAGTTCTCGTGATTAGAATATATTGCAACTTGGTAAATATAATGTCAACCTGATGACATTGCAATATGAAAGGCAAAAAATTTATAATTTATTGTTTATTTTTTAATAAAATCTTTTTAAAACATAAGTAAGCTAGCCGATAAACTGTTGAAATGATGCGATTCTCACAAGTGCCTACTTAATCAGGATGAATCAGTCCAAAGCCGTTATCGCGAGTAGGTATTTGCAAATTGCGAAACGCGCGACTTTCGTGTCACTTAAAAAACGTTACGTAAAAATGTCGCGTGCCTTAGAATAACCACCTACACTGCGCTGATCGTCTATGGTTTTTTGGCTTTGGAACCTAATAAGAGCAATTTTCTTGCTCTAGTGAGGGATTTTTTTGATGTTCCTGTTAATCTCTGCGAAATTTTTGCAATGTTTTTTCCTTAATGGATTTAGGTAAGTACCTACGTATTTAGGTATTTGTTTGTTTTCATCTCAAACTAATTCTATTCGATTTTTTCTTATTAGACTTTGAGCACAAAGAAAACGATTTAATGCGTTTATTATCAGCTAAATTAATTGGATGCAAATATTAATCAGAAATGTCATAAAAGCTCATTAACTCGGTAGAGTCATAAACTTCTGAGCGGTTGCTTATTTTAATTAAAATGGCAAACCGCCTATTCTATCTTATGCCTTTTAATTAGGCATTCGATTTCTCCATTAACGATCTAATGAGATTTTCACAATTCCTTTTTAACGTCCATTTTGATTGCAACATAGATTTCTAAATCGCGGCGGTTACATTCAAACTGTACGTTTATCAGCCAACATAATTTCACTGAGGGCGAATCCAAGCGAATCGATGCTGCGGTGTCTGTTCCAGGAGGATTCTCACAAGAAAATAAAAATAGTAACCTTTTAGCATCGCCTGCGCACGCTGCTAACCTCGTCGCGGCATCGCACAGTCACTAATTTCACTTATCCAGGAGCCACCGCGGACAACACGCCAGTCAAAACACAGGTCACCGTCAAACACTTGGTTGTGATGCAACAAAAGTTGTGTATCGCTCGGGTCGCGGCGGAAACGCACGACGCTTCACTGGCAACGGTCGCCGGCTCACTGCGCGGTCGGTCGGCGCCCCCCCGCCGGCTCGGCGCCCCCTCCCCCCCGCGGAGGGCGGGGCCGCCCGAGCGAGTCGAGGCGAGGCGAACGCTTAATTACGCACAGCGGGCAAAGCGGGACGGCGATAGCGAGTGGGCGCGAGCTATTAGCGCGGAGAGCGGGACGACTCGTCTTAAGTATTTTGTATAAGTAATGAGGGGTGCGGAGCATCTCCCGCCAATCTTTAATGTTGATTGCCGCCTCTGCGGCTCATTAACGCGTGGCCACGCCTCGATTTAATTACGCGACCGTTTAATTGTCGTTGCGAGGTTTTTGTGAGGTTTTGTATTTCGAACGTGAAAACGATTGTGGTGTTTTATCGGCGATTGTCTGAGCTCGTCTTAATTGGCTGTTAATCCTAAATAATAATAATAATGTTCAGTAGAGAAGTTATTTTACGGTTAATAAATAATGAGTGATAAAGCCAAGACGCTTGCGTTCCTAATACCTATCAAAGTCGGTAGGTATTTCCTTGCCTATCTCTAAATTAATTTAATGTTCGTAAAAAGAATGGGAAGTAAATAATAAAAGTTATTAAAACAATACAATTATTTTCGTCCAATTTAAACGCATATTTTTAGTTACCAATTAATGCAGTTAAACTTACCTATTAGATAAACATTAAATTACCTACGTAAGAATGTTCCTTCTTGGGCGATTACAAATTAGGCACACCTAAGTAGGTACGTGACTAATTGATTTGTTTACCTGTATAGGTAATAAAATAAGAAATAAAAGTACCTATAATAGAAAAATTGCACGAAGTACGATTATAATTGTTTATAGAGATTAAACGGAAATAAAACTAGGTAGAGTCTTATTGGATAAGTCACAGGTACCTCTCTGTAATGGACGGATGACAGAACTTTACTTCACAAACACACAGATCTCCCTTATAGGTAGGTATAATATTTTAAGATTTTTTCTACTTACTAGGTAGGTACGTATATGCGTGAAATTAATAAAATAAAATTCAGGATAATCATAGGTAACTTTACTAATATTCAGCGTTAAACTAATATGTACAAAAATAAGCAAATATACGCGTCGAAATGAGAAACTCCTCCTTCGGTTTTTTTGAAGTCGGTTAAAAATAATCAATTACTTTAACAATAAATACGTGAACTCAAAACTTGAGCTTGACCGACCCCTCACTACTTACAAGGTAGCTTTATATACATTGCTACTCAGTAGGTATTATCAGTAGGTATATCTTTATAAGTTTGCTCAAGTTTTTCAAAATTATAATTAAGTTCTGATCACGGATTCATCGCAAATAAATAGGTTTCTAATACGTTATTTACTTTGAATATATAAATATATATAAATTCAAAGAAACCCATTTACTGAATATACTTTCAAGTTTTAGCTTTTATTCCTATTTCTCTTAGGAAGGTATTGAATGTTTTTTTGTTTATTATTTTAAACAGGCAATACAATAAAAATCCATTTTTTATTTTATATACCTACAAAACATAAGCCCCCTTCTTCCCCGAAGTACCTATTGGTATTTATTTTCATAAAACCATACCTCACTCAGTATTACAGTAGGTAGGTACACAACTCAGTAACGCTACCTGAAAAAATTACATACTGGGTCCAATTCGAAACAGTGTAGCCAAAATTTTTAATTCACTAATCTTAAAATTAGGAACGTCAAACACAATTTTGTATGGCGCCAAGCTGTCAAAATTGAGTTTGACGTTTCTTGTTTCAAGTTAAGCGACTTTTAAATTTAGCGAACACATTTCGAATTGGACCCAGTATCCTATTTCTGCGTTAAATACCAAATAATTTAATAAATAATGCGGTGTTTTTGGGAGAAACATGTACAAGTTTTTTAAGATCAATTAATTGTATATTACAATCCAAAACTATCACTATGAGACTCATCCTGTGCCTAGCAGTGGGAAGTGGGTATAATGATTATGATCAATACATATAATACAGTACCGTGACTCACATATAGACAACGCACAGCCTAAACGGGTGCTCCTAGAGGTTTGAAATTTGGAGGAGACATTAGAGGTGCACTAAGGATTTTTTGAAATTCCACTCCCCAAAGGGGTGAAAAGGGGTGATAAAGTTTGTATGGAAAATAGCACGAGCGAAGCTGTGGCGGGTCCATTAGTTTTAGGATAAATACCCAAAAAAATCACATTTTGAGGTTAGAAACTTGTTCACCAAATAACACAAGTATGACTGAATTCACTTTACGTAGGTACCTATAGAACAATAATATAGGTAAATATAATCTGAAATCTGACAAAATAGGCGAAGGCGATAAAATGATTTGCTCTCGATTGTGTTTAATCTGTGACAAATTCGAATCGAATCGAATGGCCAAATTTGGAACGCAATTTAACGCTTTGTTTAAAAAGAGACTTATTGATGACAAATTATATCTTGGCTAATCTGTATCACTACTTGAAGAGGTCTGTGAACCAACGGCAAACGCACCCTTTTCATACAAAAGGCGATAACGATTTCCACCCCCTAAATGGTAACCGATTTTGACCAATTTTTGATAGGTTGTCAGTCAGAACAAAATCTAGGTCTATACGTTTTTAGAATATTAATTAAAGATCAACAAAGTCAAATAATCGCCAAAATGCTGAATTTATTGATTACAGTGAAAAAACTAAAACGTATAGACCTAGATTTTGTTCTGACTGAAAGCCTATCAAAAATTTGTCAAAATCGTTTACCATTTAAGGGGTGGAAATCGTTATCGCCTTTTGTATGAAAAGCCGTAGGTTCACACTCCTCTTAAACAAACAATTTATAATCAATAGAAGATTCACGAAGGATTACCAATATTCTTTTAACTAAATTAAATTGAGATTTGTTTTATCAAAAGACTTAAATAGGAAAATGTATTTTTATGTACAATACAATACAATTACTCTTTATTGAAAACCACATAAAACATATTGGAAAATATGAAATAAGTAACACGGTAGACAATAGGCGTTCTTATTGCTAAGTAGCGGTCTCTTCCAGACAACCTTTGAAAGAAGAGATGGCATAAAAGATAAAGATGGCAAAGGCAGGTGGTGAAAACTATAGTGAACATTTAAATTACACAAATCCACTAACATACAAAATACTTACAAATGCATATACTATATAAACAGATAAATATTATTATTATTATTACATAATTATAAAAGGAAACCTAGACAGCTACACAAAAGAGAGAAAGTAAGATATGATTTAACAATAAACAAAATTGACATCCTGGCGCCTCATTCGGGAACGCTAAGTGATTCTGTAGCGACTCGTAAGCCAGATTTCTCATTCCACTCTTCCGCACGACGCCAAATGCGTAAGAGCGAGATGAGAGATCTGGCTTACGAGTCGCTACAGAATCACTTAGCGTTCCCGAATGAGGCGCCTGCTCTGATTATCATATCATCAGTAGGTAGAATTATTGGCATCTTCTGGCGGTATTTTACATGAATGTAAAATGACTCTACCAGCGGACAAGAACATAATTAGGTACCTAATAAAAATCGGTAGGAAAAATAAATAAAATATACAAACTGTCAGTCTTGGCCACCAGGGCTATTTCATATTGCCCAAGAGATATTGTAATATCAAAATGCTTTGCTCCGTGTTTAGGTACCTTATTTTGCGAAGTTTAAATTAAAAAAAGAAAGTGACGAAACAAAGCAACATTTCGTTACCATTCGGGAACGCTAAGTGATTCTGTAGCGACTCGTAAGCCAGATTTCTCATTCCACTCTTTCGCACGACGCGAAATGCGTAAGAGCGAGATGAGAGATCTGGCTTACGAGTCGCTACAGAATCACTTAGCGTTCCCGAATGAGGCGCCTGTAGTCTACGGAAGGAACGTTGACTTTAAGATAGAGATAGATTGAGGGGTCCAAAGAATTGCTTAGACGTACCCAGTCGTTAATGAAATAGCTTTTCGCCTTTCGTTTCTTTTGACTAAACTATGTCCTATCTCCTACCACCACGTTATATTTTCTATAGTAATAAGTAAGTTAGTAATTTTCAGGGTATCCTATAATATGCGGATTTATTTTATGAATATAAATAGCTTTATTAGAGCTAGGAATTCTTTACCCTTTTAACTCAAGACGGCTAACAAAATACAATTAGGTTAGTTCGTTTTTAAGATGTGGTCAAAGCGAATATAGAATAAGTGTAGCAAATACTTATTATCTAATAAATAATAAAATGTATACAAAAACATTCCTGTCCCTAAGACCTTTATATACATTTTCAACATTAACTTTCCGTATCTGAGTGAATTGTAGAGATTACGAATAAAGTCTTTACCTCAACATTCCATACCATCAACACGAAAACACATTGCCCTCCTTGCGGGCTGCAGTCGGGTAAACGCGGGACGTCATACGTTCATAGCCAAGTGAACAGTGGGTGAAATGGCAGCCGGCGCGCATTCTGCGGTCGCCACCCACGGTGCGCAGACGGCGAGTACATGCACATCTTATCGATATATAAAAATACTAGTGCTCCTGTCGTTATGAAAAACGTCGAAGCTACGATTCCTGAATTAAAAATCCAGTGTTTTCGTTTAGTCAAGGTTTTATTAACAATGAACTTGTATTAATCCTCAATTTTTGACAGAGCGAGCACGAAGCGTCTCTGGGCAAAAATGCTTTCGTATGTCCGACGAATGTCCGGCAGATATACGGCTGTTCTCCTATAGGTACTCTAGTTTTGGTCTGTATCAAGAAAACGTGAATTTAAGCTGTCGTTTTCATTAAATTATGACCACAGATGGGACAAACTTTGTTTCTCAAAGTGTGTAATGATCTTAACAGCGACCCTAGCGAGGTTGATGCGAGGATAAGTTAAGCGTCTTATCTCTATGTGCGCCTCTCTCACACTAGTGCCGACGAACGAAATAGTCAGTGAGTCTGGGTTAAGTTATCCCCATGTCAACAGTGCTTCAGATTGACAAAAATAACGAAGAAGCGCAACTAGAGTGGGTACATGGACAACATCTCAGAAAATACACATAGCATCACGCCCGAAATCCCTAATGGGGTTGGCAGAGCCACATGACTACTTGTGGCCACGTTCGATTAATTAGTCCTAAGAGGGTATGATGAACCGTATGGTGACGGTGATCAGCCCATCACCCATATAAATAGTCCACCATGTTGGAGAGGACCCGTCCCTTAGTCGACTTTTACGACATGCCAGGATGATAAGCATCTGCACGCATTCTATGCTATTTTTTCAATCCCAGTGCAGCAGAGGAGGATCTCAGAAAATGCTGGTCCAATTTAAAGACGTCTGTCTGTTTGTCAGCTCATCTTCTTTTGCCATGTTAATGTTATTTGACCGGTAGATATTATACAGGTTGATTTTAAAGACGAAGAGTGCAGAAGTGCATGGAAAGAACTTCACCGACAAGAACCTAGCTCTATATTATGATGATAAAGAAGATAAAGCTGATCCTCTAATATAAATCTCCGGTCACCATAACAAAGCTACTTTATTACATAATTTACGTGTAAAATAACAGTCACCAACGGTTATAAATCAATTTCAAAATTATCGCCATTCTCCATTGAAATTAAACTTATAAATTACAATTGAGCGCTACCATAACGATTCGAAATGAATAATAAATTAAATTCCACGTCCATTTTGATAACTTCTGTGCATTCATTTAATCAAATCTCTTGTAACAGTGGCTATTATTCAGTGCACAACGAATAGATTTCCTTCAATACCTAATAAAAATTGTAATAAGATCTCGATTAATGATCAATTAAATAATCAAGTTGATTTTGATCGTTGCTCATAGATGTCGCTGCTAGTACAGTTGACTTGCGTCGATTTTTAACTCACCATTTCGGTTCTGTAAATAATACACGTGACATCCAAAGACTTAATACATTGAACTGAAACGAGTTAATTAAATAAATTTTCAAATATTTATAATTACTCTACGTTCAATCAAATTACTCAATCAAACTTAAATTAGGCACACGAAGAAAATGTTTGATGCTGTTCCTACATTACCGTAATGTATTCGCAGCCAAATCCAGAATAATGTCGAAGCATCCGAAATAATGTTGATTGTTACGTGGTAATGTAAAAACGTATACACGCGTTTGTAGCCCGCAACATTATCTATGTAGCCGAGTCTCTACTTACGTTAGGTACGTTTTTCTTCAGAATTACGTAAGTGGCATCCAGAATTACGTATGTATTTTTTCTCAGTGCATTACTTTCCAAATCGTCTAAAAAAACACAATTGTTTTAAAGTACGTTTAATAATTTCCCACGGTCAGCCATATCTGTAATTTTTGGCATCTTCTTTTCTCAAAGGTTGTCTGGAAGCGATCGCTTTTAAGCGGTAATACCACTTGTTCTGTGCTTGTGACTTAGGCCCAACTGTAACTATTTGCTGTGGCTTTAGGTAGGTATATTTGTATTTTTATTGTTATTTAAACGAATCATTCAACTTTAAGAGGACTGTGAACCAGCGGCAAAAATCACACTTTTCATACAACAGGCGATAACGATATCTACCCCTTAAATGTTAACCGATTTTGACCAATTTTTGATAGGTTGTCAGACAGAACAAAACCTAGGTTTATACGATTTTGAATTTTGATTAAAGAGCAACGCCGAAATTGGTTTTGTATGAGAATACTAAAATAGCAATAAAACTGAAAATATTCATTAGACCTAGATTTTGTTCTGATAACTTATCAAAAATTGGTCATAATCGGTTAGCATTTAAGAGGTGGAAATCGTTATCGCCTTTTGTATGAAAATCCGTAGGTTCACATTCCTCTTAAGAGCCAATGAGTACAAGAAAAAAACTGGCCGAAAACACATCACATAAAACGGAATTCAAATTTAAAAAAGTAGGTATTCCAAATTCAACTTTTTCGCGCGTAAACTCGCTCAAGTTTAGCCTTACCTATTCGGTTACAAAAGCGGCGGGCGTTGACCCGCGTGGCCAACCCCTGACCTTGTACCAAACGTAAACGTGTCCTCGGTTTCCAGCTGAGTGACACTGTGACATGTGGTTTTATAAATTAAGTGTCAATACACTGGTACCTTGCACTGTGTGCGTGCACCATTATTCTATAAATCCGACTGTAACGGAATTGAACACTAAATATAAACGAGCTCACATTGTTAGAAAAGTAAAAAGTCAAGTTGTGTCATCGATTGTGTTTAATAAAGGGTTACTTACACAAGATTTTTAATGAATAGCTACATGTCAGTTAATCAATAAAAAGGTATAGACAAGTTGTTTTATTTTTTAAATAACTTTTTCCAAATAAGAAGGTACCCTGCCTATACTATGTACCTATAGGGTATAAGCTATCTCAATTCCCAATTTCATTCAAATCCGTCCCATAGGGAACATGCATCATTTTTTTTTCATCTTGTATTGGAAAGTGCCGAGTAATAGAAACCGATCTGTGTACGCAAAACATTATTATGTTGTTTATTTTATGAATTATGAAGCTTTGAAAAGTCAAAATGTTCATACCACTCGCAAAAACAATCCATACAAAATGGACAACAGCTATGACGTCATAGCTGTCGTTAGACTATACAAATTGTATGGCGTTTAAACGAAATTTGCAATTATTTCTGAAATTACGATTTTTAGACCGACATCGTAGAAATAAAACATGATATAAAGTTGATGAGGATGTTCAAAAAACTAAATTCAGTACTAGAAAACAATATATATATATATTTTCATTAATTTTGACCCCTAATCAAATAAAAAGGAATAGTCAAATGATCTGCTTTTTTCTATAATATGCTTTTGTTTACATTTAAATACTTTCATTTAAACCTCATTTTGATTGTCATGCAACTTCTCCATTGTTGAAGCGAGAAGGAGTAACAAACATACTAACTCGCACACACAAACACACACTCACTATTTTCCCATTTATAATATTAGTGTGAGAACGCGTACCTACGGTATATTTTTAATTAATGGTTCGCCATAATGCATTTTTTTGGCACCTCTTTTCGGAAAAAATGTTTTAGACTAAAATTTAGACCATTCAATCGCCACAGATTTTTTTAAACCGAAGTGGTCATCATCATCATACGTCCCACTGCTGAGGACATACCTCATCTCATAGTGAGAGGGGCTAGGGGGTCGTCCATTGATCACGTGAGGCTCGAAAAGGTTCGGAAAATATCATTAAATACCACAAGGGGAGGAGGGGGGTAGTGAGATATCACAATGTATTTATTTTTTCGGTAAACGCGCGATTTCTAAAGCAAAGAGTGGCGCGTGGCTTTGACTCGCCGTAGCCAGACTGCGATAATATTCTGAATTTTTTATAGATGTTATGTAGCAAAAAATACACATGGTTTTGGATGGGGGAGGGTGGGGAATTAGTTTGAAACCTCACCACTTATCACCAGGGGGGAGGAGGGGGATTAAAAAGTTGCTAAAAATATCACGTGATTAATGGCCTCTAGGCAGTAGTCCCCACACGAGCCCAGTGCAGATTGGAGACTTCACACACATCGAGTTGCGTTTTCCTTCACCGACATGCTGGTGGCAAATATTATATTCAATTCCGCACATGACATGCGAGCTGGGATTTGAACCAGCGACCCTATCCTCGAGGCTACCGTCACACTTGACTGAACGGTCATCATGTTCAAAATGAACACTACTTGCTGTAAAGTGTACACTTCTCAAACTCAATACACACATGCCAACGCCCCCTATGTAATAGCGTTAAAACTATTAACACAGAAAACCCACCCCAGCTTTTCCGCCTTCGAGGAAAACTCTAGAAAAATGCGGTCGTATGTGGAGCGCTGGCGTGTGACTCAGAAACGAACCACACGTGTCCGGTGCTGCCATCTGTTATTGGGTAGGGAGACGTGTTAGTTCTTGTGACGTAATTACGTGTTTTGTTACGAATGTTAGTGAAGCATCATCTAAGTTTTATTTAGAGGGAAATCACAAAAAACGCCGAGGGCAAGCTCCATACTATAGATAAAATTAATAATGTCCGCCAAAGGGCTGGAGTTGGGTCTGTTACAATTACATATATTAAAGTTATAAAATGAGAAATAACCGCTAAGTTAAGACGAGTGTGAACCTATAGCTCTTCATACAAAAGGCGATAACGATTTCCACCCCTTAAATGTTAACCGATTTTAACCAATTTTTGATAGGATGTCAGTCAGATCAAAATCTAGGTCGATACGTTTTGATTTTTTCACTATAATCATTAAATTCAGTTTTATTGTTGTTTTAGTATTCTCATACACAACTGTTTCCTCGATTATTTGACTTTGATCTGTAATCAATATTAAAAAACCGGTCAAGTGCGAGTGAAACCCGCGTGGAGAGGGTTCCGTTCCGTACATGATTATCTGAAATTTACTAGGTTACCTTAAATACCATAGACTTCTTATAGATTTTCCTGTAATCTATAGGCAAAGATCTATTTTCTGTATTTTTTTCAAAAATTTTGCCCCAGTAGTTTCGGAAATAAGGGGGGGGGAATGGTCATTTTTCGCCTATTTTCCTGAATAACTTCCAAACTATATCACTTAAAATTCAAAAACAAAAAATATATTTAAAATCCTTACAATTAGCCCTTTCATTTGGTATGTCACACGATATAGGTGGCATAACTTTTTTATTTTTATTTTCAAGTTTACCCCCAAAAAGTGGCCCCTATGTTTAAAATTCATATATTTACGTCACGCGTCCGTGTTGCGGTCACCAACTTACATATGAATACCAAATTTCAACTCAATCGGTTCAGTAGTTTCGGAGCAAATTGGCTGTGACAGACGGACAGACAGACAGACAGACAGACAGACACACGAGTGATCCTATAAGGGTTCCTTTTTTCCTTTTGAGGTACGGAACCCTAAAAACGTATAGACCTAGATTTTGTTCTGACTGACCTATCAATTTCATTGGTTCTTAATAATGTGTACTAGCAACTTATAATAATAATAATGGATATTCATTACAGCATATAGAAAGTAGCAGTGCAGCTGTTAGCATAGGTACACTAATCTTAATATTGTGGGGTTAGGTTAGGAATGCAGTGTTATTTATATTATGCTATGAATTAGTAATTAGTAGTAAGTTTATACTCACAAAGTGATTATATTTGAAAAGCGGACTGGATAAATACCTGAAACATACAAAAACAATTCTATTAATTACAAGATAAGGGTTATAATATACCAAATACTAACTCGTAAGATTATTTTGCCAAAAACATTAAGATAGGAATAGTTTTGTTGAAAACTTAAAACACAAAATATATAATTAAGCAGTAACCCTAAAACGGGGGTGTATTCGAGTGATATTCGATATCGTTCGGATGACATTTTCGCAAAATCGATATCACCCCCTTATTGGTAGCGAAATGATTGAACATCCTTATCGCGACGTTTTTCTAATGGCAGCTCGTGTTTGAGACCCTTTTTCTTTATAATGGGGCTTGTACACATTACTTTTAGAAATTTTATTTTCGATAAAATAATCTTAGTATAAATAAATATACCTACATATTATCTGATGAGGATGATATTGTTTTCTTATATGATGTTGTTTCTTTGCCCTTAAACAAAAACCAGGGCGTCTATTCGGGAACGTCTAAGTGATACTGCAGCGACCAGCGAGCGAGACTCGCATCTCGCTCTTACGCATTACGCATCGTGCGGATGAGTGGGATGAGAAATCTCGCTCGCGAGTCACTACAACATCACTTATTCCCGAATAGAGTCGCAGGTCATGGGAAATATTATTATTTAAATATTGTTAAAATCGAAACAAAAGTCTGGCCACATTCGTTACACCACCACACGTTAAAGCAGAGTCCGTAGAGTGATTTGTCTGATCTTCATCATCATTTCAGCCGAAAGACGTCCACTGCTGGACTTAGGCCTCCCACAATGATCGTCGCAACGACCGATTCTGTGCTGTTCACATCCAACGGAGTTCAGCAATCTCCACCAGGGGCCCATTGCATAATTACTTGTAACTTGTAATACAAGCGGAAGTCTCTTTCTTGTAAAAGAAGTTGAAAAGAGGTTTCCGCTTGTATTAAAAGTTACAAGTAGTTATGCAATGGGCTCCGGGTCGTCAGTTTCCGTGTGTAGAACTATTACAAGAAAGCAATCAGTAATTATATTCGCTATAACATTATCCATATTAGACCTAAATGCGGATGGACATCAAACAACTCATTAAATGAAAACTCCATCATTAATAGCAATGGTACTGAAATAGCGCTACACATGGCCGAATTCAGAAAGGCCAATCAAATTGAGCTTTAATTAAAGTAACGTTTCAGTGACGTTTCTGTATAGGTTGACAATTAGTAGAGAGACAACTAGCTGCTGAGTTTCTTGCGGCGTTTCTTCTCAGCAGATGTCACCTTTCGAAGCGCTGGTAGATTCAGACATGTACAAGAGCCCATGTGGCCTACTTGAAAAATAAATATTTTCATTTTCATTTAACTATTTAATATCTAATCAAGTGATTAAGTGGCGTTTCTGAATTCAGCCATCAGAGTCAGTTAATGAAAGATTAATATTTCTTAGTGAAGATTTTGTATGGAAATTTTGAAACAGGAACAAGATTGTCTGATTCATGAGACTATGAGTGCGGCCGAAAGTCTGTAAGGAAAAAGTGACTTTTTTTTTCCATAGTCGCGCCGGACAGCCAGTGTGGAGGCTCCTTAACACCCCTTTCTTTTTACATGTCGCGAGCTAACGACAATACGAAATCAATACCGACACCATCGATGCGAAAATCGTGAATAGCGAAGTGACGCACACATACATATACTTGCGTATACGTGTGGGTGCAAATCATATGCACGCTTCGAATGTGTGCGCCGAAGACATTTTGTAGGGTGACTATGAGTTGGGATGATGCGATTTTAGAATGTATATTTCATCGCGTTTGTTGAAAATTGTTTGATGTTGCTTTTAACTGATATAAGGCGCAAGGTTATTATTTATTTATTTATTTATTCAAAATTATGAAGTGAGTAGCTTCAGACTTCTTGATGCAATTTTTTGTTCATTGTTCGGAACAACGACATAATTTAAACAGGTAAGATTGAATTAGATTTTTCATTCATCAACACTAAGACCAATTAAGTTAGAACCTTTTGTTTGTATTTTTATGTTACTAAGTAAGTAAAAGTTTATTCTGTAAGATCCAAGCCAATTTGAAATATTATGTATATGATTAAATGATAATTATAAATAATATTAGTAAATGAAATTAAGTCAACCTTGCTATTTCTCACATTAGTTTACTTGTAACCTAAACTTCACTTAAATCTCATACATTACAAACGCGACGTCACCCCACAAATTGGTAAAAAGAAAACGCATTAACACATATATGAATAGTCACACATGTTAAGCGCACGCACACACGCCCGGCGCCTCCCAACTCACACTCCGTGGTTTCCTTTAAAAATCACCCCACACCCCCGGGACTCTTTTGATAAGGAAATGCAGACATTTCAAGAAAAGCTAAGTACTGCGAGCATTGACTGCCGATATAGGTATATGGAACAATGTTGGCGTGCTGAATTACCATCGCACTGACGAACCAAAAGATGAAGTAATATGGCGGTCAGCTGCTTTCTTTTTTCTTTATCAACTTTTTAATCGTGATTTTATAAGTTGCCAGTGGGTCCAATTCGAAACGGTGTCGTCTAAATTAAAAATTCCCTAAATTTTAAATAAGGAACGTAAGACGTTTAGCGGCTTATAAATTAGCGAACACACTTTCGAATTGGCCCCAGTAGCATGTTTCCTTAAAGTTTTAATGGCCAGTAATAATGCTAAAAGGAACAACACTTCATTGTATTCTGGTCGGTATTCTTAATTCAAAAACATTGGCTGGTAACTTTTGCGGCGTTAAAACAGCGTTCCCCATGAACATGCCACTTAAAAGCCCTAAAGCGAGAGATTCGCTAATAATCAAGCTCCCCTATTAATTAAGACCCCGTTTTAATTGGCTCGAAAACGCCACCTGTTGCCCGGCGCCCGTCCCTGTCACCCGGTTATCCCTCTCGGAGGCTGAACCGGCCCGTATCCGGATAACCGACACCAGAAAATTCAATTTTAGAACGCTCTAATTGGGCCCAAATGAAATTTTCAGTGTCGCTCGCAGTCCCTTTGTTCGCGCGACTCGGACCGTGCCTTAATTGCTTGACGATATAATGAATTAATTTTATTTACTTTTTCATCGTCTGTCCGAGTCGAATTACGAATTTTGTATTCGGTTTTGGAAATAAATAAAATTGCATTGTCTTACCAACGCACTTTATATTTTTCATAGCAGTAAAATAAATAGTGTCCTATTTATTGCAATCTTCACGTAGCGAGCTGTCAGTAATTACTTGTTAATATCATGTTATTTTTATACATGGACAACGGACCCGCGCAAAAAACCACTCAAAACCTGAACACGTATGATTGAAAACTATCGACATCAGCATTCGGCGGCTCACAGCACTCATAAATTTAATTAACATCGAAAAGTCACATAAGTTTAGGTTCGAGTATCATACAATATCTTTATCATTTTCCGACAAGAGCTATGGTCCCAATAAAGTAGGGCCTACCACATAATTCTATCGATAATGGTAGCGCGACGCCCACGCTCGAATTAATTAACATGTGGCGGTCGACAGTACGGGCTGCGATATCGATAGTTTTTTGTCACAGATAATACAACAGACGTATGTACATTGGAGAAGCGCACTTTACAATTGGAAACGTAGAGTTACGCGAATATTCTTTATGTCTTACGTGAAGATACGTGTAGGTCTAAGCCCGACTCTACTTGTATTTATATACGTCAAACACGAGCGTAACATCTCGTATATGACATTAATAAAACAGAGCTAAGGAAGGTTTGGTCAATCAAATATGATTTTAGAGCCAACTCACATTTTAAACTGCCAGTGGGGCCAATTCGAAGCGGTGTCGCCTAAATTTAAAATTCTCAAAATTTAAAATAACAAATATTAAACTCGATTTTGTATGGCACCAAGCTGTCAAAATTGAGTTTGTCATTTAGTATTTTAAGTTAAGCGAGCACACTTTCGGATTGGCCCTAATGTACATATTTTTCATAATGCCTGTTCAAGAATGGATTTAAAAACAAAGTCTTCTTCGTCCTTATCGCACTCGCCAATTAGTCAAGAAGTGACAGCTGCTTTATGTGCGCTAAAGGCTAGCGTGCTAGGCCTTCTTAATAAATTATTCTACTTTTTGAGAAAAATAAAAGGTATCAACCGTGAACTAACATTTTTTAGCTAGAGCCCACAACAGGTCAGTGAAACGGAACAGAACTATAAAGAAGAGACACATCGACTGGACATTTTTATGACACCAGATTAGACTTCAATGAGTCATTCCATCTCGACATAGCACGGTGTTCTTAGGTGTGGCGGCTAATGTTATATAACTATTGTGGTTAATGACGACTATGGCATTTATAGAACGGTTTTGAGGGTAGATTGAGAATAACCCGTTTGACTTCAATCACAGTCCTAGGTTTCTTTTCTACATACAACTTAAACTAAAATGCTATAACCTTTTCAACGCCAATGACGGATATATCCGTCAAGGCATACAGGGTAAAAGAGCCCTACACGGGTTTGACGTAAGGTTGAAATTCGTGTTACTTCACAGACATGCTTGGCGTCGAATAGGTTACATAAGTACATACGTACAACATAAGTACAAATGTACGTAAAAAATGAAGATTATACACATCTTTTAGGAATAACTGCTATGAAACTGTAATGCTGTCTACATTTTCAAAATGCTACATTACCATCATCGATACGATGCAATTATGATTTTCGCAACACTAATTTATATTGACCCTAGTCATCTGATGGAAAGCGAAGGCAGGGTCTAGGGTAGAACACACTTGCCCAGAAAATGCTTATTCAATTTTACTTTGAAGACAAGATTGTATGATTCAAGAAATACAGACGTTGGGAGAGTGTTCCACACATTAGAAGTGTCAACCAAATAGGATTTCGCTCACCGCTTTGTGCAGCTCATAGGAAACTCAATGACATGAGGAAACCCTCCAGTATCATTACCATGAGTTGCGCAAACCGCTCTCGATAGCGTAAACTATCGCTCGGTCCCTTTTACTTGTACCGGCAATAAGCAGCATTTCCGATAGATTTCGACAGCGAGAACGGTTTGCGCAAACTCATGGTAAGGGCTCTGACGTCTAGTAGTTCGGTGGCAGAATATGGGTGATGATATTAGGCCATATAGTTTCTATTATTGTTAATTAAATAAATTAAAAGTGGACTTAACTTGCGTAGTAACGTAGAAGAGTACTTCTATAGTGGGGCCAAAATGTGTTCACTAAATTTAAAATAAGAAACGTCTAACTCGATTTTGACAGCTTTGGGTTATATAACAAGTGCGAGTTAAACCAGCGTGGAGAGGGTTCCGTTCCATACATGATTATCTGAAATTTCCTATATTACTTTAAATACCATAGACTTTTCATAGGTTTTCCTGTAATCTATAGGTAAAGAACTATTTTCTGTATTTTTTTTCAAAATTTTAGACCCCGTAGTTTCCCCCGTAGATAAGGGGGGGAATGGTCAATTTTCGCCTATTTTCCTAAATAACTTCCAAACCATTAATCATAAAATTCCAAAAAAAACATATTTATGATTCTCACAATAAGCCCTTTCATTTGATATGTCACATGATATAGTTAGCGTAACTTTATTTTTTAATTTTATAATTTACCCCCCAAAAGTGGCTCCCATGTTTAAAATTAATTTATTTACGTTACGCATTCGTGTTGCGGTCACAGACTTACATATGTATACCAAATTTCAAATCAATCGGTCCAGTAGTTTCGGAACAAATTGGCTGTGACAGACGGACAGACAGACAGACAGACAGACACACGAGTGATCCTATAAGGGTTCCTTTTTTCCTTTTGAAGTACGGAACCCTAAAAACGAGCTTGACGTTTATTTTTTTAAGTTTAGGAAATTTAAAATTACGACACCGTTACGAATTAGACCCATCATGTACCTATAAATATAGCTCTTTACAAAACCACCTACATACATGTGTTGCTCCTTAACAGTTTTAATTTAAAAAAAAAAAATGTTTGGAACTTAACGAGTTTAGATAATTTGGCATTTCTTGGAATTGTTAATGACTAGCCTAGAGTTCAATTACATATGGCCGAATTCAGAAACGCCACTTTGATTAGACATAAAGACAATATGTTGGGGTTAAATAAGTTCATACATTTATGTCTTTCATTTAACATATTTTGGTTCAAGGCTGGACAAATAATTCGTGGTGAGAAACCAACACATTTTGTAAATGCAAACGGAAATGACACTTGCAGGTAATAAAGAAAGCTAGTATAAAAACATTCTGTCGATTGCATTTGAATAACCATTAAGTAAGCTGACGTGTTGTGTGATAATGATGTTTATTATTAGATAATATTTAAATAATATACTCACTAAGTTATATTTATATTAAGAACAAATTGCGAAGGCATTAAATTCGATTTTTAAATTTGTTCGTAACGGCGCTGTCAACTATTTAGTGACCGTTGTAAACACTCATGAATGAACCGAACTGGCCGGCGCGCGTGTGCGCCATGCGCACGCGGCGTGTGTGTGTGCGTTTTTTGTGAATGGCCGGCGATATCCGGTCCTATACACACAGTATTGACTGTTCAGGTTTTGTTATCATCTTTCGAACGCTGTCTAAACAGGAGATATAAAAATGGTGTTTTATTGCCCTTTACAACTCGATCCTCGGACATCGAGATTGTATAAATACTGTATCGAAGTGAAAAACCGTTGTGGTGTCAATGAGTTGCTGTTTTAAACAATTTAAGGATGGAATTTTAAAATTAGTGCGCGTCATAAAAATATACGGCGCTGTTACCGTATGTATGAGAGCTCTTATTGGATATCTGCGGTTTTAATGCGGATTTCAAAATCTTTTGTTGGACCTTTAAAATGGCAAGGGCGTGAATGTTCAATTTCTTACCACTTCGAATTGTGCACTCAGTATTTAAGTTCATTTATTTTCATTGTTTTAAGTTCAACTTACTTTAAATGATTGCTAACTTACGATATTCTTTACTAATAAAGTCTTTCATTCTGTTAGTGACTTCTTAGATGACTGATTAAATATATCAACACACAGATAATAGACATAGAATATAATAAATAATATAAATTAACATAATTTAATGTAATGTAATGTGAACGTATAATTAATTATTAATAATGATAAAAATGCTATTATTTAAAAATATTATAACTATTTTGACAGTGTATGTTTAGTACAAAATAAATCTTCTCCTATCATACTTATCTTACTGACTTTGACGAAGCGGTTAGCTTAGTTGGTAGTGACCTTGCCTCCGAAGCGAGCGGCCCCGGGTTCGATCCCCAAACAGGGCAAATATTTGTGTGATAAGCGCGAATATTTGTTCCTGAGTCTTGGATATTTCCTATGTATCTAAGTATTTATTTATTATATAAGTATGTATATCATCGTCTAGTACCCTCAGCACAAGCCTTTAGAGCTTACTTTGGATCTAGATCGATTTGCGAAAAGATTACATACATATTATCACGCCCTAATGGGGTGGGCAGAGCCACAAGACTACTTGTGGCCACGTTCGATTAATTAGTCCTAAGATGGTATGATGAACCGTATGGTGACAGGTGATCAGCCCATCGCCCATACAGATAGTCCACCATGTTGGAGAGGACCCGTCCCTTAGTCGACTTTTACGACATGCCAGGATGATAAGCATCTGCACGCATTCTATGCTATTTCTTCACTCCTAGTGCAGCAGAGGAGCGTAAAGATTGTCCTTTGATTATTATTATTATTATGATTATCATCATATCAATGACTATTTTCATTAATTATACTATATCTTGAACCTTAATGAATACCTAACACATAAATTATTCCCCGTCTAGATTCGCTGGCGAGACACAAAACCTCCAGAACCGTGTCTGACTTTTGGGATATGTTAATTCGGCTTTATCCTCGGCTAACGTATTCGGTCGTACAAAAACCAAATATTTCGGCTCGTGTTTTACTGGTGTAAAATGAATTAACACGGTCCGGGACAAATATATCACGAGGTTTTGTTCACTGCATAACTTACACTTTTAACTGGCTTATAATTTTGGTATGGGTCGGTGATTAGGTAGATTTTGGTGATGTTAATAGATTTTTGAATGTCGGTAAATGGGGGAATTTGAGGCACCAAGACATTTCGATTATTGTCTGTATTATAAGCAGGGATCAGGTAATCGGATGCATATCTGCCTAAAGTTTAGTGGCGGAGTTGTTGTTCAGTCATATTGAAGCGTTCTTTATATTTTATTTATTCGTAAAATGCCCGGGATTAAAATGCATATTTATTTATTTTAAGTTATGTTACTTACGTTCTATGCTTAGTAAAAATGTTTACGAGGTTTTTTTTTAATATGTATTGGTATTCGTGGTATCGGTAAAAAACCTAATATTTTTTAGATTGGGTACTTGAAACAATGAGATAGTCATGCACAAGTGAGATGGTAACGTTTTACGCAAATCCGAAAGTTTGGGATTTTTACAATCATCAAAAATATTTTAAGAAGCCGTCACTTACGTAATATTTTACGATATTTTACTAACTTAAGGGAAATTTAATAGTAAATTTAAAAGTATAAAGCATTACAGAGAAATAGAGTAAGCAGATAATCGTATCACTTATTTTAATATTGTTGCTTTAATGAAAAAGGAAAGGTAAAAAACTACAAACCTCCATACATATCTAACTAGGCTTGTGTCTATACCATGTTTTCGATTAAATAATTATAAGCCACTTTATTCGAGGTCACGATGTATCATTTACAGGACATTTTTAATCCCAGCCCACCGGAATCCAAAATCGTAATAATTTAAAAATGTAATGTTATCCCCGTCACAAGCGTTATTAAGAGACAGACAGCGAGCAACAAAAACACCCTAACTCCGCGCACAAAACAAAGCATTGCCTTATCAAAATTTAAATTCGGAAAAAGCGGGGGCCTCGGCTCATTTCAATAACCGTTATTTTAACCGACTCCAAAAACGAGGTTTTATCCCCTCCTGCGGAATAGGTGATTGATGGGAGCCTGAGACAATGGACACTGCAACCGAACTCTCCGCGAATTCTAACGCTTTATTTTATTTGTATCGGAATAACGAGACGATAAACGTCGAGATCGACTTAGATTTGGGATTAACGGACCTGCAGCTGCTGCGAATCTTAATAAGTGTTTGGGACGATTGGAGAGAAAAAACTGTTGGCACATATCCGACACTTGGGTACAAAACATACGTGCATTCATAGCTTTTGAGACTAGGATATTGCGTTTTACATTTACTTATAAACGCCAGCTAAGCATATTTGATCCAAGATTAAATACTTAAGTCCCCGTTAACGTTAACGGCATAACCTCAAAAAAAGAGAAACAAAGAATTGATTCTGCAGTGCCAATAGATGGGGTCGATATTTATTCATTTATTTCTTTCTTTACTTATTCATTTAAAGATTTGTAACTAACAGTAGGACACCAAAACATTACAATCTTAATTAAAAATATTATATAAGTAACGTAAACATTAAAACAATTTACATTTAAATCATATGGAAATAGCAGTCGGTGACTTTTAATAAATAATTTTAATTACTTTTATAGTAGTTTATGCTACGGTTGCATAATGATAGGCCTTAAAACACTAGTGCGGTTTTATGAAACGAGCTTTTAGCGAGTTTCATAATAAGATCGTACGTGTGTTTTAAGGCCAAATTATGCAGAGTTGCATACATATTTTTATCTACACACATATTATAAATCCTCCATGATGGGTTCAGTCAGAAACAATATTTTCTGGCAACAAGTTATTTGTTGAAATCGTGGCTGCATATTTCCGATATCCGGCGCATTTTCACATCACACACACTCCGAGAAGACTACTTACTATTCATATTTTCAACTAAAATGTAAATTACAAACAACTTTTTCTATTCAATTCAACAACAATTCTACTTTCGTTCAGCAAAACGTCAACATGGCGGCAAATACGATCTTCCGTCAATACCAATTTTTTTTAAATCATAGACAAACGGATGAAGTCTCTATTCTCACGTCACTCGAGATCAAATATTGTGCAGTTTATATTAAAAAAACATACTGAATTGACGTTTCGTATCAATAACTGTTTTAATATCTATGGATACTAGAATAGAGACCCACTTGAGTTTTGACAGCTGTTCCAAATTTAATCTCATTTCTTTACTAAAAACGATAAAGAAGTCATGTTATTTCTTTATCGCAGCACTGGTTTTTCCTAATTGGTTGTCAAAATGGTGGTCATTTCATACGGTTTTTGATTAACCAATGGAGGTTTTATGATATGGGTGTAGATAAAGTTATTTTAATATGTATGTTAGTCTGTAAGGTATTTGTATATGGGCCAATGGTGTCTAAAATAAATGGTTTTATTATTAATAGGTTAGGTTATGCAGTCCGACTTTTTGTTTGCACGCCGAAAATTGTCTTATCCCGATCTTAAGCCTTGTAATAAATAAAACATGTCTGCATCTCATCCAGCTCCGTTGTCATTAATATTATTTTTATTAAAAGCGTGCAAACCGACATAGCCATTAAAGAGTGCTCATCGACTTTCCTAAAGCAACACTTATATGACTAGGAGTGATAAAAGTGCTGTAATTTTCCTTTCCTATTACCTTAGTGTAAACAGCAAGTTGCCTCATGCGTGTAATTTGAAGAAGTCTTTACAATGACAATTCGAGCATGAAGTGCTTCTACTTCATTGTAAGCTGTACTGTACAAAGCATAATAGGCCTAATATTGAACGCTTGTAGACCTCAAATTGCCTGCTGAGGTTAATTGTAATGATGCTGAATTTTTAAATAAGGAGCTCTTCATAGAAGTGGTGTAATCCGTGTAATATCTTTCAGAGTTCATAATACTCGTAAAATAGAATTATAAGATGGAATATATTTTGTGTTTGTAATTATGACTTTTATTAAATTTTCATTAAAATTCTAATTACGACTCAGCTCGGTAACTGCTCTTTTACAGTTGGTTTAGTGCTCAATGCTATTTTGATGGTTTCAGGTTATATTTTAATGGTTTCTAATGTAAAATGACAGGTTAGCGCAATTTAACTTAAATAAATACACATTTTATTATTATTAATATTAATTATTTTAGGCATCAGTGGCTCGTGTCTAAATACCTTCCAGGCTAACATAAATACTGAAATATAACTTAAATATAAATAATAATAAAAATAGTAATTAAAATTATTTATGTAAATATGTACATATTATAGAAAAAGTAATTTCCCCATACGTGTTATATATGCGTAAAAGCTAAGGCATGATAATCGGCTTATTATTATACTTGAAAGAAATATATCTTTTGTCGATTTTGAACACAGCTTACCTAGACTTGCAACCATAGCCCAGTTTTCAAGAAAAACATAATTAAAAAAACAAAAACAAAATATAAAACGAATATTTAGGAAATTTGCTTCTGTTAGCTTCAGGATGTCATACAAAACTAATAATTACATTAGCCCTTGCGAGCAAACATTGTGTCCCGTATACCTGTAAGCAATAACTCCCAACAAAATCAGTCAAACACAGGCAGTGATCCGCCGCCATGCTTCTTTAAACGACAGGCCCGAGTCCACACCCGTGAACGCGTCACCAACATTCCCAATAATTGTACAACGCAGCTCGTTCCGCAATTTGTCATTAGGAAAACTTCGCGACGTTCAAATGACATGTCTTTTTTACAAGCTTTTATTTAACTCACTTGTTCCATGCTGGTATAATTGTCTCGTTTGCTTCGTCGTGGTTATTACCCCCGCTAATGCGATGTACGAGTACATTGCCTATGTTGTTATAATCAATGACTGTATGTAAGAAGGAAGGTGATGCATTTTTGCATTGCGTGCACTGAGAAAAATTTTGATGCTATACCTGCATTACCGTAATGTATTCGCTGCCAAGTCCAAATAATGTCGAAGCATCCGAAATAATATTGATTGTTACGTGGTAATGTAAAAACTTATACAGGCGTTTGTAGTCCGCAACATTATCTATGTAGCCCGCAACATTATCTATGTAGCCGAGTCTCTACTTACGTTAGGTACGTTTTTCTCCAGAATTACGTACGTGGCATCCAGAATTACGTATGTCGGTACAGTAATTTTTTCTCAGTGTGGACCTGGGTCTTGTATTGTTAGGGTTCCGTACCTCAAAAGGAAAAAACGAACCCTTATAGGATCACTCGTGTGTCTGTCTGTCTGGCTGTATGTCTGTCTGTCCGTCTGTCACAGCCGATTTGCTCCGAAACTACTGCACCGATTGAGTTGAAATTTGGTATACATATGTAAGTCGGTGACCGCAACACGGACGCGTGGCGTAAATATATGAATTTTAAACATTGGGGCCACTTTTGGGGGTAAATTAGAAAATTAAAAAAAAAAGTTATGCAACCTATATCGTGTGACATATCAAATGAAAGTGCTTATTGTGAGGATTTTAAATATATTTTCTTTTGAATTTCAAGTAAAACAGTTTATTCGTTATTTAGGAAAATAGGCGAAAATTGACCATATGGTGTCACTTATTTCCAAAACTACAGGGACTAAATTTTTTAAAAAAATACAGAAAATAGTTCATAAACTATAGATTACAGGAAAACCTCTAAGAAGTCTATGGTATTTCAAGTAACGTAAATTTCAGATAATCATGTACGGAACGGAACCCTCTCCACGCGAGTTTAACTGGCACTTGCCCGGTTTTTGTACAACAAGCATATGTTTGTACTCACCGCGGCATGAATTTGCATACAAGCGGGATGTTTTTTGACTACCTAGACATTTTGACTCAATGGTACCTTTTAGGGATTGATGCTTTGTATGGCTTGGCTTTTATTTTTTCCAGGGCTCGTATCATGAGCTCTTGATTCCAGGCAGTTTCCGCCGTAAACTGAGCTGCCTGGAAAGTTCTTAATATGAGCACGATAAAGTCGGTCTCTCTATCGCGCTCATAGGTAATACGAATTTTTCAGGCAGCTCAGTTTACGGTGCATACTGCCTGGAATTAAGAGTTGATAATACCACCGCAGATAACATATTCTGTCCTTGCATTGTGTCGAATAACGCAGTAAATAATCTTGTCAAGAAGCCCGTTGAAATTGAATTTCTCTTCTAACCAGTTTAGCTCATTAATTTTGCCGTTTAAAGTTAAATAAAATACCTAATGTCAAAGTATTTTTTACGAGTTAATAAATATATTGTGGGCTGTAAATTAGAATATTATCTTAATTCGCATAGCGTTCTAATGGGTAATAAACTTCTATTCTTATCTTACAGTAATAATTATAAAAGGGAACTTTGGCTAAATTGGACCAAATTCTAGTATATAGTAATATAATAATAACTCCATAACATGGACCATTTTTTGATTTTGTTTTAATCATAATCATTCTCACCACAGAATTATAACATAAAAGTACTACGTTTGCACATTACTATTATGTATAGGTATATTCTGTGACGGTGAGCGGTGTCATCAATGCAAACTTTTACTTAGCTATGTCATGCATCTTTCATTTGTAGTCGGTAAGGGAAATTATTACTATAAGGAAAACAGTTTTTCTTTTAATTATAACTTCCACTATTTATCGGTAAGAAAATTCCTATATCGCGACATTCGTTTTTACAATATTAGCCTTTTTAGGCTCAATTGACATCTAACAGTCCGTGTAGTCCGATCAAGCCCACCCTCCCCAAACTTACTAACACGAAAACACAATCAATATGATTATGTTGCTAATGTGTATATTGTATTAATGACTTTTGTGAGAAGGCAATTAAAATTTTTATGTTAATGCCACGGCACGCTGACAGGCGACCGGTCCGACGTGCTTTTTCAACCGCTATCAATAATTAATTAATCAAAACAATATAAATGATTCTTGATGACTCGTCTTTATAAGATAACGATTCAAAATGGGCGCAGGCGCAGGTTGGATTGTGATCTGACCTTGTAAGAATAATTAAATGAACATATCTTGAGAGAGAGTGCATGGTTACTTTATATTTGTTTATCGAATCATAGTACGCTTGAAATGTATGTAAAAAAATAAACTAATTTTGTTTATTATCCTGTCCTAAAACTTAATAACATTCTTAACACAGACAGACAGACAACGCACGCCTTAACCAATAGGTCTAGAAGCTTGGTAACGTAGGTGAGCACCAAGAAAGGATTTTTTAAGAGCAGGAGAAGCAGCTCCTCTGCTGCACTGGGAGTGAAGAATTAACATAGAATGCGTGCAGATGCTTATCATCCTGGCATGTCGTAAAAGTCGACTAAGGGACGGGTCCTCTCCAACATGGTGGACTATCTGTATGGGCGATGGGCTGATCACCTGTCACCATACGGTTCATCATACCATCTTAGGACAAATTAATCGAACGTGGCCACAAGTAGTCTTGTGGCTCTGCCCACCCCATTAGGGATTTCGGACGTGATAATATGTGTGTGAGGAGAAGCAGCAGGAGTTTTATCAGCCTTTCTGGAAATTCATTCCCTAAGACGCTTACATTAGGGACGAAAGTTGTATGGGAATAGCATCATTTTTGAAGTTAGAAACGCGGAAATTTGTTTTTTTTTTTTTTTTTACTTATTTAAGGGTAGATTTAACACACGGGAAATTTCACGGATCGACCTGAAAATAAAAGTACGAAACACGCATAGGAAGAACAGGTTACTCAAAAACTAATATTTGAGAAAAGTAGGATGGTTCCTGAGATGTTGCCGATAAGAAATACTAATTCATCGGTATTTAAAGCATCCATATAAGGGAGATGCATAAATGACGTAAGTTTTGTATAGGCATTTATTTCACAGTGCCCTTTTTCTATAAGAAAAGCATTTTAATAATTGAACTAGTACACAAATGACTGCTAATCAACTTTAATCATTCGTATCTCAAATTGGGTTGCCGTTATTAAAGTAATGACGGCGGAACACACAAACAAACAAACGTTATGCAGGTAATTAAAGAAGGGGTTTGATAATGGGCCGATAATTTGGCCCCGCCAGCAATTTTGTAGAATTATAAGAGTAATGGTGGCGTTTGATTACGTTACTATCGAGTTTTGAAAATTTTCTATGATAAATGACTGGGCGATAGGATTCATCGTGCCGGCTAAACGTTGCCCACTTAAGTCTGTTATAGTGCCTTTAAGGTTTAATTCGAAAAAGGTTATCGAGTTAACGTTAATTCCAAGTCATTTTAAAGCTATTCATGAGCATTCGAAGTTATTTTTAAACCCACTCATGAGCATCCGAATTCATTTTTAAAGCCGTTCTTGAGCATGCGAAGTCATTTTTAAAGCCTTCTTTAGCATTCGAAGTCATTTCCAAATCCATTCATGAGTATTCATAGTAAGTTTACTCATACTCAATTATTCATAATATTGTTTAATATAAAATGTCATTTAATTAAAAATAATGTTTTTTTTTTAAATAATAATATTGTTATTATTAAAATTACTAAATAATTACTAACATAAAATTCAAACTTTGTGTAATGAGCAACAATGTTTGTACCGGAGTCATTAATGTTTAGTATTATGTATCCATTTATCTATATCCCTATGTATAAATATTTGTATCGTTGTCTAGTACCCATAGAATAGGAAATCCTAGTTTGGGACTAGATTAATGCCTATTGGTGTCCAAGAAGTTATTATTTATTAAAAAATCCTACGCAATTGCCACTTTTTAAAATGGTATAGTAACATTGCTAATGATTTTTAATATGTCGTTGGGTACCCTTGTTTGGTTTATGTTGTATATCTTAGGACCTAATAGACCTACCTACCTTAGGACTTAAGAATGCGAACGTTTGGATATTTTGATATTTGTTATTCAATGTGACTTTCAAATGATTGAACAGATTAGGATGATTTTTTGTGAGTCAGTAGTTATATCCAGGAACACATTAATTAGTACATATTCCATAAAATTTATAGATATCGCCTGGATATAACGATAGCCAAATTTTACTGAAACGAAGTCGCATGAAGAAGAAATCAGACAGCAGCAGACATCAATTGGAAGGTTTTTCAGTGCTAGTACTGACATTACTTATTCCGGCTTTGTTACATACAAAGCCACTAAACTGCACTTCCACTTAGTTTTTCTCATAATAAGCTATACAAACAAAACGATAACGTAAGCCAACAGCGCTAACTTGTCAGCCATTTTGCCTTTATTTCTTGGCTTACCAATCAACTGACATTGTCCGAGTTGCACAGGTGTGAAACACATCATAAAGGCACGCGGTAATGGTATGTCGAAGATTTCTTACTAGACTTTACTACACTAGGCTTTATGTGGTTGTTTTGTAATTCCGTTTGTTTCTGAGCTCTCAGTGCCAGACTGCTTAGGTTTTTGATTAGTGTTACACTCAAAATTGCATGTCTGAATTAATTTTATATTTATTTATTTGCGGTAGGGTACCAAACAACCATAAATTGCTCATACAGATACACCAAAATAGAAAACACAATAGCTAAAACAGTTTCAAATTATAAATTAAGTTTTAATTAAGTTTATGTTGACTTACATAAATTTATATACTTTTCAAAAATACGTATACATTTTCCATTACTTACTACTAAAAGTTACTTTTTTATAGCAGAAACAATTTTTTTTAGCTCATCATATGAAACATCAAAATCAGTTAAATTGCCGTTATAACTTGTACACGCTTTAATTAAAAGTCTATTTCTAGCATATATTATGCTGTGCACCTAAAGGGAATTATTTTGAACATCAAGAGGTTGTAACTCATTTGTAGTACTCAAATAATATTGAAACTAATGGTACTTGAACAATACGTTACACCATGAAGCAGAAAGGAAAAGAAGAGAAAAGAGAAAGTATTTAAACTACATTTTCAGAATTAAACAAAGACATTGACGCTGGTCTTCCGTAAATACGCAAAGAATGACTAAACCGATGAAAATCGACTTAGCTTAAAGATGTTCCTAGATGGTTTGGACTTTGAACATGAAATGATTAAGACAGAAGTTCAGGTTTGAATTTAATAAAGTTTAAGAAAAAGATATTCCTCGCATGTGGAAACCATCATTGCAATGTTTGATCACCACCGAGGGCGATTAGCCCTAGTGCAAATGTCACACAATTTCGTGAATCATCTAAGGGCGTATGATGGTACGCAGTTCACTTGAGTAAGTATCTACTACTTCAAATTCTTGATTAAACCAGTTGATACAGACTTTCTCGCATTTCAGTTGGTTGTCTTAATTGGATGTTTTATTAAGCTTTGATTATTCAAGTATTATACACCATTAAATTTGAATACTGTCTCGTAATTATCGCGTGTTCCAATTAAGCATGCGCCATAATTCGCGGCATTACGCGTACGCGCGAACGACGGGCGATGGACTAATCCCGCGGACATGCCGAGGGCGCTGTATAAATTACGCGATCAGTACGGTCGGAGACAATGGTTGAGGCTATTCTGCAACGGGCTGCCTATTTTCATTTAAAACAATTTTATTTAATTTAGGCTTGGTATAAACATCTTTGAGAGTCAATGATTATATATCCGTTCGGGAGAAACTGTCCACTGCTTGGCTAAGGCTGGGTTTTATAAAGGGCCTCTTTTCAACAGTGTCTAAGCGATATTGCAAATTATTTTGCTACGATATGGCTCTTATCAACTTGACGGGAAAGGCAGCCGCAAAAATCATACGCGAAATAGCTTTGGCAATATCGAATAGATAGGCCCTGATCGCGCTCTTGCTTTTTTATGATTTCGGTAAAAGTAACTTGATGATAAATCGTCCATTTTTTATAATTTTACAGGCAATTGATATATTTATATATATCAGTTGCCTGTAAAATTATAAAAAAAACCACAATGCATGATTAAAGCCGCTATATAAGCTCTTTAAACATAAAACCACCGCTGCACTGGGAGTGAGGAAATATCATAGAATGCGTGCAGATGCTTATCATCCTGGCATGCCGTAAAAGACGACTAAGGGACGGGTCCTCTCCAACCTGGTGGACTATCTGTATGGGCGATGGGCTGATCACCTGTCACCATACGGTTCATCATTACCATATTAGGACTAATTAATCGAACGTGGCCACAAGTAGTCTTGTGGCTCTGCCGACTCCATTAGGGATTTCGGGCGTGATGCTATGTATGTAAGCATGTAAACATAAAACCAGTATTGCAACAATTATGTAATAGTACAAATAAGATAATGATCGATACATACCCAAACCGCAGCAAAAATCCACTGTGAAGCGCAATACTCGACTGTAAACTGGTCGCAGAATCCCCCGCGGCTGGACATGCGCTCGCGCGCTACAAATTACAATCAACACGGCGGACATGTTCGCACGTGGGTACGAGACTTTCCCTATCAATTTACAACAACAAATACATATTATACGCATTTATGTTTATTTTATTCCAAGTAATTTCTCTATTAGGACACCTACACAAGTATCTGGGGCGTTGTAGGCGTTATTCTTTTGTTAAAGTGTCGATAAATCTCTGGAGATATTTCCTGCTCGATTAACATAGTTGTTTAGGATGCATTTATTAACACAAAGGTTTGGTTAGACGGTTTTGATTGTTGAATAAACGACCAAGCTTGGGACCAGCTATGACACAGAAATTCTGTCTTGAAATACATGTTTTTTATGATGCCGTAATCTAATCATTATAATTAATGTCGTCGATAGAATTCCTATAAATATGAATATTTATGAACCGTATGAATGGTTCATAATTTTGCCTTTTTTAAGAATACCACACCCAGTGGTACAGGTCTTATCTCAAAAAAGAATGTACGCTCAGAAATTTAACTAACTAACAACATCATTGATGTAAACAAGATGATAGCTATTTATTCCAAAAGCATTCGTCACTTCAGCAGCACAGTAATATTGTATGAAACCCGTTCCGATTCAAAATGGCCACAGGAGGCTGGATATCGATGCTATAGCGACGTCTCAGCCACACCACGGATACCAGTAAGGAATCCTATAATCAAATCGTACGAACGATTCCCGATTGCCGAGATAGAATCGCCAACGCTGATCTACAATCAGGATTGTCGATCCATAGACGCCTACGCATGTGGACTATTATCTTTCGAAGACTACACGCATTATTTATGGTAAGAAGCTTTGCCTAGGATTATGTAGATAGAATGCCAACAAGCCTAAATAATAATCTCGTTTGATTATCAACTTTGTTGTTACGGGCGTTGACTTGGCAATAGATAGTTAATTAGATTTTATTAGCGTACGGATATGACTTTGTGCGCGTATGCGTCAGAATAATTCAAATTTATTTTAAGTAAATGTAATGGGATGATAGAAGTAAGTACATTATAAATAACGAATCTCACTGAAGATGATATATCCTACTGAAAATCCTACCACATAAATAGGGATACTTCACTCACACTCACAATGAAATTTATTTGCAAACAGATGGCCACACCTTTGATTGCTTTAGAATTACGAGTGCACTGATTATAATTGTGCGGACAGCGGATCTGATGCGCGTGACCGATGCGGCTTAATGACGCCTACCACTCGAGCGCTCGACTCGCCGCGGACTGGCTTTGAGAATTGACCATCGAGTTGAGGTGAATACATCCGATATTTTAAGGGAATTTTGAAACGCGCGCGGGTTTGCCGTTTAAATGTAGATGTGCGAAAAATAATATGTATAGGATTGCTTTATTTGTTTATCCTTGCAATGCAAAAACTTGTAACTTGCTCATCACTTATCGACCGAGCGAGCGAAGCGTCTCCGTTTCAGCTTCGGCAAAAATGCTTTCGTATGTGCGGTGGATGTCCGGCGTCTGTCCATTTGTTCTCGTCTACAGGTCGCAGTTCTCAACCGATTCTCGTGAAATTTTGTGAGCAGGTCCGATAATTGTATAGATGTTTATGTCGATTCAATTTTTCGAAATATTTTAAAATGACGGAGATATGGGAGTTTTTGCAACTACAAACTTAATGGCAGTTTTTGTAAACTGACCCGACCTATGTCGATGTATGGGGATATCAGTATTCCAACGGCAAAGTTAAGTTTGTCGCGAGGCCGATCATTATTTCTTACTTTTCAAAGGGTTTTTGTTTTAGATTCAGTTTTTTTGAAGTCTTTTGGCGCGAGGTCTACTACTCACGGAGCCACTTGTTAAGAAACGGTTGTTAATTTACACACCTAAGGAAAGAAAAAGTGTTGTTCAAAGTTAATTATAAAAACGACTAGTGAAACAAAGTATGCTATGTAGAGAAAGAAGTAAGAATTAAGTTCAGTTTTTTTTTGTATCTAATTTCAAAGATATAAATTTTTCGATTCACTACCCATCAGGACACAAGATATACAAGACCAAAACTTTTGTTAAATAGTACAGTTTTAAATCTTTTCGGAATGTCTGTGGGCGTGCTTACGACGCGCTGCGCACGAGTCGCGTAACGCACTCACTTTCGCACTTAATCGAGAAATATGGCGCGTGCTCTTATGCCTATATTTATTGCGTGGCCGGCGCGGATTAAGTCCCTCGATATATATTGCCCTCATTAGTGGTAAGTTGATTAGTGTTAGCTTAGAGAGCGGGTCTAATTTAAAAAAAAACCGGCCAAGTGCGAGTCGGACTCGCGCACGCAGGGTTACGTACCATTATCTTTAAAAACGGCAAAAAATCAGGTTTTTTGTATGGAAGCCCCCTTAAATATTTATTTTATTCTGTCTTTTAGTATTTATTGTTATAGCGGCATCAGAAATACATCATCTGTGAAAATTTCAACTGTCTAACTATCACGGTTCATGAGATACAGCCTGGTGACAGACGGACAACTGGACAGATGCACAGACGCACAGACGGACAGACGGACAGCGGAGCCTTAGTAATAGGGTCCCGTTTTTCCCTTTTGGGTACGGAACCCTAAAAACCCCATTTTATTGGGCAAGCATCTCAAAACAAGATAAAATGCCGGTATTCCCTTGTAAATAAATGCTTGCTGTACCTAGACATAAACCCTTAACACTATTTCCTTTAGCCTAGATATAGAAGATGCATACTTTTTACATCTTGTATTGGAAAGTGCTGTGTAATAGAAACCGATCTGTGTACGCGAAACATTTTTATGTTGATTATTTTATGAGTTATGAAGCCACTCGCAAAATGGACAACAGCTATGACGTCGCAGCTGTCGTTAGACTGTACAAAATGTATGGCGTTTAAACGTAATCTGAAATTATTTCCGAAAATACTGTGTTTAGACTAACATCGTGAAAATAAAACATGACATTAATTTGATGAGGATGTCCAAAAAACTAAAATCAGAACTAAAAATAAACTTAAAGTAATATATATTTTTCACAAATTTTGACCCTTAATCAAATACAAATGAATAGTCAAAATGATCTGCTTTTTTCTATAATATGCTTTTGTTTACATTTACTTTCATAATAGGTATAACACCCTCAACCTCATTTTGATTTTCATGCAACTTCCCCATTGTCCATGTTTATTAGATTAAATGTTTAATGCGGTAGAAAATGCGGTGTTGCCCGATTAAAAATGTCTCCAGACAGCCGAATAAATTATGAATCGTAGCGCGATAGTACTTGCATCTGCATTCACGGGCCGAACCGTCCACTTCCGCAGCTCACACGCGACGAAAAACTTAGCGTGTTTTATAACGGTGCTTCATTAAATTAATTACACTGTGTTAGTTCTAGATCGCAGGCATCCTCAACAATACGGCTATATTTACAAGATAAGGACAGCGCGATTTATTGCGTGCATTTCTTTTGTCAGCTTCGAAATTGTACTCGCATAAGTTAACCGAGATTAAAGTAATCGAACTTATAAATTTTGTCCTCACACCTTTATATGGAGAGCGGCGGTGTCGACGCGAACTTTGCGCAAATTAATGGGGAGTATTATCAGATCCAGCCTCGTACATGGCGTTTATGCTGAGATAATTTTCTGTACGGAGTTTTTTAATTCTTTCACGCTTGTTCGTGTCACGCGGCACACGACAGGCGTAGGAGTCGAGAGAAGTGGGTCGAACGAGATGATGCCATTCCAACAGTTTTGGTGACTAAGTTTTTTTTATTACTTACAAGGGTAAAGGTAATGAGACTTGGGTAGGCGACTAAAGATAATAACAATTCTAGTTAATGAGCGGGTAAGTATTATTTAATGGTATTCCTTTCTGAATCACAGAATGAGATCATTAAAGAAATTAAACAAGCGACACAGCCGCAGTGACGGAGACTGGCCATAAAACAATGAAAAGCCATAAAATGCAGGCTTTACAACAAAATCACTCTAACTGGTTGGGGAACTTTATTTCAGCTGCGACATTCCATGTTCAAAAAGAGATTTCTGTAAGACACTAATTAAAAACCGAGCAAGTGCGAGTTAAACCCGCGTGGAGAGGGTTCCGTTCCATACATGATTATCTGAAATTTCATATGTTACTTTAAATACCATAGACTTCTCATAGGTTTTCCTGTAATCTATAGGTAAAGAACTATTTTCGATATTTTTTTCAAAATGTTAGGCCCGGTAGTTTCGGAGATAAGGGGGTGGGAATGGTCAATTTTCGCCTATTTTCCTATATAACTTCCAAACCATTCAATTTAAAATTCCAAAAAAAAACATATTTAAGATTCTCACAATAAGCCGAAAGGGCTCTTGATATATCACATGATATAGTTAGCGTCTTTTTTAATTTTCTAATTTACCCCCCAAAAGTGGCCCCCGTGTTTAAAATTAATTTGTTTACGTTACGCACCCGTGTTGCGGTTACAGACTTACATATGTATACCAAATTTCAAATCAACCGGTCCAGTAGTTTCGGAGCAAATTGGCTGTGACAGACGGACAGAGAGACAGACAGACAGACACACGAGTGATCCTTTTTTCCTTTGGAGGTACGGAACCCTAAAAAGTTAAATAACCACCTTCAATGTTAAGTTGTAGTTGATGAACAGTTTACAGATGAACTTTGTGTAACAATGAATAGAGCACATAATTAATTGATTTTTATACTTTCGAAAACATGTGATAGTTGTTGAGAGGTGTTGTATATATTTTATCGGTTGATACGGATACTGACAAATGTACATGTAGCTTGAGTGAAATATACCTACTTACACGATGGAAATAAGTGGATTGACTCAATCTTTATTTTAAAGCTTTTTACTTTTAATAAAATCTCGCAAATGGTTCTATTATTAAAGAGAAAAGATTCTCACTTAAATTATTATTCAATAACCATCGAGTCTCATTTCGTTTTAAAAGTCCATTAAAAACGTTAAAAATAATGTAAAGTGAAGATGGAGTGCAGATGAAGACGCGGGAATCGTTACAAATTGTCACCCCATAAAATCTCTGTGTCGGGCAGAGAAATGAATAATTAGCCGACCTTACACAGAAACAAGAGGCTTTGTCTTAATTATTACACCATTATAGAGTGCAGCCACTCCCCTCGACCCTTGACTCGGTGATATCGGCTAATGAAACTTAACAGGGGCTGAAACTTGCAAGACAAGTAATTAATTCCATGCAACACCCGCTTTATTAAGACCTTAATTTCCATTTAGCAGATTTTTTGCAAGCTAAACTCCCGCCGACTTCCTTTTATTCTCACAGAAGGGAATGTAAATGTTTCGTCGCAGTTTCATTTGAATTAATTAACGAATCTAATGACTACAAACTTTTTCATCGCTCCGACCGCCATAACAATGTTTATGGTAAATAAAACTTGTCAAGGAAATGCTTTTTTGCCAATCTGTCGGTTTTTCTTTTTAATTCGCCGGGTTTGTTCGGCCCCCGGGTTTGTGGGGAATTGTTAGGATTTATTCCTGTAATTAGCGAAGTTTGTTTCATTCGGTTTGTTTCATTCTGTTTCCGTGATACTTATTGGTAAAACAGTAAATTAGGACGCGAATTTTGTTTTTGTTCTGTTCTTTTTACGGTTGGTTGGTTTTAACGAATGTTGGTACAGTGTGGATGAATAGAAACGATTTAAATTTACATCTCGGCTATCTACGAGTATCTAGAGTATTTTTCAAAAATTCAGTACATAGTTACATTTCGTTACCATTTTGTTACCAGATTTTTGAACAATATTGCATACATTTCTAAAGTACGTACTTTTGTTAATTAAGACACTAAACGAATAATTAGTCCTTAATGTTAAATTTTCTATAATAAGATTGGAAAATGTGTAACCAAAATAGTAACAGATTTGAAACATTAAAAGTTGCTGGCGTAAGCAATTTAACTACCTATAAACTTTTTGACAAAAACTTATACCTACTGTAAATAAATCCACTTATCAAGGAAATAAGTGTAAATACTAACTTAGTAAGCGCTGTAACCTTATTAAGAAATGAGTTATTGTACGAAAATCACAATCAATTTAAAAACTAATAATGTATTATTAAGTACAATTAATTAAGAACACGAGATGAAAAGTGAAAAAATGTAATGACAAATCGACTTAAAATCTCCCCGAAATTATGACAGCTACGGTCTACTAAATTAAACATAGACTTAAACATTCAAGCGACTCCTGCCCGTAATAAATTACGAAAGGGTAAAAAAGGAGATGCAGGTTGTTGTTCTATAAAAATTTAACCCGTTTAGCGGAGTTGAGTAATAAAGATTAAAAAGTTTATTTTTTAACACTTTCGGTGCTAATGAGGGGGCGTTGGAAACAATTTGAAGGATTACCTTCTAAAAGCTTCCGTCAGCTTTTTAATTGAGACTTTTTTGTGGGCCGAAAGGCTTTTAGCCCCTTTGACGAGTCTCGCGCCTTTGTGTCGGTTTGACGGTAATCTATTGATGACGGAAAATGCTGGTACATTTTTTTATTGCTCAAAAAATCTATTAACGAAGGTTTGGCTCAATCGTGGATGATCTACCGGCTTTGAAATCCCAGATTTGACTCTCTGTGAAGCGAACTTTTCAACATAACAGCGCTGCGTGCAATGTTCTTTTCCCGAGTTTTACTATCGAGTTTGTACTTGTAAAATATATTTTAATATTTGAACAATATTCATGATTAAATTATAAGCAGAACTACATAACAACAAAGATCTTATCCAAGTCTGTAGTCTTGACAGCTCTCAACAACGCGTTACTTGTAAGTTGTACTGATGTAAGCAACAGTTCAAGATAAGTCAGGGTTTTGTAAAAAGATTGAGCTCCCGCTGTATGCCCCTCCATTCCAACTTGTTCTGTCAACTTAATCAAGGTCGGGGCATGCTAGCAACAATTTTACTTACTGTTAGAAAATCTACCCAGTACACGTTGAATGCCAGAAAATTATAATTGCATATTCAATGTTTTTTGATACTCATGAATGATTTATACGGCTGTAAGAACTAAATCCCAATTGATTCAGTGACAGCTAAGTCTAACCCAACATCTCATTCATCCGAACAATGAAGGCACAAGAAAGCATAACTCTAATCTCGAGTATGACATTACGAGAATACCAATGCATACGCGAAAAATCGATCGCGCACCGTCTTAAATTCCTCACCCTTTTCGAGGGGGCTCCCCCAAAAAAACGAAAGAATAGAAGAGGGAAAAAATCTAAATCGTCTCATATCTCCCCCCGCCGCGGCCCGCCCCCCGCGGACACCTCGACGTCAAGCGCCCTCCTTATTTCGTATGCGAGCTCCTCTGGCAATCATTATAAGGATATCGATTAGGCCCACGTCTCTAACCTGCCCATATCTTTCGGGAACACTCGTGTGTGCTTAGGATTGAACAGCAAACACTACATTTTTTATTAAAAGATGGAAATTTAATGGTCATTATTGGTCATAAAGATACCTCAACACTATTCAAGTCGACATACATTTAAGAAAATTGAGAGAAGATTTAGAAAACGTTCTATTTCGTATAAAATATATTTTATATGTAAGTTCACGTGTGATGATTGTATTCTGAAAGTAATGCATATGTAAATAAACATAATGTGTGCCACGGTCTCAGACATCAGCAGGTTGTAAACAGACGCAGAGGTCGGGCGCTCTCAAATTTGCGATTGCCTTTGTCGAAACGAAAGACCTCGAAGACATACATAGTTAACAACCGAGGACGGACCGCGCATAAGCAGATGCAAATTGTTCCCGTTAAACTATTTCGGAAGGTAAACATAGAGGGTCGCGGGGACCCACGTGTTCCCAGATCCGGGAAACGAGATTAAAAATGCTGGATGGCGGCCCGCCCTGAGCCGGGTCGAGTATGAGCCAAGAAATATTGGAGTTTACGAAGAAAGCCGCTTTGGGGATATGTAAATAGGAAACTACAAAAGTAATGTTTGAGTTGGGACGTGTCGTGTGAGTGAGTGGAGGCGGGATTATTGCAACCACGAATTTGCGGGGAAAGTAAATCCTATTAACAATCTGACTTGATTAAACAGCCAATTATAGAAAATAACAATTGAATATCACGAAACGAGATTTGAAGACGGTAAACCATTGCAAATACAAAAGCGGTAAGCATAATGATAACTTAAATTTCACTGCGAGCGTGAAAAGAGCCAGGGTTAAACCTGTTGTTGAATCCTTTGAGATTACTCAAAATCAACATTTGAGCAGGATATGGAACTAGCCAAGTGATTACTGATTTTATTTGCGACTACGACTAGGCAGATGTAATGAATCCATGGCCCCTTCACAAAAAACACATTAGAACACGATTTGAGAGATTCAAAGAACACGTTAAATCAAAGGTTTTCATTGAAAACTACTCAATTTAATTATCACGATAAACATTTTACGATCGAAAATATAGTGAGGCACGTGAGGAATGTTAATTAAACATCGAATGCCACGAGCAATGACAAGCCATTCGGATGTAAGGAGATCACCCCGTAACTGTGTGAGTAGATGTATTCCGTAAGTGCGTAATTCCGTTTGGCTGAATCTAATAAATCCCAACCGCTGAGCGGAGAATATCTCAAAGCTGTTTCATTATTCGGCATTAGCCAGCGGTCGGCCACGCAAATCTTAGCGTCCCTCCGTCCCGGCCAAGAACCCCCAATTTCCTTCATTACTTACCTCCCATCCGAGACAATGGCAAGACGACGACAAGAAAAAAATATAATAATTTCAAGTGGAATAACGCTGAAAATCTTTTCACGGGAAGAAGAATTATTGTTGTTTTGCAAGCGAGCTCTCAGAGACAAAATGCACCATCCTTATTACGCCATTGTTCGGTGTTACGAGCTTTATTCATTTTTACTTGGCTCGACTTGAATGCTTATTAATTTAGGACCGTGATAAGCTCAAATTCTTTTCAACGCAGAATGGAGAATTTTACCTATTGTAAGTTATTTCACATCTTATTGAGTTCGTGAAATATAAATTTAACCACGGAAATTCTTCAATACAGCTTGAGCTAGCGCACGAAAATCTTTGGATGTATAAAAGAATGAGTTGCCGTAACAACTACACCGCATGGGTGCATGTATTGGAATGAGTATGTATAATGAAACGTAAATATACATCACGCCAAACGCTTTATGGTAATCGAAATATGCCGAAATATGTTGTTAAGAGGGCAGAAAACTACTGCCGAACATGCGAGGGATGAACTGAGCTTTCATATTTTGCGGGTAACCTATAACGAAGCAACTTCTAAACTTTCCGGACTGTCGTGTGTCGTTGGGATTCAAGACGACAATAAACGTTCCAATATGCATTTTGTGCCACTATTGGAACAATACGGTTGGGCGAATCGAGCTCGTAATGTAGCCATCTTTATAATACAAGAGCAGCAAAAGTCATTTAAAATGCCACGTAAACGAATTTGCGAGATGGCTGGGGTCGTTGTTAAAATCTGGAGTTATTCCACAAAGCGCTCGCCTCAAACCAAGACAAACTCGCGTCCCCTCGGGAGGCCGAGTCAAGAGTGATTACGGATTTTAATTATTTTTTTAAGCCGGTGGCAGAGAGGTGATGTTTCCCGGAGCCGTGGCTTATGCAAACAATCGACTCGCACTTGGAATTAATCCGACTCCGGTTTTTTTCCTTCGCGACAAGGAATTAACAAGCAAAGAAGTCATTAAGTCGGAAGATATTCGAGGATTCCTTTTAATTGCGGCTTCCTTGACATCCGCCTTCTAATTGGTTCGTGTCGGCGAATAACTCGACGAATTGAATTTGTCGTGAAACCTTTTTTCAGGCTATTTGAAATTTATTTTTCTCATTAAGGATTGCAAATTGAGTTTTCTTTTAAATAAAAATTGACACTGATACAAAACCTAAGTCGTAGGTTAGTTTAAAACTTTTGAGTAACGTTACGATTGTTTATTGAAGTAGAGTATCCAAAAAACTCAAGAGGTTAAGCCTGGTACACCCAGGTTGGCTGGGCCATCTTTTATTATTTACATATTTCTGTATATTAGGGGTCTGTACATTACATTGATTGTCATAAGAAACAAATTAGCAACGACCCCGTTCCTGACCTCCGACAATGCACCCACAGATATTCAACCACTAGCGACAAAACCGGAACTAACTCAACCAAAACGAGATATTTAAATAATCTTCGAAATCACTCATTCACAGCTCAATAGAGTCTAAAATGTCTCGTTAGCGTAACGTCTTTGGACCTCATTCTATTTCTATCAAAGGCGACGTGCACAACTACGTGTCATTACCGTGCATAACCCACCCCTATTATCCAATTATTTCTAACCTTTCAGCGGTTCAGTAATTACTCCACTTGCTAAGTCTAAACGTCCTGCATGACAGTCTAAGTGATTGTATGCGGTGAATACGGCCACGGTAATGAATTATTTGTGCATCGCGTGCAATCGCAAACTGCTAATTATCCAGTATTATGACGTGCTGGCGATTTTTATTTCCCTGATATCGATTCGGTTACATGAATGACGTTTTATTCGCGAAGGCATTTAATTTTGTTGTCGTCTTAGTTGGTACTTCAGGTGCGTCATTCCATAACATCAAAAACATTTGTGATGCATAGTGTGCAACCAGTGGACTCTGAGACTAAAACATAGTGGTCTCAAAAAGAAAAACAAAAGCGCAATCTGTCTAATCTTACTAATATTATAAATGTGAAAGTTTGTGTATATCTGTCTGTATGTTTGTAACTACTCAGCTCCGTAACAACTAAACAGATTTTCATTGAAATTTGGTACCATAGGTCCTAAAATAGGACAAACAAAACTTTAAATTTTATGTCGGAAAAATTCAAAATTTGGAGGGAAAATCTATGACCGAGTTCTAGGCAGACGTTAGATAATAATAAATAAAAGAAGTTGTATGTTGCGTAAGATGAGCTGTACAGATAAAAAAAGTTTCTTATAATATATATAAAGAAAGAGTCACAAATCCAAGGTATATGTTAGCGAGCGACCGTCTAATTGATTCGAAAATGAGTTTGATTAAAATGCGCAAAGCACGCAATTTCCAACCCCCGCTGGACGGTAAGCTGGACATTAAAAAGTCAGGAATAAAAATGATTTAGCCTGTAATTATTATATGCAATCATTATGTTAATTGACCCAGTGATTGCTTGATATAATGCGCAATTGAATATTTCTTCGACTGATGTTTGGTTAACTTGCATGTTTTATTAGCAGACCACCCACATGGTGGACTGATGACCTGCGCCTCTATTCGGGAACGCTATGTGATTTTATAGCGACTCGTGAGCGAGATTTCTCATCCCACTCTTCCGCACGACGCGTAATGCGAAAGTGTGGGATGAGAAATCTCGCTCACGAGTCGCTACAGAATCACTTAGCGTTCCCGAATAGAGGCACTGGAGAAGATTTCTGGACTCGGCTGGCTGCGAACAGCATAGAATCGGTCGTTGTGGCGATCATTGGGGTAGGTTTATGCCCAGCACTGGACATCTTTCGGCTGAAATGATGATGATGATGTTTTATTTTCATTCCTATTGCTTAATTTATCTGAGGATAAATTACACCTAAAATGGCAGAAGTAATATCTATTAGAAAGAAAGAAGAAGAAAGAAAGAAAATAAATTTATTCACAACAATTAACATATCTACTGATATGAGAACACATATAAGAAAAAATAAAGAAAAAAAAGAATTGTTGCGAAACGGTCCCAACTCAGCATGTGCTGGCTGTGAGGCCAACGCTGGTCTTCCGTCGGGACCGCTCGGTGAATACACGGAAGATGACACATACATATTATACACTACACTACACTACACTACACTATTACTAGTGGACCCGCCACGGCTTCGCCCGCGGTATTTTCCATACAAACTTTATCACCCCTCTTCACCCATTTAGGGATGGAATTTCAAAAATTCCCTCCGTAGTGCACCTTTAGGGTACTCGAGGAATATCTCCTCCAAATTGTAAACCTCTAATACCACCCGTTTAGGCTGTGCGTTGTCTATTAGTAAGTCACGGTACTGTTTTATATGTATTGATAATCAGCTTGAAAAGTCAGGTATTCGTCTTATTGATTATAAAACTTAATTATAATAATTGCAACTTAAGTGGCTCAATTCTCCAAACAAAATTAGCGACTAATTTGATGAATCATACGAAATTGTTCCCTCAAAAAAGGCTGACTAAGGATTCGCTCTCAATCAACTCATTTATATTAACGACTTAAACCTCGTCAATACTCATTCACTCGTTTCGGTTTTCCACGAAGATCTCCCACTAATTGAAATTGAAATCTGATTTTCCCCCTTGCCATTGAGCTGAGCCCCCAGTGATTAAAAGTATTCGAAAAAAATACAAATAATGAAATTACAATATCGTTAACGACTCGGGCCGTCTCCCTAGAATCCTTTTTATATTTTTCGGGAATAAATTAAAAGTCTAGGAAGGGAAAAGGCAACGACTAACGTTTTCTTGTCGGTAAGACCGGATTCCACTAACGATGTTCTATTATTTCGGGGTTGTTTGTAAACCTTTTAAATATTTGCAGTAGCTTCTCTAGGAAGATGACTCTCTAATTGTTTGATTTCTTTGATCTTTTTAAAATATAAAAAGTTGACTTTTCTTTCTGTTCTGTCTTTATGAATTAACAAACAGTTGGATCATAACTAAAATTATCAGATACTACTTAGTAACATTTTTAGGGTTCCGTACCTCAAAATTAAAAAACGGCTCACTTATAGAATCACTGGTGTGTCTGTCTGCCTGTATGTCTGTTTATCTGTCCGTCTGTCACAGGCAATTTGCTGCGAAACTACTAGACCGATTGAGTTGAAATGTAGTACACATATTTAAGTCGGTGACCGCAACACGGACGCGTATCTATCGTAAATAAATTAATTTTAAACATGGGAGCCACTTTTGGGGGTAAATTAAAAAAAAAAAGCTTTGCAAACTTATATCGTGTGGCATATTAAATAACGGGCTTGTTGTGAGAATCTTAAATCTTTTTTTGAATTTTAAAATAAGTGGTTTGGAAGTTATTTAGGAAAAAAGGCGAAAATTGACCATCCCCCATATCCGCAAAAATTCTAAGCCACAAATTTTGAAAAAAAAATACAGAAAATAGATTACAGTAAATCTTATAAGAAGTCTATCATATTAAAAAGCAACATTCAGATAATCATGTACGGAACATAACCCTCTCCACGGGATTTTAACTCGCATTTGTCCAGTTTTTTTTTGTAAACGTGAAACAATACCACTCGTGTGATTCTCCACCGTGCGCAGCGGCTGATCAGCGATGAACGACATTCAAATTTAGACCGAATGATTTTATCTTTAAAGTCAACATAAAAACCGGACAAGTGCGAGTTAAACTCGCGTGGAGAGGTTTCTGTTCCGGACATGATTATCTGAAATTTACTACGTTACTTTAAATACTACAGACTTCTTATAGGTGTTCCTGTAATCTATAGGTAAATAACTATTTTCTGTATTTTTTTTTTAATTTTAGCCCCAGTAGTTTCGGAAATAAGGGGGGGGAATGGTACATTTTCGCCTATTTATCCTAAATAACTTCTAAACTATTTTACTTGAAATTCAAAAGAAAATATATTTAAGATCCTCACAATAAGCCCTTTCATTTGATGTCACACGATATAGGTGGCATAACTTTCTTTTTGAATTTCTAATCTACCCCCCAAAAGTGGCCCCTTGTTCAAAATTTATATATTTACGTCACGCGTCCGTGTTGCGGTCACCGACTTACATATGTATACCAAATTTCAACTCAATCGGTCTAGTAGTATCGGAGCAAATTGGCTGTGACAGACGGACAGACAGACAGACACACAGACAGACAGACAGACAGACAGACACACGAGTGATCCTATAAGGGTTCAGCTTTTTCCTTTTAAGGTACGGAACCCTTAAAATATTCTCGTTTAGCCGCTGATGATCCGCTGCGCACGCAAGAGAATCAGACAGAGGCTCTCTATTCGGTACTGCTAAGTGACTTACTATTCTAAGTAGTAGTAAATAAATAATTATTTGCATGTAGTGTATTTGTATAGCGCTTTGTGAGTCACAGACGGTGCTGGCTGAAAATCAGCGCTGCAGGTGTCTTACACCTCAGCATTATGCTGAGCCAGTGGCCCATTCACTGCCACGAGGACACACACCACCATTTTGTTTTGTATTGTTTGTAATTTATATTTATATTAATCTGTGTGTTTCTGTGTTAGTGATTAAATGTTTCTCTCTCTCTCTCTCTGTCTCATATCGTCACTAAAATGCGAAAACCGCGAATATGATGTTGTTTTGTACGTGTTTGACGTTCACATTCGCGGGTATGCCATTTTAGTGAAGATATAATAAGTCAATTAGCAGTACCGATTAGAGACCCCTCTGTTTATCTAGTGATACAGAAGCCGATCGTAACTTGGTAACAAAACTTCGCTTTGTCACCTTCATTTCAAGACAAACTTCGCAGAGTAAGGTAACAAAGTAGGTACATAGAAGAGGGTCACATATTCAAATCACGCACATCTGAGATTTTCGCATCTCATGTGCGCAATTTTATTTGATATTAACCACGAGTATTTCGGTGGAAAACATCGTGAGGAAACCTGCACACATCTGCGAAGTAATTTGAAGATGTGTGAACTTCAAAATGCACTGGGTCCGCGTGGGGGACTAGTGCCCAGTCCCTTTCACTATGAGAGGCCTGTGCCCAACAGTGGGACGCATATACGCTGATGATGATGATGCAATGCGATATCCTCGGTGATAATTTAAAACCGCTTATGAGCAGTTTGTGAAAACCGCGTAAGTGCATCCTTTAACAAAAATCAGTGATAAGCAAAATCAAATCAGTGCAGCGTGTAGAACCTGTAGACTTATAGGCAAGAAATCTGACTAGCTAGTTTTTGGATTTACGCCGTTTTTATAAACTGCTCATACGCTGGTTTTGAACTATCACGCACGATATGATATACCATTTCACTTAGCTAATGTTAAATAAAGGCCCTGACACATATATAACGTACTATCGGTCCCGCCACAGCTAAGCCCGCATTAATTTTCATAGTAAACTTTAAACCCATTTTCACCCCTACAGGGGTTGAATTTAGAAAAATCATTTCTAAATGGTTACCTTCACCCTAAAAGAGACCGATTTGCAAAATTTCTCTTTTTATTAGTTATATGGTTATGGAGATTCGTTGGTACGTGAGTCAGTGGTATATCTCGTATATATATATATACATATATATATATATATAGATACCGCTGTATACTCGTCTGTAAGCAAGATAATGTCTATATCTACGTTTTTTCATTGCCATTAAGCCCATACGAGGCCCGCGTTGCGAAATGAAAAATTGCCCTATTTTGAGGATGGATGACGCGAATTAAGAAAGTAATTACTCATCGGAAACGCACGGGGGCGGAATGTTAATAAGACGAGACGGAGAGATATTTTTCATTTTGTCCTCGGACATCGACGGATGATATACTGCCACTCTAGAAGTCCCTAGTAGCACGTGGTGTGTAAAATACTTCCTAAATAAACAGCAGATTTCATGACTCATAAAAGTTGGAAAGAAGTTTTCAATTCAACAACAAATTCATATTATTTCAGGACTACGCACTCGAACTTTAAAGTTACTTATGGCCAAATTCAGAAAAGCCACTCAAATTGATGTTTAATTAAAGGGACGTTTGGGTGACGTTTTTGTATAGGATGACAACTAATTGAGGGACATTTAACTATTTAATCTCTAATCAAATGTTTAAGTGGCGTTTCTGAATTCGGCTATAAAAACCTTAACAACAAAATACACACAAATGACTGCGAATGATTTGTTATATCATAATAATAAATAATTTATTTCAGACAAGTAATACAGTGTTCATAATTAGGTTAGTAAACTATGAGTAAACTTGTTTACCTGTGCTTATAAAAACACGTATATCCAAAGTTATTCTAGTCAAAGCCATGTAGCCTATATCTACGGCAGTGGTGAACTCCTAAACTAATCAAAAATTTGAAAGGATAACTCAAACTTCTAATAGGTACATTGCATGCTCACAGTTTACCGTAGCCCATGAATTTTTTCAATAAAAAACCTCTCAGAACCTAACAACATCCACATTTAACTCAGACCTTCATTAAACAATACCGAGTCAACGGTGGCGTCGCGTCTGCCCACGTCTCGTAATCCGTCGGTTTTCTCCCGAACTTTTTCCGACCACTTATCACCCCCACCCGACCACTAATTGCGTCCGTTAATTAGGAAACGTCATGAGTGTTTACCGAGAGAGCTAAGTGTGAAGTTCGCTCCCTAATGCCTTGGCGTGAAATTACTTCCGGCCAAGTTGCAACTTTTTGTGAAAAACTTGGCCGGATTAATTAGCTGATGGGTGGATTAGAGCAATGTAGTAACAAGGTTATAACTTTCGCTGAGAGTTTTTGGCATTGCTTTTGTCATGTTTTTTAATCAAACCATTCGGATGAAAGGGAAACATCAGATGCTTTTAAAAAAAATGATCAAGACCATGTCGGGCCATGCTGCTTGGCCCATGCTCAGTGTAGGTTTCCGTAGCCACAATAACTCCGAAAATCATACTATATTATAGACTAGATGTACGGAAGCTACCCTAAAAAAGTTCACTAATACTTTTATGTACTTTGTGTGTCATCTTTTATAAATGTACAAAATAGGAACCTTATAACTTTAATAGTTGTCAAGAAAGAGTGGCGTGGCTGTGACATTCGGGCGGATAGACGGACATGGCAAAACTATAAGGCTTCCTAGTTTGACTACGGAATCCTAAATATGAGATGTTCAATTTGCACAAGTTCTGTTTTAAATAAAAGCTGTTAACCATAAACAAATAAAGTCAGTTCTCTGACCTCGTCGACTTGGCAAAACATTTTGCAAAGAAAAACAAAGACAGGGTCATGTCAAAGGAAATTAATCGGGCAAGGTGAGACACCAACGGTGGTAATTAACACGTAGCCGGCTTAATTACACAGCCACATTGAGGCTAAGTGAAACGTGTCATCCCTAGCTTTATTGGGCAATGCTTCCAGCCGACTAAGACTCTTCAACCTTATTTACCTAGCGGTAAGAGGGAAATTGGTTTGAGGTAATTTTGGTTGCGAGAACGTAAAAGTGGTAAGGAACAGAAGTAAACATGTTCTAAATTTACTTTTTAGGGTGCCGTACCTCAAAAGGAAAAAGCGAAACCCTTATAGGATCACTCGTGTGTCTGTCTGTCTGTCCGTCGGTCACAGCCAATTTGCTCCGAAACTACCGGACCGATTGAGTTGAAATTTTGTATGCATATGTAAGTCGGTGACCGCAACGCGTGACGTAAATATATGAATTTTAAACATGGTAGCCACTTTTGGGGGGTAAATCATAAAAATAAAAAAAGGTTATGCAATCTATATTGTGTGACATATCAAATGAAAGGGCTTATTGTGAGGACTTTAAATATATTTTCTTCTGAATTTTAAGTAAAATTGTTTGGAAGTTATTTAGGAAAATAGGTGAAAATTGACCATTCCCCCCCCCCTCACTTCTGAAACTACTGGGGCTAAAATTTTGAAAAAGTACAGAAAATAGTTCTTTACCTATAGATTACAGGAAAACCTATAAGAAGTCTATGGTATTTAAAGTAACCTAGTTAATTGCACATAATCATGTACGGAACGGAACCCTCTCCACGCGAGTTTAACTCGCACTTGTCCGGTTTTTTAACCAACTTACCAAACCTGTAACATAATTATTACTACAATCAAAAGAGTAGGAACGGGTTCTAATTTTAAATATGTGTACGGAACCAGGGACTCTAATTTATCACACGTAAGTGTCCAAAAAGCGATGTTGCAAATAGTATCCAATCCGTGGTTCCGTATGATTATGTCGTGTTATGACAGCGCGAGTTGGCAACGTCGGGTCGGCGACCCCACTCCGAGTTTTAATGATAAAAAAATGCGTACCTACAAGAAGGGGAGGCAGAGGAGGCGAGTAAGTGCCATCGAAGGAGGAAAAAACTACGTAGGAAAATATTTGGCGCGACAGGTTGCCCCTCGCTCCCCTTAAGGGGGACCTTGATAAAAATTAAATCTTAACGACGGAAATTTAAAGATGACGCTCCAGCGATCAAGAAGAGTGCACATCTGAGCCCAGGGGCGCTTTAATTGGGCCGTGTGTATACTGTATAGGAGTTTAGGATATACCAAAGTGTATAACATCTTTTATAAAAGATGTCGTTGATTGATTGCCAAATTTTGAGACCTTCCGTGATAGGTAACATTGGAGGTATATTTGTTTAATACACTTAATTTACTTTAAACGTGGTGTATACTCTGTAATTCTAACTGTAACTGTTGAATTACAAAAAAAGTTAGGACAGAGACTGTTGGTCCTTATTTTATTTTAAAGCCTCTTAAAGCGTCGTGTCCTTTCAAATGTGAAATTTGATATTTTGCGATTGACATAAAACACATTCAACAAAATATAAATTGTGTCAATATTAATAAAATTCCTCTCCTCCTCTGCCGCACTGGTAGTGAAGAAATAGCATAGAATGCGTGCAGATGCTTATCATCCTGGCATGTCGTAAAAGTCGACTAAGGGACGGGTCCTCTCCAACACGGTGGACTATCTGTATGGGCGATGGGCTGATCACCTGTCACCATACGGTTCATCATACCATCTTAGGACTAATTAATCGAACGTGGCCACAAGTAGTCTTGTGGCTCTGCCCACCCCATTAGGGATTTCGGGCGTGATGCTATGTATGTGTATGTATTAATAAAATTATTAACATCGTTAGAAACACTGGCACGTAGGAATTACAAAAAATAAAAACATTATACACAAAACTCGAAATTCGCTGCATTGAAATTCAAATGCGGATGCAAGGAGATTTGCATCGGGGCGGCATCGACTATTGATTTTCTTACGTCTTGAGGCTACCATTGCAATCCTACTTGTTTAAACTTTTTATTTTACTCTTCACTCGCGTTTTTTGTTTCAGCTCCTCGCCCTAGGCTTGCTCCCCTAACGCACTCCCTCTTGCATAAAAAAGCTTCTAATCGATAATTTGTGTGGGGGTGCATTAAGAATATCGCCAGAACTGTGCCCGAATGTTTTTCTGAATGCTTTCAGATTTTACCCCCAAGGCTATTTTTGTTTTGCCGACCCGTCCGTATTAGAAAATTGAAAAAATCTTCCTCCTTGAAATTTACCTAATGGTATTGCTAATCTTCCCCATGGATACCCATCAGGTTGTGTAACAAACTGTAAAAATCTCTTGATATAAAGTCGATAATTTTTGCAACGTCCGATCGTATCGGTTCCTTTCCCAGTTAACTTTGATCTATTGTCACTTAAAATATTTTTAATCCAACTACCACTGTGTCTAATACCACTTATTCATCTGAAGCAGCAACTATAACGCCTCAGCAATTGATAACAACAATAAAGCGAACGGACAGATCAACTGTAAACGAGGCCATTGGATCTAATCAGCAAAGACGCATGGCGTCGGACGCAGCTAACTGCCAATATCTGATGCATCGGCTTTAGCGTTAGTCCCATTGTGTGTATTCTTTATTTTTTTTTACGCGGAGGGACGAGGATAATGTTTTTATGGCCGCGGAGGATCGCCTTAATCAGGGGAACGCGTTTTGATTAAAGTTGCCAATGTTTGGACAGTCACACTTGCGCTTTCTGGGTCCTCACCAACTCAACAGTAGATAATTCATATTTTTTGTACATCTTCTAAAAGCTTTGCTCTATCGTCTATCTTGCTTTAGATTTATTTTATGAGTAAAACGTCGCAGCACTTGACACACTGTCTTTCGTCTACTGCACATCGTGCGCATATATTCGCAAGGACGGGCAGCCGTCCCCTCAAATCCGCTATCAAAAACATGATAATGACTGCGAAACGGCAATTGAAGGCAGAATTTTTCATAAAATGAGGTATATGAGTCAAGAACATTGCAGTCATAAACATACCACCCCACGCTTTCACCCCTTGCTTGAAAAAGTCACCCCCGCACGCACGTAGAAACAAAAAAGGGCACCAAAGGGACGTTACGCATCCCAAGTAAGCGAAGCTCATTGCTAGGGTCTGCAGATGTCTTTAATGGCTTTAAATTATATGTAGAGAGAGCTAACTGCCGTGTGCGTGTGTGCGTAGGTGATAGATAGTGCCGTGATATTACTTCTGCGTGGTTATGGTGCCTTGGTAGCTCAGAAAGGAAATATTAATTGGTTCGAGTTAGCAGGTACATTGGACAAAAGATGGTGATTCAACACTACTGTTCCATTGTGAAATAATTCTGAGATCACCAAATCATTACGTGAGTCATTCATTATCATGCGTTCGACAAAATTGACATCATTTTAATTAGTGAACTAAAGATACCAGTGATACGTCACTTCACTGTTGAGAAATTAGTCAGCACATGATAGGCGGGAGTTATAGCTTGCACTGGATATGCATTGTCTAAAAATAAACGGACAACAGGCCCACAAAATACAATGTATTATCTAATTACACGAAGACCGAGTAATTTTTATTGTCGGCTGTTATTTGCAAATCGGTAGTAAATATGGCATAACAGGTGATTTGAGCTCGTTGCGTCTTCACGAACAGGCAAGCGCTCACAGGCTGCTGAGCACGGATTTCATTATACGGAAAAAATGGAGAAATTGGAAAATAATGTCAATTACCGTGTACAAGCTTGCCTGAGTCGCAGTTGCTTATCATTACGTATTGTCGTGATTGCGTAAATAGACGATTAGGGGGGGAAAAGGGGGGTGCATAGTTTTCCGCTTCGCTCGTCGTGCACCGCTTCAGCTTGTTAGTATAATCACTGCCTTGTCTAGTAAATGGGTGTTGTATAATATCTGATTTAGTATAATATTGCCGCATTTAAAAAATCCAGATCAGTATTTTTTCTGTGATTGATGTCAATCATGTCAATTTAAGTCAACGTGAAGTAGTTCTTGGAAAACGTTTAGATTTGCTTATCGTGAGTAATGTTATAAAACAAGACTTACAATTAGTAATTTTCGGAGAGGCTGTCTATTTTTATGTACTGTCTGTGAACTCACCTTCTGTAACAAAGAAAACGGATTAAACTCTCTTGTCTGTCAAAGAATCGTGTTCGTAAATTAAACAACAGAAATGAATATTTCTCCAAAAAATCCCCCAAAACTGAAATATATTGTGTTTATAACAAATAATACCATTCTCATTCCCATTAATATCCCCAGTAAAGAATAATTCGATAACTATTGGAAAAGAAATTTTAAAATATGTGTGACAATTATCGGTACACGACGTTAATACTCTTCTTACATTGTGATCGGAGATAGCAAAAAAAGTCCCCTAGCTAAGGGAAGATTTATTCGCAAATTACTTATAAATTTTACCTTTGCCTCTTCATCCCAAGAACCCTCACTCTATCCTTTTCTAGCAAATAACATTTTCTTGAGATAACAAACTGTTTTCGTTTATCGTGAACGTAGCTCGATATCGAATCGCAATTTGAACACTGCTACATTGGGCTTGGTTATAAAAATGTATTTAAAAACATCCCTAAATAAATGATTTATAGGTAAAGTGTCGTAAATTTGTCCACTTCGATATAGACAATAGGGGCCATAAATAATCGGTTACACGGAATATCGTCCCTGGTTAGCTGGGGGGATATTAGGGCTTATTTACATTAAAATATTAGAAGTTTGGTAAGCCTAGCGGAAAAATGCTTCTGTGATTACCTACTACCTGCTTATGGAAATATCGACGTCTTTAATAATTACATTTATAAGTTATAATTATAATAGGTACAAACGGGTAATACCTACACGACTGCTGAAATGTACGTTTTCTTCATGCAGGCCAAAACTATACCATACACCTATAGTCCAAACAAAAAAACCGGCCAAGTGCGAGTCGGACTCGCGCACAAACGGTTCCGCACCATTATAATTATTTGTTTTTGAAGTTAGTATATATCTAAATATTCTGTGAATATTTCAACAGTCTACCTGTTGCCGTTATCAATATCGAGCACAAAAAATCACGTTTGTTGTATGGGAGCGCCCAAAATATTTATTTTATTCTATTTTTTAGTATTTGCTGTTATAGCGGCAACAGAAATACATCATCTGTGAAAATTTCAACCGTCTAACTATCACGGTTCATGAGATACAGCCTGGAGACATATGGACAGACGGACAGACGGACAGACGGACAGACGGACAGACGGAGCCTTAAGTAATAGGGTCCCGTTTTTACCCTTTGGGTACGGAACCCTAAAAATCAGGCGTCAGGTTCCTTAACTTTCGGGAACAGGAGGGGACAGTTCTGAACCTAAACGTGTGTATGACCCAAACATATTGTTTGTTGCCTTATTCTAAATATGTGTGGAAATAATTATCGTTTTCTCTTCAAAATTACACACGTCACACGTCATATGGAAGGCAATAAAGTATTGAGTACATTTATCGCACTCATTTCGTTTATAATTAACGTCACATAGTATAGTAACAATCGTCGTATTTTACAAAACCCAATTAAAATGATCCCACAGTATCTCAAAAGACGATTGACACTTTTAAAAATGTTGACTTTCAATTTCTCCATTCCCATACAAACGAGACAAGGACGAGCAAAATAATAATAGACATGGGAATATTCATGTTTTAGAAACATGTGCGTTAATTTATGCAAGTCGATCCTACGGTTTTTTATTTATAAAAAAATTACAAAGGCCTCCGTCAAAAATTGCGAGCACGGTGTCACCCAATACTTCTTAGGGGACCCATCAACCCTAACCTGACGTGTCATTGTGATTCTTTATTTTTGTCACTTAAAAGACCTTTTTCTTGGTTCAATACTAAGGAACAAAAGGCGTCTAATTGTAACAGTTTTTTTGGAGATTAATGCTGGCTACTTTTTATCGCCACTAGGATAGATTTAATTTAAAAAAATATTCAATGGAGCTTTTTTTCAAGAATAATGAGGAACTAGAATTTTTCATTTATTTTGCAATACAACATTTATTCGATTTGTGTACCTGAGCGATACAGAAACCGATCGTTACTATGGTAACGACATGTTGCTTTGTTACCCTCTTTACAATGTAAACTTCGCAAAGTAAGATAAAGATTAATCTAAGCGATATGACATACCATATCAATTAGCCAATGTCGAATAGATGCCCAGATGTGTGTAAGTGCAATGTGGAAAGTGTCACGTTGTTTTATATTATTTTTATTTATTTATATAATAAAAAAAACTAACATTTTCAGCCCCGTACCTCAATTAACTAAATTCTATACAACTTTAAATTCCACGAAATAAAAAATTACAAACTGAAAAGGTATCTTTCACTACTTTTCTGATGCATTTTTTTCTTCGATTAACTAAGCAATTTCGTAACATATTTGCGGAACCAGGAACATATTTAATTATTATTTTGTTCTCGAACCGTAATTGTTTTTAACATAGTGTTTATTTATTTAAAAACTATATAGACACTCATGCTTACAGTCATCATACCATCTTAGGACTAATTAATTAATCGAACGTGGCCACAAGTAGTCTTGTGGCTCTGCCTACCCCATTAGGGATTTCGGGCGTGATACTATGTATGCTTACAGTACAGAAACAAAGACGCCCACATGTTACAAATAAAACAAATTTTCTTATTGTAATATTCTTTGTATTATGTTTATTTTGCTTAAGCAACTTAAACTCACTAAGACTATAATTTTCTATAGCTATCAAGTACTGCACTTTTAGATATATATGAATTAATTTACAGATTTAATACTTTCTTGAAAATTTCCGTTGTGTGACAATACAAATAATAGATCCTGTAACATTTAGTTGTCTTTCAAAGAATGATGAACCCATGGCATACTAACTCTGACATCCCATGTAATTACGTGCTACCTGCGGGACAGGAGGTGAAAATCTCCAAGCATGTTATTAAACCAATCCGATCCATTCGAAAGGGTTCGATTTACCAAGGAACTTATAATAATTGTGCACAAAAGAGATCCGGTCAGGACAGGATTTCTATTATTTATAGTTTCCGATCACAGCCTGAATACGCCTTAATTATCGATTGCTGTGTCGCACCCTTGAAATTTCTTTAAACACTGACGGTTGCATGTGAAAGTCTTTCACGCGGTTTAAATTCGGAACACAGTTTTTTTTAAATAATTATTTCAAATTGTGAGCAGAGCTAAATAAGGGTTCCTCTTTCTTTTTAATTTTAATTTGTAACGTATTTTTTACCAGCCAGGTCATCTTGAGCATGCCAGTAACCGTTGAATTGAACTGTTTTGAAGTGACAAGAAGAGCAATGGAGGATTAAAAAATGTACTTACGTTTACTTTAATTAAAATCGATCGAGCATGTGTTGATTGTGGCAGACCATAAGGGCCGACCCCATGTTTGCAAGGGCTGTTTTCTTACCTGGGCTGCTTTAATAGGCCAGAAATTGTTTTGAATGGTGTTCGATAAGCGTGAAGTTAGTGCACGGATTAGAAGCTCGTCAGAGTATTGCTTTGACGAGATGTGGCTCTCAAAGTGTTCGGTAACTTAAAAATAATACGATACGTATAGTAATATTAAATAAATAAATAATAAATCACGGGACAATCTTTACGCAAATCGATCTAATCCCAAAGTTAGCTCTAAAGACTTGTGTTATGGGTATAGGTATTGCCACGAGAGTTGAGGTCACGCACACCGCGGCATGTCATGTGTGGACAGGACAATTTCGTTCGAATTTTCAAATTTGAGTTTTGTTTTGTATGGCATTGTGTACTTGTGTGTGTAATCATGCACCTCAACTCTCGTGGCGATACCTATAGTAGACGATGATATTAAGTACATACTTGCTAATTAATATAGATCACCAAATTACTTAAATACGTAGAAAACATCCAAGACTCAAGAACAAACATTCGTGCTCATCACACAAATATTTGCCTTTACCTGGGATCGAACCTGGGACCGCTAGCTTCGGAGGCAGGATCACTACCAACTAAGCTAACCGCGTCGTCAAATATTAGTATAATAAAGAAAAGCTATTGACAGCAAGTTATATTCTACTGTTAAAATCTAGATAGACACGCAGGAGATAATCTGATTTAAGTACTTGACATCTAGATAGACACGCAGGAGATAATCTGATTTAAGTGTCTTGCACTGACAATTTAATGATTTTGGTTTTCGTTGCTTCAGGAATATTACAAAATATGTGTAAACATTCGACACTCTTCAAGGTTTGAGATCCACAGATCATTAGAAAGAACTTTGTAACCATTGATTTTTAGTACAATGAGTTTCAAACTGCGCTTGCACATTGTAAAGTGATATATTTATATTATTTTCGTTACCCCTGCCAGATCCGATGAACAATGTACCCTACATATTCATACGTCTATGTATTTGCTCTGGGGTTAAAATCTGTTGAGAAATGTTTGAAAAATTACATTTTGGTTGACTTCTTGGAGATTATTTCTTCTGAAGTTTATTTACTTTGCTGTAAATGTTTATTTTGTACACCAGTCAACCGTTAAGAAATCGATTTGTCAATATTTGATTTCGATCTTGATCTAAGCGTTGTGTAAGTACATTAAACTTATTTCATTTACAATTGTTTTATTAATTTGTAAGTTTTTTGTATTTTAAGTATATATATTTTTACTTTAAGATCATGTAACGCGTGAAATAAAACATAGGAATATAAGTTAGGGAATTGTCCTGACTTTTACGTGATTTTATGACTTCTTTTTTATAAAAAAAAAACGAAAGCATGTCACGTAATCAAACCGCCGGCATATTTTCACCGTTAAAGAGTACATAAAAAACATATCGAGGACTTTATAGCCGAACTACGATAACTCGGCATTAAACGCGTTATCATTACACACGCGTCAGATGCCGTATGTAGAATTCAAAATCGAGAGACTTTTTCAAACTGGTACGTCACTAAATCGTTGATTCGAAATTTGAATTTATTGCAAGCTTGCCAAAGGCGGTTTTGCAAGTTCAAGATTAAGCGTGATACGAGTTTCAGAAAGTTAACAGTGGAAATGTTATGACGTAAGAATCTGTACACCCTAACGTGACTATGGTATTTGTGCGTCGTAAAAGATCCATTCCTCACGGTTTATTTGCCGTAAAAGGTACAGACAGTGTGTTAAATGTGTATCTAAATGGCGTATTAAAATTGTGACAAACTAGTTTAAGCGGAAACTGTAAAAAATGTTAGAGCTTTAGGTGGCAGGTTAAGTGGTTATTGCACATATATTCTGACAGATTAAGTCTCTAGTCAGAAAAGCTATCTTCATACTGCCTCCTATGAAAATAATTATAATCACCTAAAAACATTTTTAGGGTTCCGTAGCCAAATGGCAAAAAACGGAACCCTTATGGATTCGTCATGTCTGTCTGTCTGTCTGTCCGTCCGTCCGTATGTCACAGCCACTTTTTCCCGAAACTATAAGAACTAAGTAGATGTATTCTGTGAACCGCATTAAGATTTTCACACGAAAATAGAAAAAAAAAAACAATAAATTTTGGGGGTTCCCCATACGTAGAACTGAAACTCAACATTTTTTTTTCATCGAACCCATACGAGTGGGGTATCTATGGCCAGGTCTTCAAAAATCATATTGCGGTTTCTAATATCATTTTTTTCTAAACTGAATAGTTCGCGCGAGAGACACTTCCAAAGTGGTAAAATGTGTCCCCCCCCACTGTAACTTCTAAAAAAAGAGAATGATAAAACTAAAAAAAATATATGATGTACATTACCATGTAAACTTCCACCGAAAATTGGTTTTAACGAGATCTAGTCAGTAGTTTTTTTTTTAATACGTCATAAATCACGGAACCCTTCATGGGCGAGTCCGACTCGCACTTGGCCGCTTTTTTTAAATAGTCGACGTTTTAAATCACATTCTAATAAACACCCGAGCTACCATAACTAACCATGTAACCGTAGGTAAGCATGTGAAAATTGCATGTAAGTGCTTCGAGACCCATAAAGTAAGTAGACAAAGACCTTGTCCTTTCGACCATAGACAAATAAAAACCATAAATATGACATAAGCAGGTCGTATACAGAACGTTATTTTTAATCTTTTACAAGTCATTGTTCAGATTTAGTTTATGTGCGAGGGATATTTAATGCTAGTTTAAATTATTGTTACAGCTATTTGGCCTATAACGATCTTAATAATATTCCGTTCAGTCTTCAATCAAAATATATTTCTCTACTCATGTTAGTAACTTACTTATACTATATTTATGGAGTCCCCAATCCACACTGGACCCGCGTGAGGACTACTGCTCAGTCTTTCACACCATGAGATGAGGCGTGTCTTCAGCAGTGGGACGTACTAGGTTGATGACGATGATGATGATGATATTTATAAAAAAAATATGTTATATTTACGTAAATTGTATTTAAAAAAGAACTTTTTTTTTCTACACGATCAATCAATTAAACTAAGCATAAAACAGCCCTGTCACTTGACAATCGCTTATTACAATAAAAACAAGGGTTTTTATTATACTCATATCGATAGAAATATCTTTATTTAGAAGAAAAAAGCGCCAAGTGTCAAAAAGACGCGTGAAGTGGTCAGTCGATGGCGCGATAAGGAACCCCACCTGTGACGTCCCCTATAAAGCGGGCTGTTCATTGTCAAGCTGTGGGCTTAACAATTTAATGGTCAATTAACTTGAAAACCTAAATATTTTACTGACTAATTCTAGACTTCATAAAAATTATAATGCGTATTTTGTATTCATTAATTCAGTATGTAGCTAAAAAGACAGTTATCATTAAATATTTAACCTAAAAAAAACGACCTTTAAGTCATTTGTGAAAAATAATTACCATGAAATTCGCTAACTAAAATAATGTATGTCAGAATGTCATTCTTTACAGAACACGTATAGTTATTTTCCTTTTTGAAAGAGACCATTTATGCTCGATAATGAATGTCTCGTGTTTCTAAAAAAATGTCATGTTGAACTAAGGTAATGTCCGTAGCAAGTATGTGGGTGATTAGAATAACTGCATACTTGAACACAAATAATGATGTGTTTTTTTTTTTGCTTTCATGGCGATGTTTGTTAGCGCTGCTGTAAAAAGAAAATTGAAACAATAAAATGTGATCATAGTAAATATGTTCAGAGAAAATTTGTGTCTAGAAAAGCCAGCAATAAACATTGCGGGGTAGTTATATTTTTTCAATTGTTAATATAAGCAACTTTTAACATGTAAGTTGAACATAGTTATTCTGATATGGAATTCATTTTTATAAAAGTTTATTCAGCTGTATTGCAAGAAACTGTTAAATTTAAGATGGTTCGATTCGGTTTCAGACGTCTGACAATGAATAGCATCCACCTTCCGCAGTCTAGACATGGAGCATGTATGCAATCTCATTAGATGTTACACATGTGTGTCACATGTTTTGCACAATCGATATTATTGAGCGCGTCCGACAGAGTGACCCGTGTCAACCTATTGTACTACTGTTTTATTGTTCACTGTGGCTAGGTGAAAGTGATATTATATAGGAATTAGCAAAATTTGTGTATGTACTTGTAAATATACGCATAATGCTGGCTGGGTTTTATGAAGATCCGGTAGATCAAATTTCGGTAATGAAGGTCAAAAATTGTACTGATTTACAAAATTGTGATCCGACATTTGTTATGAGGAACCGTTATTGAACCCGGCTTTAATTTATGTAGCATTCTTTTTTCGATTTAGCATGGAGCTTAATTCATTGCTAACCTGTCAGTTAATGCTAATTGTATCAACATTTTAACTATTTCGATATAATTTATAATAACCTTTGCAAAACAAAACATTTTCTTAAACCGAAAGTTTCCGTTTTTATTTTGTTATATTATGTTTATAAATGCGAAAGAAACTCTGTCTTTCTGTTTGTCTGTGTGTAACGTTTTTACGAAAAGTTCGTGCGTGCCCGATGTGAGTCCGTTGGTGTATTTCAATTCGCGGCTACACCGCTGAACCAATTTTGATGAAATTTGGCATGGAGATAATTTGAGCCCTGGGCTACGTAGGCAATTTTTTAAAGGCAATGGGCTTGAAAATTGATGGAAGGCAGTGTGTGCGTTCCCCATAAGAACTCGTTGATGTCTTTCTATGTAAGTATCTGCTCTGTGGGATTATCTGAAAAACTTCTGCATTGAAATTGATTACTTCAAGTTACATTTCCACGCAGACGAAGCGCCCGACCGATTTGGATGAAATTCCGCAAGGACTTCGGTGTCTGGGGAAGGACATAGCATGCGGTGTATCCCGGAAAATAATTCGGAGTTAAGATCGTTAGTAACAGAGACTTGTTATGAATAGTGATTAGTATGATGTAAAATTGTATGACAAACATTTTCGGACATTCAATAATAGGACTTGAAAAATGCTGCCAACAGTTGCGCACCCCCTAATAATACAAATAACGAATATGAAACACTATAAAATATAGTATAGAGAACACTTTGAAGTACTAATATTCTTCTAATATTGTAAATCGGGAAGTTTGTGTGTGTGTGTCGTGGAATAGGGCATAGGGTATTCTTCATTATAAATCCCTAGCGGATAAAGTGGTCGGCATGAGCTGGTAGTATAGAGGCTCATATTTGCGCTCTGAATCCTTGACTCATTTTAAGTCTGGTAGAATTTAATTAATACAAATAATCAAACCCGTCGCTTTTGCTTGCAGGTGAATGGCAAGGGTCCGGCGTCGGACCGTTCGCCGCGTCCGGCCGGACGCGACCCGTGTCCGTCATCATTTTCAATACGTTTAATAAAATCGACTATATTTGTTATTTGATCTTAGTAACCACGTAATAACTTGATGACGAAGTTTGTATTTTTTGTCATAATAATGTTAACAACAAACGTTAATTATTATAAATTTTGCACATAGTCCAGTTGAATTGTCCGGTATGTAAAGAACAAAGCAAAACTTTTATAAAAACCGGACAACTGCGAGTTAAACTCGCGTGGAGAGGGTTCCGTTCCGAACATGATTATCTGAAATTTACTAGGTTACCTTAAATACCATAGACTTCTTATAGGTTTTCCTGTAATCTATAAGTAAAGAACTATTTTTTGTATTTTTTCAAAATTTTAGGCCCAGTATTTTTGGAAATAAGGGGGGGGTAATGGTAAATTTTCGCCTATTTTCCTAAATAACTTCCAAACTATTTTACTTAAAATTCAAAAAAAAATATATTTAAGATCTTCACAATAAGCCCTTTCATTTGATGCGTCACACGATATAGGTTGCATAACTTTTTTTAAAATTTTCTAATGTACCCCCCAAAAGTGGCCCCCATGTTTAAAATTTATATATTTATCTCACGCGTCCGTGTTGCGGTCACCAACTTACATATGAATACCAAATTTCAACTCAATCGGTCCAGTAGTTTCGGAGCAAATTGGCTGTGACAGACGGACAGACAGACAGACAGACAGACACACGAGTGATCCTATAAGGGTTCCTTTTTTCCTTTTGAGGTACGGAACCCTAAAAGACGCTGGACTCCATCTCCGGTTGAAAAGAGCGAATGGTTTGATTCGGTAAGATAGGTCTTTTTCCGTAGCAGTACGCAAATTGTAGTGAATGAGGGTCATTTTACTTGTAAATAAATATAGACTAGACATTCTATATTTATTTACAAGTAAAATGACCCCCATGATAATCTCATAGTTGGGTAATACACACGGTAAGAAACAAAATCTGACTTTCCCGTGCCAAAAAGTTGACGGTAATACGATTTCTTCATATAGGCCAAAACTAAATATTGACATCAAAAACCATGGCGTCCTTAACTTTCAGGAAATTCCGTTCCAATTCCGGGACAATTCTGAACCTAAATGTGTATATAACATGGAGCTTTAGATCCTAACTAATATTTTAAATGCGAAAGTGCGTTTGATTGTTTGCTTTTTCCTCTTTCACGTCTAAACGGAACGACGGATTGATTTAATTTTTTGCATAACGATAGTTGGAAGGCTGGCGAAGGACAAAGACTTCTTTTTATCCTTGAAAATGCACCGTACGCGAGGGAATAGGGAAAAACAAATTACACGCGGACGTAAAAGCAAAGGCAAGTCTTTAATTAGAAATTGCACTTGTATTGATTTATTTTGATAATTGCCCAACTTTTCATGAATCTTTCTAGCAATACTTTTACGATTGCGTGGTGGGTAATTACACTGTATTTAATTACCAAGCCGGTTAATTTCCGAAGCCATACAGCGCGTTGCAGCGCCGTAGGGTTTCCGATGACCTCGCTCATTTGCACTTGCACATGCACTTATCATACAACTTGTTATAAAAGTAGGTAAGTATGTCTTAAAGGAATGTGAAGGCTTACGCTGTACTATCCTTATTTATGATAGTCGGGAATGGCTGGTTTTATAATTATGTCACGTATTAGCCGTTATAGGTCATCGTTTTAGGAGACAAACCCGAAGAATTAAAGATTAGCAAAAATAATTTTAAATATATTTCTGTATATTTATATTTTTATATCTGTATTTATAAAGTTGACTGAGTAATCGTATCTTTCGTTACTGATTAGGTACATAGAAAAAAATGTAGCGTAAAGGCTTCCACACACCAGAACGCAGAAAGGTCCCTGGTGTGAAGGCATCCATTTTAGTTCCTGTGACACTGCTTACGCGGGCCCGCTTCCGACCCGCTCCGCTCCGTCCCCCATTTCGGTGTGTGGAAGCCTTAAAGACTACTACGAAAGTCTCTTTTTATCTTATTATAATAATAATCGGACGACGCCGACGTTGAAAATGAACATATTAATTTTGCAAACAGGCCTCCAGGGCTCTTTCGCATGTCTGAATCCACCTATCTAATTTATAATGTACCTAGTTATATGAAATTTTGAAAAGTTGATTTCGTTATATAAGATCGCCAACCCTATTCGGAATTTATACCTACTCCATGTATTTGCAAGAAATTTTATGCCAGTTTTTAACCTTTTGAATAATCAGTCACGCAGAGTCCATAGCTTTCCCAAAAAAGAAATACACAAAACTTTATATCAATTAATAATTCAGCCAGTTTTAAATTATTCGCGGTAGTTTTTCAGTGCAAGGCATAATTTCTTCGCAATGAAATATTAAATTAGAGCAGATGCTGAATTGAATTAAGTGCAATTACAGTTTATAATTTTATTGCATGGTTGCTATATTAACGTTGGACTGGATATAAAATGAATATTTTATTATTTTCACCTATATTTATTGCCTTTTCGCAGTAATTGACTCAATTTATTAATTTTCTCCTAACTAAGCTTTAATTTCATCATTATGTCCTTAAATACTCAGCACAAAGCACCACTTTTTTGCTCTAGAGCAATAAAGTTGCATACAAAATTAATTATTGCACTGTTTTGTATTTTTTTTTATTTGGTTACTTCGCTACCCATTTCGCACATTCACAGTCCGACGGGACAGCTGACCACTTTTCTGTGGACTGTGTATAGCACGACAGTCCACATGTCGGCGGCCATTTCGAACTGTGATTTTCCCGTCTAAAATGTTATTGTCAAAGTACAGGCTGAAAAGATAGAATAGGTTACGAAAATATATAAAAAAAAATTGGCGTAACATGAAAATTAATTGAACAGATACAAGTTTTCTGTGAAAATTTTCGGATGATTTACTTTAGCTTCTGAAACACTAGACCGGTTTTAATAAATAAATAAGGTATCTTAAGATACAGGAAGAACGTACGAGTGTATAAAATAATATACTAGCACTACTGCACTGCACTACTGTACTAGCTATACTGTAATGTGGCTAGTTATATAAAAATTCTAAGGGTGCGTCATACTAGGAGCAAAAAAGCTTTTTATGTCGCTCTGTCGGGATTTTAGTTTTTAACTTTACTTTTACTTTCTTTTACCAAGTTTTTGCAGTAGTTGAAAGAAAACTCGCTTCAAGTGATGTATATTGCGCCCATGGTTTTAGAGCCCTCGCTTGCATTCGGGCTCCAAACTTACACTCGGCGCGATAATGAATCACCTTCTGCTTGGTGCAACAATCTACTCTTAAACTTTATTCCACAATAATAGTTCAATCAAGCTTTTTTTTAATAAAATCATCACCATGCCACTTAGTTTCTAATATTCTTATTACTAACAAAACAGAGTGTTCGTCATAACATTTGTCACAAAAAATAGACCTACAAAGTTAATCAAACCTGATTTCAAAATATTATTAAAGATAAAATATGCTTCAAATTTCCTAGGAATTCAGCAAGATTTGCCATGAAGAACAACGAACTAAGTGCTACCAGTACCTACCGTGACATGACGTTTACGCTACGCATAAAACGACTTATTCATGCATTCTCGCACGAGCCAGTGTCGCGTGCGAATGTATTAAAATAGATAATAACTATCATATATTCTAATTTAAATCTTGGAACTTTAATGGTAAAAAAAACGTATGCAAATTGCGACACAAGCGCATCGGAAGGGTTACATTCATAATATGCAAAATATTTGGAATTCTGTGCGGTTTATTTTTGACTCTATTGCTGCAACAAAATTGTCTACAAAACAGGCTTATATTTATATTATGTAAAAATATCTTATTCAAGGTCAAAGAAAATCTGCAAAAAATACTGTGACAATTTTGTTGATATATGCTTAGGTTCGCTTAGCGTAGGTTTTAATGAAATAATCAACTAGCTATAGTCACTTGCAAAAGTATCCTCATTCGCATCTAAATGTGTGAAAGGCGATGTAACATTACCACATGTAAATCAATTTCTTACCACATTACTATAGAAACTGCTTTTCTAAGGGTATCACTATACATTTGATTTAGTTATGCAAATACGGAAGACAATCTTGGCAGCACGCGTCTTCTTTAAAGTACATATTTAAATGTATGCAAAGTACTTAGTAGGTTAGATAATGCAGGGAAAGAAATATTAAATTGTATGTATAATAATGTATGTGAGAAGTATTTATCCAGACAGGAGGCAGGCGATGGGTTAATGTGCCATGCAACCAATTTAAGAAATTAAAATTAATCACTGTTTATTATTATTACTTTATATTTAGGGCTGTTCAATGATTATTCTATTTGCGTACAGCAGTTTTTGTATTTTAATTTGTTTTGTGTCTTTTTAATCTCTGGCTTATGTATTCTTTTGAATTGAGTGTCCTATTTATTCATTGCCACCAATCATTAGTGTCGCACTTTTAACTAGCTCTTAAATATTGTAAGTAATTTCTTTATTAATTACTGATCATAAAATTGTATTTAACTTTAGAAAAATGATGTATTTAAATGAAAAATTAATAGATGCACGTGAATTAATGTAAATACTACTAAATGTAGTTTTTTTTTTAAAGTGTTGTATCCCGCCCCTTGCCTATGAGGCTTACTAATCCTCGTTAATTTAAAGCATAAAACATCTAACATTGATATTCTTATAACTGACATTAAACGTGTTCAATTGAGTCCAATATAACGTTCTTGTTGTATCTGTTTACTGTTTAGTAAACATTGTTTAAGTAAGAACAAAAGCCTTTCAGAAATATGCGGCGTGCGGAAGTCGTGACGTGTGGCACTGTTTTCATAGAAGCTCGGCGGCACAATTAGTTTCAGTCCACTGAGATGGGTACAGTTTTGCACGCCTCGCAACCGACCCATTGTCTATCATAAACTAAACGGTGCAAAAGTTGCCAACCGTTTATGCAAATGGCGACACAGAAAACGATTATTCAAAATTACTATTCTTTAACAAAATAACGAGAACCGTAACGGATCGATCGAGTCACTCGAAACATTGCATTTGAATATTTTTTCAATCAATAACTGATATATGCAAATCCATAAATACATTGTGCTCCGATGCTGCGACCGTTATCGCAACAATTTAAAATTTCATCAAAGGTGCCCGAGAAATAATAATTGATTGAGAACTATTGTTGCGAATGATACATAGACCCTTTAGCTTCGAGAGTTCGGTTCGAAATTAACCAATGATGGGACTAAATTTAATTTTACGATCCGATACCTGCCCCTGTCACGACAAAAGTTTCGTAATCAAATTATGCAGCCGATGCCACTATTGTTGGCTACATGCATAAATTTAAGGCATTTCATTGTAGATACGACGTAGGGTTAAGATGCTTACAATCGGTGGATGTATCGAGATGCTTATTGAGCATTTGAACGAGGAACGTGTGGGAAGAAGGGTACGCTACCGAATGATACTTATCAGATAATTGTAACGAATTACTGCATCAGTAGATTAAATTCCTTCGAGTCATGGTTTTTAAGCGTTCAATATTTAAAAAAAAAACATTGCGGAATGATTTTCCGAAAAAGAAAGAGGTAACAGAGAATCAGATGGAATCCCATGACCTCGTTAAGTTAAAGAAACACTATCGTCAAAGCGAACGCGAACGCCAATCAAAAATCTTTGTAACAAATCCCACCCTTAGCGTAGACAACGCGAATATCGCGTTACAAAAAGTTCGTTACAAAAAGAAACCGTTACTATTACTGAAGGGTATGACAGTGGGGCGATCCAATTTTAGCAAAATTCCTGTAGTAATGACATGGAGCACGGGCGATGCATATTTAGAGAAAAGTTTCGGGAGACGCTGCGAACATTGATATGTAGATGAGATGGCGCAGGGGTTATTGAAATTAGAGATAGGTATAGCTATATCGAATTCAAGAATATCGGAGCATTACCCATCGGGAGCGGCAGACAGGTGGGACGAGAGCGTCCGTAACGTAACTACGATATCATTTCTTTTATTACGTCTGAGTACAGAAAATAACTGTTTCATAGAGGTTTTTGGCGTTTAGGAGCTGAAAGAGTCTACGGTCATTTTATTCCATTGTTTATGAATAGTATAATTATTTGTGGTTTATTTAGGAAACGATTTAATGTTGTCTCTTGTTGGTAATTGTTGTTTTTCTCTTAAGCGAACTTTCAAGTTAAGATGTCTCGTATCGCGTTCTCTTTCTAAAACCTGAATATTAAAATGAACTCTGACGACAAAACGAATATTAGCTTTGTGAAATATAAATTGTCAACGGCTTTCAAATTGACAGTTTAATACACACGAATAGATACTTGGATCTCCATAAGAAAGGCTTCCAGCACGAGCCGAACTAGCATAAGAAAGAGTCCACGCGCAGATTTGCATACCCAAAACCGGTCCATGCTATCTAACATTTTGACACCCCACCAAAGCCCTTGCAGCACGAAGTGTGGGCAATTCATAAGATATTTTATACTTTAGTATAATAGCTAAATGTATTTACATAAAGTCCGGCGCGAGCCAATATTTTGCATAAGAAGATAACACTTCGGAGAAGCGTGGTCTGTATTAAAAGTAATGCTGGTAAATGTTTGTCGGGGGCCATATTTATTTCATTGTTAGGTAAGTGTATGGAAATAAAGTGCCAGACATATTAGATCTATGCAAATTAAAAATGGTGGTTAGTACTGTTATGAGCATTACTCGTTCAAAGAAGTGTGCCTTAGCTGTATGAACGTGGGACAACACTAGTCATCACTTGTCAGATTAATGTAAATTGTATCACTTGCTCTATTTAATTAATAAAACTCGAAGCATGTTTGAAGGCATTACTATTACTACTACAAGTACATACCTATTCAAATATCAAACTCAGTGGGATGATTTTATTTAGTATAGATAGTTTAGATATTTTTGAAAATCAACTTAAACTGATAAAAGATTAGCAAATAATACGTGTTTCCATATTTTTAATCGCCGTGATAACGACGTGATAGTTCATCCAACTTTAAACTGAAATTTAGCCATTCGCCGAAAAAGAAAATTTCAATTCCACTGCACCAAATTCGACGTAAACGTGCCAGTGCAAGGAAATTTTATTTAAAAACCGTAGCAATTTGTCAGTGTTCCGTATCGGCCAAGGCTCAGTCAATAATACATTTTTAGCATGTTTTTTTCTCGTTTTCGGGTAATATTAAACACGCGAGCCCTCTGCGTTTCAAACGAAGACGGTATACGGTATTACTTACCGACATAGTAGAGCAACGTTGCAAAAAAGTATATTAATTGCCCTGCAAACTTTCATGGAGCATAGCAATATATTCGGTTTCACTAATTTGTGGAACGTTCTGTTTACTCCAGTTTGGAATATAAAATTGGCGGAAGACTGCATGTCGTAATGTAGCTAAAATTTGAGCTAAGAGTTTCTGTTAGTCTAGAAAAACGCATTTCTAACTTCAATCTTGACAGATATGTCATGTGGAATTAATGTAATAAGTAATTTTGAGTAAAGTGTCAGTGTCAGCTACCACTTCTAGTTTTCATCATACCGCTGCTGTGCGGGTTTCAGGTGCATTTTGTAAATAATACCCACTTTTTAGGGCTCCGTACCCAAAGGGTAAAAACGGGACCCTATTACTAAGGCACCGCTGCCTGTCTGTCCGTCTGTCCGTCCGTCCGCCTGTCACCAGGCTGTATCACATGAACCGTGATAGTTAGACAGTTGAAATTTTCACAGATGACGTATTTCAGTTGCCGCTATAACAACAAATACTAAAAAACAGAATAAAATAAATATTTAAGGGGCTCCCATACAACAAACGTGATTTGTTTGCCGTTTTTATAGATAATGGTACGGAACCCTTCGTGCGCGAGTCCGACTCGCTCTTGGCCGGTTTTTAAATCATGGTAGTTGAATGGCAAAAAAATTAGAAATGTAGAAACTGTTTGCGCAAAATAGAGCTATTTATTAAAGAGCACAGAGCTATGAAAGCATATTAGAATAGAATTGGCAGCGTGCGCGCCATTTGGAGCGATTTGCCGAGAGCTCGCGAACGACTTCCGATGGACGAATGCCTCGAACACTTTCCTTATTTGGACAAAGAAACTTTTTGATTGCGTTATTATGTATTCCTTTTTAAATTTAGGAATTTCTGCCTTGAAAAATAGTTTGCACTCAATTGTTTTGTCAATTATGGATGAAGAGTATTAGAAACTGATTCGAAAAATGAATGATGGTTGTTATAATGTTGGATCTTTTACTGTTTTGGTGTTTCATGATAGCGGTTTTCGATCGTTATATTTTATGGTTTTTCGATATTTAGAAAATAAGTACTCTCGAGCCAGAGCTGATATTCTGTTTACGAATATTAGCAGACCAATAGAGGAAAATTAATCAATTAGCATCCGAGTGATACTTATACGAATGGCCAGGGCGGAATATTCCAATACTTATGGCATATTCTAACAAGGCCGTCGGCTACTCCGGCTAGAATTAATCAAATCAACTAACCCCAACCCACTACTTTCCGATATAATTAACGCATACTTGTATGCGTGTCTGGACAATACGTGAATGACCTTTGCTTGTGTGCGGTAATGAACGATTATAGGAGACTTGGCGTTAGCAAGCAAACGGTCCTATCTGATTTGAAGTGGGCATCTAATTGAAACTTTTTGTCGTTATATTAAGGTTGAGATTTTGAACGGTGGGTTTTGGTTATGACGCGTTGCACGTTTGGCGGTTGGTGCGAGTTGTTGTTTCTTGGTGTGGGTTGATGAGTCACATTTTTTTTTGTTTCGTGGGTAAGGCGCGAGGGTGCGCGCGTGGGGTGGCCAGTACCCCTTGCTTGGCGCAACCCCATCTTATTAATCAGTGAAGTACCGGCCGTCTCTTCACATGTCAGTTTGACTTGGGCACCTAGGCGAGATTTTGCGTTTGTTTCCATTTTTTAGTGTTCCGTAAATCTTGAGAACGTAGTAGACTGCTTACAACTCTTATAAGTACTTAACAAGAGTTGGAAGATATAGACTGATTGTCAGCTATAAATTGACTTCTAATAAGATATCTTTTAAAATTGAATCTAATATAAAGTACATATTGGAAAATTTTGCTAAGCAAATTATGGTAAAGTAAGTGAAGACTATAAAGCACAGCTTCCTACCGAGAAATACATATATCACGTTTGAAAAAAATTGGATTTATCCGTTGAAAATGTGATTTAAAAAGGAGACAGCGCGTCGTCGGTAGTGACAGCGAAGCGTTAAGGCGGAGTTCAAATATCAAATTAAAATTCAATGCGACTAGTAAACGTCCAAAGTTTCCGTGCTCAACTGAATAATTACACAAAATTGTAACCGGCCCCCTTCCATTAGTGTGTCAGCCGAGGTGTTCGCAGTTAGCCCCTATAATTAAAGACCGACGACGAAAGTATCGAGTGTATCGACTAAACAATCAATAGCCGCCTGATCTATACAAAAGAACACAAAAGCTTGAGTAGATAACAATCCCTACCACCCCTCATTAATAATATACGACCCCCCTTTTTCACTAATTATGTGTGTTGCGAATGCATACCATTATCATTTTATACGCACACACACATGTGCAGTTAATGGGTAGTGTTAACCCGCATTAAAAGTATTAAAGAAAATAAATCAATAATCGGTATCGAATTTATAGGGAGTCGGATATAGTTATTTTCTTTGGTTCGTGAGGGAACCGATCGCGTGCTTTTCGGCTGTTCCGATTGCTGAAATGTTAATCGGTGATGGGACGTTCGGAGATTTTATTAAAGGGGACTCTAATTCTTTCTAAATTCGAATTTGAACGCAGGAGGAACGACTTGTGGAAAGCTTGGCGTGTAAATTTGCTCGTCGAGTTCACCGTGCACTCTGCACACGAGCTAGTTTTCGTTCTCCTTTTGTTTTCTTTCAAGCCAGCGTGTCTGTGGTTTGAGTGTTGACGACAGTTTTAGTTTCATAGATTTTAAAAAGCGCGCATATATTCCCTAGTTCGTTTACCTTTGTGGTGTGAATTTGAAAAGTTTTGTAATCATCAAAGATTTTTATCGTCGTCGCGTGTCAACTCTGTTTTTCTACAGCTTTAGCAAACAATTCAATGTTTTTAATTAAAGTCTTATCTAAAAGTGAAATGCGTAATCACTGGTTTAAAAGAGCTAAAAATCAATCAAATTTACGTAACAATAAGCATTCGCATCGGAATTTACTGGCTATATAATTTCCTAATTCGAAATTCGAATTAGACAGAACTTTAGAATCTGAATAATTTCGCATCAGTGTGCAAGTTGCGTGCGTAGTACGCGTGTTCGCTGGGTGAGTGTGAGTGCCTTGGGCAAGGTCAGGGCTGCGCTCTATCAACGGTCAATCTCGTTCGTGAAAACGGCGACTAACAAATCGATGCGTACTAATTTTCAAAGACAAACGTTGATAGAGTTACCATTCATTTAGAAATGCTTCACTGAATGTGGCGTCATCATCAAACCATTTTTTTATTATTTTTGCTATAAATAAATATATAAATTTCGGGACAATCTTTACATAAATCGATCTAGTCCCAATGCTAGCTCTAAAGGCGTCTGTTATGGGTAATAGACGACGATATACATACTTATATAGGTAAATAAATACTTAAATTCATAGGAAACATCCAAGACTCAGAAACAAACATTCGTGGCATTGGTGGCACCTCTGGTGTTGCAGATGTCTATGGGTAGCGGTGAACACTTTCCATCAGGTGGACCGTCAGCTCGTTTGTCAGTCAATTGAAATAAAAAAAATTCGTGCACATCACACAAATATTTGCTCTTACCGGGGATCGAACCGGGGTCGCTAGCCTCGGAGGCAGGGTCACTACCAACTAGGCTATCCGCGTCGTCATGTGTGTGTGTCCGTATGTATGTAAACTACTATGTACATAAATTACACATTATGCAATGACATAAGGAATGTACAAAGGCGAGGTTATCCCTAATGGGATCTCTTCCAGCTAACCTTGGCGTTGATATGAGAACACAATGCGTGGATGGACAATAATAACAAATAGCTAAAACAAAAAAATATTATAAATAAAAAACAAGTAATAATAATTATAAAATAAATAAACAATAAGAAAATTATTGTGGTATGTGGCATAGTATTGGGTATGTTAAATCAAATCGGCTGACTCAAGTGCGGAGTGGTAGCACAAATAGCAACTGTGCCAGAGATCGCGGGTTCAATCCCGCTCGAGGCAAACTTTGTGTAAGTAGCACAAATGTTTGTACTCGAGTCATGAATGTGTGGAAGGATATATACACGTAAGAGTATGTATTTATCTATATAAAGTATTCGTATCTTTCTTGGACACTAACACACATTTGGTCTTGTCCCAAACTAGGATTCCCTGTATTATGGGTACTAGACAATGATACGAATACGATGTATAGATATATATACGTAGGTACATTATACAAATATTAAACATCTATGATTCAAACTCACACATCGACCTCTGGCACGGTAACTGTCTAGTTTACCTCCACCGCTGCGCCATCGAGTTAGTCATTAAAAAGTTCACTCAATAGTTAAGTATGAATAGTTAATTAATTGCAGCAATCTGAAACTTGATTATAATGTCTCAAAGTTATAGAACGCGTAGAGGCTTATCGCAGTATATAAATAACATTAGTAGCGTGAGAAATATTAATGTTCGGTAAATAAACGGTCATTGTGAAAGGCTTAACATTTAAACTTGGAACATGCAAGTATAGTATGGACTAGGGCTATGACTATCTATTACTTACTAGTAGGTATATTTTCCAATATACTTTATTCTTAATCTTTGGGGCTAAGCGGTTTATTTCTTAACAGATACAAAAAGGCAAACCAAATCCATTTACCTAACATAATAATTTCAAACATTTTATAAGCCCACAATTCCAAAGTCAATACAAAAGCGACCCAACACTTAATAGGAACTAAGTAATTAATCAAATGATTAATCAGCCACGAATAAAAACACTGTAATGACCCGTTTCCTTAGAACGGCGGTGACGTCATCACAATTTGAATGCAAAGTCACTGTTTGCATTGAGTCGATGCTTAGTCGGACACGGCTTTAGTCGATTAAAAAGTTAATCTAAAATCACGATAATTAATTAAAGCGTTTTCTTTGAATTTTGCTTTCATGGAATAATGTCAGTAATTTTCATTTTTATTGCGACATATTATTTTAATGCGGCATAATGATAACATTTCTACTTTAGTCTGAGAACGCTTTGATGATCCAGTCAGTATTCAATCCGAGATGTAATTTCTAAAGCAACAGCCTGGCTGTAATTTTTCTTAAAAAAGATAACGCCTCATAACTTAAGTTAAGTTAGCAATATTCATGTACATATTTACTATAGATACTAATATTGGGTAAGAGCCAAAATTCGGTTCATTGGCACGCACAAACAAACGATTATCGCTCACCGTTCGATAGCTACAATCGATACCGTCATCTCGCACGAAGGGGTGGCTTCTTCTCGTGGGGAATAAAAAGTGAAAAGCAATCAGTGTGGCATAATTAGTGCGTTGTAAGTATGGGGCGCGTTGCCATGGCGACCGCGTCGATGCCCTGCTTACCCGCCGCGTTAATTTCGAACTGAATTAATCGAATCAACCGGGTCGATATCGATTGTGCACGTCACTATTGGCGCTATGGTAGTTGTATGTATTATTTATTTTATAATGAGCTACTTGGTATGTAGTTCCAGGTACGTTGGACGTTAAATCTGTTAATTTCTAATAAATCATGAGTAATTTGATTAAAGGTTCAAAGAAAGTATGTTCCTAACATAAATACCAATATCCTGGCTCTAAGCTACCTGTGTTTATCCATTATGCGTTCGACATTGTTGTCTAACCAAAATTAAGGAGCATATTTATAACCACCTTTTGTATTCAAAATTCGATAATTTATTGCCGAAATAATATAATTATGGTCGACTGACGGGACGGATTGGCTGCGAGCGGAAACTCCAAATTAAAGGAGAAATTAAAGCGGAAACATTTGGCCAGGGCTCGCTAGCAAGATGGCGCGCGGCGCAGTCGATTATTGTCTGTTCGATTTTGGAATAATTATTTTGCCGCGTCTAATTGGTGTTTAGTCTATGACTTTGACTTTATAATTTTTTGCTGTTTTCTAGCTTGTAATTATTTACGGCCTGTAACTTTCTCTTCGTTTTAGATACTGTTTTTTTATGATCGAAAGTTTTTAGTTGTCTACTATAATTAAATAAGAAACTATTAGGTTTTGTAAAACTTAATATTATTAATTTAAACTAGGCTCTTGTTAGTATAGTGGTCGATTTCAGACAACCTCTGTCATTTTGATAGGGCTGACACTAACATTTTTTTTTGTCCCGAAGTTTCACTAATCACAAAATCTTATTACTTTATTCGAGCAATTGTTTCACGGAAACGGCTGTAACGATTTGGATGAAATTTTATATTTAGCTAATGTTTTACTTTCTAAGTTAAACGTGACCCTATCTAGGGGTCATTTCTGAGAAAGAAAGAAGGAAAGACATTGAGCGAATCTCAGTCGCGCAGAGACTGAAGTTTAATTATTGCCTGGAGCATTTGCTTTTTTTGGGCCCCGAAACTCTAATATACGTAAATTTTCTATAATAATATAGGTATCATTTTGCTGTGTTTTTTTACAAAATAACTCTAATTGCCAAAGACACTCCTTTTTTACCATCGCGTAACCAGCGAAGACGTTGATACGAGAAGCAGACAGACATCGCGTGCGCCCCAACCAATAGTCTGAGTACGAACTTACTTTATAATTATTTAATATTAACTATAAACAAGTCTGGCGAAGACAAATAGTTCGTTCAACTTTATTAGACTAAGTTTCGAAGGTGACAATTTGTCACTCGCTCAGTCGGTGGATTGAATGTCATTTTTACAATTTATTTTTACGGACAAAGTTTCTGCTTATGGTTGTCCATGTTTGCGCGAACTCTTTATTTTCCTGTTATGATATCAGTTTCTACTTTTAATATAATGCTTATTTTACTTAAACATACATACCAAATATACCTAGTAGGTATACTGTTTATTTTTTAATAGTAGTTGGTTAGAATTTTGTCTTATTTATTCATCATCATCATCATCATTTCAGCCGTAGGACATCCACTGCTGGACATAGGCCTCCCCCATCGATTTCCAAAAGGGCCGGTTGGAAGCGGCCTGCGTCCAGCGTTTTCCTGCCCTCTCTTTTAGGTCGTCTGTCCATCTTGTGGGTGGACGTCCCACGCTGCGCTTACCGGTCCGTGGTCTCCATTCGAGAACTTTTCTTATTTATTATCGTCAAAAAATTGTTGATAATACAAATATGTCAGTATTTAAAAAAGTATTCGTGATATTTTACACTTCTACGTACGCATTGATGAGAACAAAAATAGCGTATTTGTAACGAGCAGTTAGAAATAATACAATTTATCAAAAGAACTAACTATGATATAATGAAATAATCTGTGCCATAATGTACCGACTATAATATTGATCTGCCACCATTTTGGTGGGATTTCAGTGATTGCATTGGATCAAAAATTTTACACTTCACAGAAAAGTTAGACCATACAATTTAGAATGAACCAGTACCTAACCCAAAATTATTCTATAGAATCGATGCATCACATTCTAATTATTTAAATTCAGCTCTATGACAGGAATAGTTCTTAGAACGTAATGTAAAGAAAAAGATCCAATCCACAATTACAACTATGCGGATATTAGACCTTATACCAATGCCATAAAACTTAATTATTAATGACATTTATTTTGACTTGAATCATTTTCACTAAACTTCGACACTACAAAAATCATTGATTGAAGTCGCATCTTCATAAGTTTTGTGTAAAAGTGCATATCGATCGACTTTGAGCGGTCTATAATCGATGATCAATGTCATCGATCGATTTCGATGGCATTAGACATACTAGTCGTATAGCTGTGCTCTTATTAAAGCCATCCCAGCTTGGAACTCTAACCCATTAACTTATTACATTGTTCGAGTCGAGGAAAGTGGCATTCGCCACAAGGAATGCAGTAAAAATAAATTTTCTTAATTGTCCCGCTCACCGCAAAGTGGAACCGCAAATCTGCCTCATGCTTAGACCAGTCGTTAATGGAATAGACATGTCAAAACTAGCCGATTAAGAATTTGAATGGTGGGTTTTATTGAGTGATTATTTTCTCCATTTTCATTGTAATATCGTTATTATATCCATCAGTTATGTATTCCATAGTCATAATTATGTTGAACGGGTCGATGTTGAAGCTTTCATAAGACTTACTTCGATTCAAGAGCGAGTTCGATCACAGCGCTCGATCTTGACACCAAAGCCTCGTCTTTATCCGAAGACTTGTCTTGTGTTACTTTTATTTTATTTGTTTATTAAACTTTATTGCAAAACAAAACAAAAATACAAAAGACAACTTTGCCTCTCTGCAAAAAGCACTTGTGAACTTGTTGACATTTCCCACTTTCATACCTATAATTTCAGGAAATAAACAATGCAAGTAATGCCTTTCCCTGATAATTGGTCTACTAATCAGTAGCCAAGATTTAAAATCGATACCCATTTGCATACAACCCACATTGAACTTTGCATTGAAGGTGCACGCAAGCACGGTGCAAGTGTTTGCAACGGTGAAACGGTACCGCCACCTTCATTTCTTATGCCAACCAAATACGGTCCGCGTTTGTTATAATTTGTCAGAAATATGGGTCATGATGACTATCATGTAAATATGGGCCGCAAAATGTGCCCGAATTATCTAATCAGAGCATTATTTGGGGAGATTATTTATTGGGAACAAAATAAAATATAATTACATCTAATTAAAAATAACTTATTAAGCCTAAGTTGAAATAAAACTAAATAATATACAAAATAAACTAGGACTAATTTAAAACTATCCATAAATAAATTACTTGTTCCAAATCAGAGCCAGGCGGCAGGGTGCCCAGAAGGCTGGCAGCGTTACCACGCTGTATGGCTAGGCTGATTCGTTATGCCAAATATGACCCAGCCCTCTGTTCACCGGTCGATTCGGCAAGGCGCTTCGACAGCTCAAAAGCGTCAGAGCATTACATTAGAAACCCTTCAATCAATTCAATCTTGCAAATCCGCTCTTATACAGAAATAATCTTATTACATCGGACAAGTGCAAAATATAGTGGCCATTTGAGGAGCTCTCTGAATTTATATTTTTATCTAAGTCATTGTATCGTTATTTTTAATACATAATTAAGAGAAAACTAAAAATGTTACCAGGTTCCTATTGTAAGTTTGGACCCTGAAATGTAATTTCATGTACTTCACTGACCGTGACTAGGGTCATGAAATTTCACCATGTACGTTGTAAAAGTTCATGTTGTTTTTGCAAACAAAAAATTAGACAGAGATGAGAAAGGATGAGATCTCAAGTGTCTTTATTTGACATTATGTTCTACATGTAATGAGATCCGGAATTTTTAGCTTGTGTTAGTTGTCACTTACCTTTAATAGAGCGGGGCTGGTACATATTAACATTGCTGGTTCGTTCGTATCTCTCGTTTCACAGTTTAATTATTACACATTTAATTAAATCACTAATCACGTTTGTCCAAATAAAATTCTGTTAAATGACAAAAACATTAAATCAATCACCAATTCATAAAAAAAACCCTCGCCTAAAGAAGGTCGTTTTGTTTATTTATTAAATCTACTTTGTTGGCTCCGAAAAGAGACCGAGAAGAAACGCTTCTGAAGGCGGTTGAGTATAAATCATACAAAAAAGAATTAAATAAATCACTCATGAGGTTAAAATGTGAAATACTTTCTCTAAACAAAAGGGCATTGTGCATGCAAAAGTGCATTCCTCGTCGAATACTTTTCGTCGCCTGCGCCGACTCCGGCGCATTTCATTATTTTATTTATCAAAAAACATTCTACATTTTCGTGATTTATCGATGAGCTTAAAATATGAAACCGTCGTCGGATGATCACGATTGCTATTGCTGATTCGGAGCTGAATAAAATTAGACATTCAATAAAGTAGCCGAAACGCGTTAAAGGAAATGGCTTCAGTGCGCAGGTATTAAATAATAAAATTAACCAATTAGTTATAGGAGTATTATGTTATATTAGTGTCGTAAAAGCGGGCATTGAAGATTTAATCGTTCGCGCGGCGAGTATCGGGACAGTGGGATTTATTCGTAAACCTTGATGGCGCATAAATCATGGAGAAATAATTAAAAGTGCCCTTTTCAAAACGTGAAACGTCCATTCGGAGTTGCTAACCTGTGAATCTTATTTATGGTATCTCCTCGGTCATTCGCGCGTAAACTTTCTAATTTGCTGCGCGAACCGACAAATGTAAGTTCCATAATAAAAACAACACCTTTACTAAAGGTCGGATGTTGTCCGAATCCATTCTGTGACCACACCCGAAAGGTTTGTGGACTCTTAACGTCTGTCAAAGTAGCCATTTAAGGGCCAGTGTACCATCAACCTGGTTGGATACATTTTGCCTTCAATTTTGAATTATAAATACTATACATGAGATTTGTCTTGTTTTACTCCTGCCAGTACCGGTTAGTGAAATATTTTCATTAGGCGAATTCTTCAATTATTTTAATTAGTAAAAATCAGCATAATTATGATACTTTAATTAGGTATATTATTTTGATATAGTAACACAATATAACACAGTACCTATTACCCAGGCTTACCCTTTTAAGTACTAACGCATACACTGAAGCGTGTTCCGATTAAACTAAACGTCATTCTTCGGTTTTTATTACATTATTTTTTATAACTGTAATTGGTCTGTGATTTATGATGGAGCTATGACTTTTTTGACGGCGTTCTTAAAAATGTAATGCCTTTATAATCGTCGTTGGAGGCCGGAAAAATAACACGAATTGCCAAAGATAATTATACCAGTGTGCCACCTACCTTATTCACAGTTGTTATACAATTACAAAGGAAAGTTTACTTACTTATTTATACATCTTAACACTGTTAAATAAAATATACATGTACAAACTGCGATTAACCCGTCCGAGACTGGTAATTTATTTTTAAAGCTCGTAAAATCTCACTTTTTAAACGATAAAAGTAACATTTTAGCGAAGTTACCAACCGGGCGGTTACGACGTCTCTTTAATCTTTTAACAAAGAAATGACTTTAAAATCACTGGTTCAACTCAACTTTGTCATAACACTAGAAACAAAAAGCTCGAATTAAAAACGTTTCATAGCGACTCGCTCATATTATCGTAATATTTTAACAGACACGTTTTGACAGAAATCACGAGAAATGCACTATTCTCCATCCCACTTTAGCATCACGTTAAAACCTCATTGGTAAAAATTGAAAAAACCAAGATGTGAAAAGTTACGTTAAGAATACACGGAAGTTAATTATGAACGGAACGAAAAACAACCGTAACTGGTGGCGAAGTTAGCCGTTCTAGCGTGGCCAATGGTACAGGGCACACACACAGCCGAGTGGAACCGTTTCCAAGTATTTGCATACCGCCCGCCCAAGCGCGCGCCGCCGCCCAGCTGCGAGACAGGGACGGAGCATCCACGCGACAACTTACAAACAAACCTTCTAACATTAACAGCGAAATTCAATATACAACTCGTTCTTCAATTGTTTTAAAATTTGAAATTCGTATGTGAATTGCATTCGTTTTTTGAATTGAAACGTCATTTGGCAGTGGGAAAAGAGTGCGCGGCGCTACGAAAGGGATGAGAGTAAATTTATCGCCGTCGTAGCGGAGGGTTGATAAGTAAATTTTGAGAGAACGCTGAGAGAGAGCATGAATGAGCTCGACGCAATCCTTTGATGACGAGTGAAACCTTTTCCATACCAGAATGACCATCACACGTGGTCGTACACATAGTTGTTACACTTAAACTCAAATCACCCTTATTAAGGAAGTTTTCTGAAAAAATCTAATTAGTCCGTTAGATTATCAAAAAATATTGAACACGTATTTTTTACTTTTTCAAATAAATCAAAATTGACAAAGATAACGCGCATCAAAGTTCGGGTGTGGGGACTTATGACGTCATAAGTCCCCACTAATTGGTACGAAGTGTGCAAAGTCGTGAGGTCACGCGAAACTTCAACGCACTATATCTTCGTAATTTTTTGTTTCATCGACAAAAGAAAAAATATGTGTTGATTTTTTTTTTATAATTGTAGGTAAATGACGGACTTATAAGAATTTTTCAGAAAACTTTCTTATTACTTACTTTAAGAGTATCATAAATAAGTATCGTGTTAGCGATTTCATGATGTCGTATTATCTCAAAAAATACAAACTTTGTATTAAAACCGTTTTAGTAGAAAATGTTTTATAACAAATGGAAAACATAACAACGAATAATGGATTGTTTGATTGGCAAGCTATATTTACTAGTAGAGTTTTAAATGTCACTGAAAAGTGTTTGAAAAACCGGACAAGTGCGAGTTAAACCCGCGAGGAGAGGGTTCCGTTCCATGATTATCTGATATTTCCTATGTTATTTTAAATACCATAGAGTTCTTATAGGTTTTCCTGTAATCAATAGGTAAAGAACTACTTTTCGAATTTAAAAAAAAAAATTAGGCCCGGTAGTTTCGGAGATAAGGGAGGGAATGGTAAATTTTCGCCTATTTTCCTAAATAACTTCCAAACCGTTTATTTTAAAACTAAAAAAAAAGTATATTTAAGATCCACATAATAAAGCCCTTTTATTTGATATGTAAAACGACATAAGTTGCATAACTTTTTTTAAAATTTTCTAATTTACCCCCCAAAAGTGGCCCCCATGTTTAAAATTCATATATTTACGTCACACGTCCGTGTTGCAGTCACTGATTTACATATTTATACCAAATTTCAGCTCAATCGGTCCAGTAGTTTCGGAGCAAATTGGCTGTGACAGACGGACAGACAGACACACTAGTGATCCTATAAGAGTTCCTTTTTTCCTTTTGAGGTACGGAACCCTAAAAACGACATACAAGGCACCTATTATCCAGCCTTGTATTGAAAAATAATAATTTAAGAACTTAAGGGGCTACTCGTTCCGAATGACCTTGACTTTGATCGCACGGATCCTCACCGCAGTGACATCGGTTAGTTATTAATGTGACTGTTGGAAATAAAAAAAATCAAATAAAGTCTTTTGTTTAAAGTTTAAACTTTAAACAAAATCATTAACTTAGGAATCAAATAGCATTACACAATTAATAATTTGTATGGAGATTACAATATTTTTGGCACATCATGAAGACCAATCAGTTTTAAAATATCTGGTGCTGACGTTTATAGGTTTATTGGTCTTCTATTAAGAATTGTTACTTGTATTTAGATTAAATTACGAAATAAAGAACAACATACGAAAAATTTGTTAATTATATACCATACTAGCAAACCCGGCGAACTCCGTTTCGCCACCAGATGGCTTCGTTTTATGTAACATTTCGTTTGGTGTAGCTATGTATCAGAGATGGCGCTGTATGTGAAAAAAGATTTTCCCGCTTTTCTGTTGAAAATTTTCCTGAATTTTCTTTGCTATAAACCTCACGGAGCCCGAGACCTTTCCAACGGATGCAAAACCGTGGAAATCGGTTCGTGCGTTCTGGAGTTATAGCGTCAGGAAGAAAACCCGACTTATTTTTATATAGTAGATGACAGGCAGCGAAAAAAAAAACGAAGAGGGGCGAGTTAAACTCGCGTAGAGAGGGTTCCGTGATTATCTGAAATCCTATGATACATTAAATACCATAGACTTATTATAGGATATCCTGTTATCTATAGGTAAAGAACTATTTTCTGTATTTTTTTTCAAAATTGTAGGCCCAGTAGTTTCGGAGAACGGGTGGTCAATTATCACCTATTTTCCTAAATAACTTACAAACTATCTATTATAAAATTCAAAAAATAATAATTATAATTCTCATAACGAGCCCTTTCATTTGATATGTCACACAATATAGAAGGCAAAACTTTTTTTTTAATTTCTAATTTTCCCCCTGAAGTGGCCCCCATGTTTAAAATTCATTTATTTGCAGTACGCGTCCGTGTTGCGGTCACCAATTTACATATAATGTACCAAATCAACACAATCGGTCCAGTAGCTTCGGAGCAAATTGGCTGTGTCAGACGGACAGACAGGCTGTCACACGAGTGATCCTATAAGGGTTCCGTTTTTTTTTCCTTTTGAGGTAGGTAACCCTAAAAATGATGTCAAAATGATAAAATCAAAATGATACGAATTCTAAGGAAACATCGAAAAATCATTTATGTTTTTGGAAATTATATGTTTAGAACTAACAGACTAGATAAGAACTATGAAAATTCGTCAACTTATGTAGGGAGCCCCTTAAGAGTAGAAAGTAGGTACTTCGCTAGAAACATATTTAACTGATGTCATTTAAAGAAATTAATTCTATTTGACTTATATATTAAGCGTAAAAAGTATTTTCTTGAGTTTAGATTGCATTTGTATTTTTTTCTCGTATTAATTGTAATAATACAAAGTCATTAATAATTAATAAATTTGTTCATATGAAAGTTAATACTGTTTTTTAATTAACTTATAACTTTCTTAATCGAACTTTGAATTAAAACATTTCAGCGTTCAGCCAACGTTTGTGTTTTGTCCCTAATGAAAACACACAACAGACAAGAACATTGTAATTACGAAGACTACAAGATTTATTACACGAGGATAGGAAACTAACCACACGTGACTGAAGCCCGCATACAAAGCATAATATGAAGCAAAATTAATACAACCAAAACTGTGCCTTATCAACAGAGTAATTAACACCAATTTCCACTCGGGGGAACACACACTTGAGTCGTTATAGAGTATCGAATGCATATGCATTTTAAGTCCAATGTGTGTGAGTACCACGAAAGCGTACCGTGTAGTAGTTAATTTTTGCGCAAAGCTGGTGCGAAAGAGAAGACCAACTCATTTACGATTAGTTTGCCTAAGTGCGAGGGGGACGGTGATATTGGGGGTTAATTAATGAACGTGGAAGCCTGCGCTCTTTATTGCTTTCGTGGCTGGACGCTAAGACGTCGACGGTTAAAGAGTTTTCCTTCGATAAAATGCTGAAAGATACCTAGTGTTTGTTTTTCCTTAGATATAATTGGCGTTAATGACGGCGTTGAACTTTAATAAATTGTTCTTTTGAGGTCGTTAAGTTTGGCTTTTGTTTGTATTAGCTTTGCACCCTTTATTTGTCTGACAACATCCACCAATAACAAAATAACACTGTCCAATGATGTTTCAAAACAGAAGATGCGTTTTTCACGATCAAAATTTAAACCCAGATAGCAACCTAATTGTGCTCATTTCCATTAGTCATGCGGACTCTTGACCGAGTAACAACTACAGAAAAATTTAAAGGAAGAAAGAGTCTCATTGAAGTTCTGAAATAAACTTATTTTGTTCATACACGATCGCTATAGTCCAAATTAATGTCTAATGTCCGCACGCCACATATCATCTACAACTGCACTGGCCGCAAAGAAATGAAAATGAAAATGAAGATGAAAATGAAGATGAAAATGAAGATGGAAATGAAGATGAAAATGAAAATGAAAATATTTATTTCTCAAGTAGGCCACATGGGCTCTTTCACATGTCTGAATCTACCGAATGAAAAACAAGGAGAAAAACTAAAAAGTTTTTAAAGCGTCGAGTATGAATATCACGTGTCTTTGTATAATGTCATTGCCACTATGTTGTATTATATCAACCCTAACTGCCCAGACATTACAGCAGGACAGATACATAGCAACACGAGCCACTTAATGCGGTGAATGTTTTCTTAATTTCATCCCCGCTGCGTGAGTGTAGTGGTTAAGAAATTAAGAAAACGCCCGCAACGTCTGCGCGCCACTTAAGGCGCCGCCTAAGTGAGTGTATTGTCTTCACAAATGGTTTTTGTTCTAATAAAACCCTAAGGTTTGTTAATGAGTGCAATAACGTCTACTGTTTATCTGTTTGTTTTTGTTTAATGAAAGTTTTTCGTTTTGGTTGTGGTGAGATTACCTAAGTTATTAACTAAGAGCATTAGGGAAATGGACAGGCAACATTAACAAAACGGTTTTTACCAAATCAATAGAGCAGCAGTCTTTATGTTTTTGAATGTTCAAATTTGTTCGCAATATTATAGAGCAATCAAGAAAAATCACATTATAAGGGCCAACCATAAATTACGTCACACGTTAAGGGGGAGGGAGGGGGTGAACTAAGTGTGACATTGTGTGAAACTTCATGACGTCACATGCATAAACTAAAGTATTTAAACTCTAAACTTCAAATCTATCGAGAACCTTAAAACATTGCAAAATATGTGCCGTCACACCATGGGAAGGGGGTCACAGAAATGAAATTCGTGTGAGGTAATTTATGGATGGCACCTAAAGCACTAGTTCCTGCTCATAAATTAAAACTAAGTAAAAATAACAGGCATATTATGCCTACGAAGGTGTACAAAACTTTACCCGGCGAATCTCCTTAGCACCAAATATTACTGAAATATTTCTATTCATTCGGTTAATTCCTTAGAAAATGTGAATTTAATTGATTGAAATATTTATTTTTAAATATGACAAACATGAATGTAAGTAAGTGTTAATACTAATGAAAATATAACGCTAACCATAACAGTAATTAGATTGATTATGAATAATAACAATAACAATATTTATCTACGCCCATATCATAAAGACTCCATAATGTATTAAAAAACCGTAGGAAATGACCCGCATTATTACAACCTGTACTGTAAAATCAGTACTGTAATGTTATTACAGTATCAATTTTAGTATTGTTATGGTCATAACGATGTAAATATGAGCGCCACGCCGTCGCCGCAGACGACGGGGCACCATCGGCTGTGTCATCGGCGCGCCGATCGGGTGATCCGATGAATTCGATCAGTAGAAAACTAATTCGCCATGGAGAGAACCCACGTTAAATATAAAACAAAATTAGCTACTGCATCGACCGCGAATAATACAATTCGATATTTACCGATCATTTTAGATCAATCGATTTAGGTGGCAAAAGAAGAAGTGTTTTTTGTGAGCAAATATATCCCACGGAGCTGCGGAGGATCGAATTGCCACCATTAAGTACTGTTTTCATTTTATTATTCAAGTTGTTTTTTTGCTGAACGAAAGTAGAAATGTAAAAAGTTGTTTGTAATTTACATTCTAGTTGAAAATATGAATAGTAGTGACTCCGAGAATGATGTGAAAACTCTGCCGGATATCGTAAATGCAGCCACGATTGCAACAAATAACTTGTAGCCAGAAAATATTGTTTCTGAACACATCATGGAGGATTTATAATATGTGTGTAGATAAAGTTATGTATGTAACTGTACATAATTTGGCCTTAAAACACTCGTGCGATCTTATTATGAAACTCGCCTATCGGCTCGTTTCATAAATTCGCACTTGTATTTTAAGGCCGATCATTATGCAACCGTTGCATAAACTACTATTATTGTATTTTAGGGTGAAATAATGTACTGTCCATTGTAATATTAAGATCTTGTACCACATTACTTTAAACAATAAATGATTATGATTACGAAAATGGCCTTCGTAAATATGTCCAGAGAAGACACTCCCAAGCAAAGACTCCGTTCAAATTCCAGTAGGAATCTGAAAGTAATGCAGGAAAGTGATTACAAATTTCTTAGCCGTGTTACCTGCCACCTGAGTGCACGGACGTCAATTATTACTGCGTTTGATTAAATATTCAGCACCTAAGTTTAACTATGGTATAACGGCCATGTTCCTGCTTCTATTAATCATTCCATAAAATGCAATTTTATAATTTATTTATGAACTTATAGGGTTGGCACTATCAAATATGTACAACATTTTTTCCGATTAGCTCTCAAATATTAACGACGCCATGAAGCTTGCACTAGATAAACTCAACTGTCATATTTTAGTGGAATGCAATAAGGTCGGGGGCGTCGCAGCGAGGCGTCTAGGGGAGCTGATAGCACGCACACAGTCAAATACGTACGTGTTAGGGTTGACATAAACTGTTTATATTTGAAAATTACTTCAATGTCGTGTTTCTGTAACGCCAAATATTCTTTTACTATCTTTAAAGGGTTCCATACAGGGTAAAAAAACCCTTATTCATTGTCTGTTCGTCTGTATGTCACGGCCATTTATGTCAGTGACAGTAAGGTTATGAACATGAAAATAGTAAAATGAAGAATTAATAAATGAATAGTAAAATTATTCAATATAGTTTCAATTTGACTGAAAATGAGGGTCAAGGAAGGGAGTCCCATTCGGGGGAAGGGGGTCGGAAACCAAGCAATAGCAGAAGAGGGAAGCCATATGCAGAACTTTGCTTGAGTATTTCAAAACTATTAATTTTTAATTTAGCTTTGTTTTGTAATTATTACCTACCAAAATGAGCAAAAAGGACCATTTTCTTCTTATCTCCTAAACTTGCCAACTCAAAACTCTAAAGTTATTTTTGCTTTGAGGAAGTTACTCTGATATATTTTATAACAAAATTAAAGAAGTTCCAAATGAACGCAATTATTGAAATAAACCTTTGTATTTTGGTCGTATTTCATTCAAGGGTGCATAAAGAGTCTTTTTCAAGCTCATATTAGGAACGGGAACTTCGAAGCGCGAATCCGACTCTATATTTTGGTTATTCTTTAGGAACAGGAACTCGTGTAAAAAGCAATCATATATAACAAGTGCCATTTAATAATGAATATTCACGGGGCATTGGGAAAATCATATATCTTTAATATCTTTAAAAACATTTGTTTTTAACACCATCAAAGCAGAAACAGCTATTGGCTAAAACTTTCACGTTTGTGCTGCAAATAATAATAAAATAATCAAGTAGGTGACAACCCTAACTTTGGTGGCATCATACAAGCTACAGGATATCACCCCTAAGGATTAGCGCTGTGGCTATTGGATTACCACATTCGGTCGCAAATGAGGAATTTCTGATTGCAATTAAGTAAAGTTTGCTTCAAAATTAATATATTCAAAAGTATTTGGGAAATACCAGTAGTTTCATCTTCAACCCTAATTTGTATGATAAGGAAGTTTTCTGAAAAATTCTAATTAGTCCGTCATTAACATTATAAAAAAATATTGAACACATATATTTTCTTTTAGCGATTAAACAAAAAATGCGAAAGATATAGTGCGTTGAAGTTTCGCGTGTCGTCACCACTTTGCACACTTTGTACCAATAAAAGGGGACTTATGACGTCCTAAGTCCCAACACCCGAAACTTTGATGCGCGTTATCTTTGCCAATTTTGATTGATTTGACAAAGCAAAAAATATGTGTTCAATATTTTTTGATAATCTAACTGACGGACTAATTAGAATTATTCAGAAAACTTCCTTAATTTAGAGCAGAAAGTTGTTGATTACATGATTTTGCGCTCGTTGAATACTTGCTAGCTGAGGATCTATAATAATAGAACTTTATAAAACCAAACCAAAGATTGAATAGTCTTAAATTAAATAGAGTTACAGATAAATATATATCTTATACACCAACTCGTAATACCTTAGTGCTCTACGCAGAAGGATATAACACGCATAAAGTTTTTATAGGCCTGAACTCAATACCGCAAGATCGGACTTGCTCTATCAGTTTAGAAACCACCCACAGGAGCATTCATTTGTAGTAAACTACATAATCAATTTGCTAGATATCCAGTATAGCACGTAAACGAACCATCAACACTGTTAAAAGAAAAAGTGTTGATTGTACCATCAGTAGCTTCAACAAATCATATACTAAGCTATAAAGCAGTTAACTAGCTAGTAATACGGCTACGTCGATCCAGCACATATTCACGATACAGCCGGCTTTATTAAGACCTACGAGCCACAACTGGTGTTCCATAGACTGTTTATGGAAACTGAAACAGCAGTATCATAAACTTTTTACAACGCGGCCGACTCATAAAGACCACTAACTTAATGTTTTACGCGCTCAGATCGCCCTGTTCACACTCAAATTTGTCTCAAACCAACACTTTAATTCTAAAACAAGCAATTTACTTACTCACACAAAATAATCCAAACAAACGCTCTTCCTGCGCTACACTTTGCAGTGCAATTAATTCAACATATTCAAGTTCATATTTCACGTGCCATCGTCTCGCTAGTAAATAACGTCAAAATAAATTCCATACAGCAACAGTCGAACAACTTTTGTTTACATTTCAGACGCGAAACGTCACATGTATCCGAGTTTTGACAGATGATCATAAAGTACAAACACAAGCGCATTCACATTTACATACGCGTTTCGCCGCGTCGAGCTTAGAACGGAGCGGCCGCGTGGCGTACTATACTATCGCGTTACTTTAATAAAATTCTTATGGTTTTGTGACTTTTACGTTCTGTTTTCAGCTCGTTTTTCGTGTGTCCGTCACACAGTTTGCCTTAGTACTGACCACAGCTTAGGGCGCCGGCCATGCGGCGGTGTGCGTGTGTGGAGCTTTCTGCACGCGATCTCCGGAGTCCGGACGAGTGGGGCCGGCGCGTGTGTGCGTGCGGTGTACTTGTAGTATCCTAGACTCATTGACTGCGGCCCTTATTGTATGAATGTGGAAAAATTATAGTGTTAGCAGTGTTTTGCCTGAAACAGCGATGCGCATTGTTTATGGCCCGGCACGATGCTCCGGAGCACTTAACTCCCCAATTTGCTGGACGTTAATGTCCATACGTTTTGTTTCGCGACACATTATTCGTAACAAAGTATGGGGCTCGTAATTAAAGTCTGAGCAACCACGAGGACGTTAATTTATTTCTTGTTTAGTGTTAACTTTTCTTAATTGCGGTATATTATACTTTTAATTAATTAGCTAAAACACTGGTAAATAATGCAAATACAAGATGAAATAAATGCATTAATATGATGACTCAAGCGTTAAGTACAAGCCCGCAAATAAGTCATCTCGGTCCATTATTCACTGTAAAACAAACACGATCACCGTCAACCTTTAAAATAAGTCCACGGCACTTAAAAACACTCGTCTAAACATTAATCGAACAGTTACCAGAGCATTATATATTATATGAAGTCAAAACTCTTGTGCATTCTCAAAGTTAAGATTGCACATTTATCACGAACGGCCAAGCGCAGGATGGTCCATTAAGAGATTTTTCTGAATCATAAATCTCACTTCGCTTCATCTCGCCTCGATACTGAGATATGAAGTACGCACTCGCGAGAGATACGTCCTCGATGTAACTGCACAGAAAGGAAATAGAAAATAAAAATTCTTGCCAACCACGGGGTGTAAAAATGCAAGCCCACGGGTGTTTCTTTGATATGCCTCGGTCTTTCGCAAAGTATCTTGTGAAATAGTGTAAAGTGTGGTTCCATATGAACCACCGCATGCTTCTCAATTTCACTGAAAGCCTATGCAATATGAAATTGATCTTTTATTAAGCTTACTTTGTCGTCAGTTGTGTTGTAGGTAATTTATGCAAAAACAACTTCTTATCAGCCTAAGAATACGAGTTATATTTTCAATGTCTTTGAAGCTCTGCTTAATTATAAGCTACGTTTTATTCCCTATTCCTCTCCATGCTGCCGTCACTTCACTCCGCCCAACATTGAGTTAAGTACTGCCGATCGTTTGAGCTGTCCACATCCGTACAGGCGCACAAAAGACCTTTTGTTTATGTCCTATGAGAATATTCTAATGAATGCTTTGATTGAGCCATTGGGTGAGCGGAAGTAGGTTGTTAATTAAATGAATTGATTTTGTTTATTGCGCTCGTAAATCTGAAGGTACGTTTCGGAGCCATGCCTTATTGTTGGTTCGAGAAAAATGATAAAGAAATGCCTCATGTTCAGTGTGGTGATTTGGTAGTCAGGCGTCAGGGTTGATTTTTTATACACTATCTTCAGACTTATCTCAAGATCAACGGGTCATTTTTACTACAGATTTGAGACAAAGAGAATTGATAGTCGCTAATCCAGCCATATAGTTTATAGTATGAGTCAGTCCTTTAATAATATTTACATAATGTAAGTTTGAATCTATAACCCGTTACTTGTCCAATTGTACCTTAATCTCCATTCAAAAATTATACAATTGCGACACAAAAAAACCCGAATTATAAAGGTACACACTTACGAAAAATTATTAACATAAACACAACTCAAACGAGAAATTAAATAGATGCCATATGGCGTCCGAACGGAAGTGCGTATCGCCTGTCAGCCCTTTAATATTATAATGAAACGTTCTCATTTCTTTCAACTGACCACTCACAAAGAAGACAATGGCCGACGCCTGCACTCATCCGGAGGGTTTGCGGATTTCGAATTCATTTTACGTCGCATAATAACGAATTTAAAATCGAATGTTGTAAAAACTATCGTTACTATTTGGGATTATTATTATACACACATACATACATATTATCACGCCCGAAATCCCTATTGGGGTGGGCAGAGCCACAAGACTACTTGTGGTCACGTTCGATTAATTAGTCCTAAGATGGTATGATGAAGTCGACTAAGGGACGGGTCCTCTCCAACATGGTGGACTATCTGTATGGGCGATGGGCTGATCACCTGTCACCATACGGTTCATCATACCATCATTATTATGTGAACTATCTAAAAGACCATTATGCTTAACGTTCCCTATATTCAATCCGTGGATAGATTTGTTTACCACGAGTTAACAATTGACATATTTTGTACACGGCAAATGTCACGTTTTATTCTGTAGTAACCGAATCTATCCACGCACCCATGGACTGAATATTGGACCATATGCGACATTTTGCTGGCTTAACACGGATAAGATGGAGTTTTTCTCACTTCTATACCTCAATGTATAGCAGAAAAGCAATAAATAGATAAGTATAACTGCAAATATTTAGATAACAAACAAGGACTCAGTGCAAACCTTTTGAGTCACTGATGATACATATAAGAATTTAGAAAAACTGTGAAACATACTGATACCCGCTATCAAGTGCAATATCGTCAATGATACTACGAAACCGCTTAACTAACAATGTTTATAAGGTCGCAAATAGCATAAAAGCAAGAGATGAAACACAATGAAACCTTAGGCCCGAATTCTAAACATGGAGCTATATATGCGACCTTATGTAAATTGTTAGTTACGCGGTTTGCAGTATCCATTGACAATATGGAATGTCATATTTTTGTGAGAACCTATTTGTGTCCAAACTTTTTCTGCATGTTATTCTCTAACAACGTCGTCGCTCATTTTGTCTCTAATTTTCGTCAGGCAATCATAAATTGACTTGCACGTTCGTAGGCATTATGTGGAGTTAGGTAGGTCCGTGGCTGGCTGCGTCGAAAAATGACCAAGGTTGAAGACACGCACGAACATGTAGTTTATACGCACTGACGAGTCAAGTTAGGCGTGTCATACGGAAGAGTGGGATGAGAAATCTCTCTCGCAAATCGCTACAACATCGCTTAGCGCTCTGGAATAGAGGCGCTGGTCAGCATCAAATATTTATAGATTATCGACTGTAAAATTATATCCTAGCTGCTGGCTGCGGCATGGGCTGTAAAACCGTATTTATTTGGTTTATTATTACGCATGCATTACTCGTCAGCTTAAGAATGGAGGACTTTACTGCGTAACACGGACAATCGCGATGCGAGCAGTTTTACAGCGGGGCGGCTAAATAGGTTCGCCTTAACGCGGCGCCACTTACACCGACGTGTGCTGGGGAGTGATTAGGCCTTAAATCATTGAGATCGTGCTAACTAACCACCCAGCGCCTCTATTCGAGAACGTCTAAGTGATATTGTAACGACTCGCGAGCGAGATTCTCATCCCGCTCTTCCGCACGATGCGTAATGCGTAAGAGTGGGATGCGAATCTCGCTCGCGAGTCACTACAATATCACTTAGACGTTCCCGAATAGACGCTCAGGTTAATAGAGGTTGGTTGGGCTCGTCGTTGAGCAAAGAACAGTGAAGAAGTCAAACATTACACAAGATTAGATTCAATATTTCATTATTTGACGACGCGGATAGCCTAGTTGGTAGTGACCCTGCCTCCGACGCAAGCGTCCCGGGTTCGATCCCCGGTAAGGGCAAATATTTGTGTGATGAGCACGAATGTTTGTTCCTGAGTCTTGGATGTTTCCTATGTATTTAAGTATTTATTTCTCTATATAAGTATTTATATCGTCGTCTAGTACTCATAACACAAGCCTTTAGAGCTTACTTTGGGACTAGATCGATCTGTGTAAAGATTGTCCCCTGATTATTATTATTATTATTATTATAATTGTTTATGGAAAAGAAACGAATTATAAATCTACTTTATGGCATTTAGTGATGAACTTTGCTACATTTAAATATTTTATATACATTGAGAAAGGAAATCATAATGCAAGCAAAATGTTCAAGAGACAGATCGAGTTGATATAGAGCTGGTAAAAATCTTTTACGCGCGCTATCTCGGTGTGACTGTGGTGTGCAGCTCACCTTTAAAATTGAAAGTGACGTAAGTGGTGTTTTAGTGCGCAATCGGCGGACGAAAGTCATAAATCAAAGTTTTAGTGTCGAAATGTTGGGATGCGATGGCCACTGGGGTGGCCATTCTTGAATATTTTTTAAAATGCCTTCTAAAAAATAACCCACAGAAACAATATGTCATTGGCAAGTGGCAACGACGTCTATTGTTCCAAGACGAATGACGTGTTTCCAGTTGCCAATGCGAAATTCTGTATGCGTTGACGTTGTCTTTATAATACGGTAATAAATAAAATTTACTATAATTTGTGATGGTTAAGTTGAGGAGGGATTCTGATAGCTTTTCAAACGTAAGAAAATAATAACAAATTATAGAAGATAATGATAATGAATATGACGATGGATAGAACATAGAGACAACCTGACCAACGATGATCATAAGGTGTTCATTCATTAAATTTATTCATTAAATTCTTGTCGGAGGAGTAAATGCCGTTCTTCCTTCCTCTCTCTTTCTCTCAAGTTTTGAGTTCTGATACGACACAATACTAACTTTCTCTTTCACTTAATCAAAGTTAGTTTCGTCTTGGTCTTCCTCTTCCCCTCTCTTTTCAATTATTTCTTCTATTACAGTATTAAGTACTAAAAATATTATGTCATTCAGATGCTCCAACATATTTCCTGTTCGATTTTCAATTGTCTTGAGCAGACATCTTTCTTCAGTCATCATGTCTTAAGTCTTCGTTAAATGCACTGCAGGAATGATGTCGATAAATTCTTTCAGTTCATATAAGCCGACAATATCTCTCAAAATAAATCGACTTCTAGTTGGTGCCAAATGCACTTTGGATGGCAAAGTATAAAGTTCGGAAGTTAGTCAGATAAAATCATAACCTGAACCTTTAAATAGTTTAAAAAGTAAATATAGAAATCTATTTCGGATCTATTAAAAGACGGCTGTGTAGAAATCTGTGAACTGTGAACTGTGATCTGTGAATTTGTGAACTCCGACATTTCAGTCAGTCACGTGAAAAATCGTGCTAGTGCTAATGCTACGCATAGATGAGCCTTTATTCGACATCGTTCTAAGTGTAACAGACACCGATCGTTACTATGGTAACGATATGTTGCATGTCTTGTCACTTTCTTTTTAATGTAAACTTGGCAAAGTTAGATAAAGACAAAGCAAAGCGATATTATATTTCACATCATTCAGGCAATGTGGAATAGAGCCCCTAGTGTCGTAGTGACACTGTTTGTTGCTTTTGATCACACTAATATTATATGCGAAAGTTTGTGGGTGTGTTTGTGTGCGCGTGTTAGTATGTTTGTTAAATCCTTTTAGCCGCTTGAACGGCTAAAGGGATTTTGATAACATTTGGAATGGTGATAGCTTATACTCTGGATTAATACATAAATGATACTTTTCATCCAAATCCTACGCAAACAAAGTCTCGGGCACAGTTAATCTAGTGTAAACATAGTAAGTATTTTTCTATTATTTAATTCTTCCTAAAAATAGTTATATTTTAGAAATAATTTATTTCCTTTCCTTTAGGAAAGGGTTTATCATCGTTTTACATTAAAAAAATTACAAACATTTTGTATGATATTTACCTTCTAGCTTTAAAAGTACCTATTACATAGCAATACGGTAAAAATATCAGGAATAATTGAATAGTTTAAAAATATCTCTTTCGCATTATCTCCAGGTCATTGACCTTGGTTTAAATATAACGCTACCACCCAGAAGATGATCATCACCTCTAATAACAAAGTAGCGCAGGAGTGATTAAATTACACGCGACCGTAAAACAATGGCCACAAAACCGCGCCGTTTGCGATTCCCGGTACAAGAATTAACTTAAGCGTTAGCGGTGTAAAGGTAGAGGTAATTGTGGATTAACGAAAGATTGCATTTTAACTAAAAGCTTCAGGGAAATAATGATTTGGAAAACGAAAGCCCTTTCCTGTAATACAAGAAGTTCATAAGTTATTTAACTAGATAAGAAATCTTGATATGATAAAAAATGTGAGTGCCAAGGAAACTAAAAAAGGAGTATTAACTAGTGGACCCGCCACAGCTTCGCCCGCGGTATTTTCCATGTAAAATTAATAACCTCCTTTCACCCCTTTAGGGATGGAATTTCAAAAAATCCGTCCTTAGTGCACCTATAGGGTACTCGAGTAATCTGTCCTCCAAATTGGTACGGTACTGTTTTATATGTATATATTGGGCATTTAAAGGCCTGTATTCGACATTGCTTAGCGATATCGCAAATTAATTTGCTACGATGTGGTAGTTCCTATTAACTTGACAGAAAAGGCGGCACTGTAAAACCATCGCGATGTCTATCGCTTAGGCAATGTCACGTAGAGTCCTTGGTCACATGTGAAAATATGCATTATCAAGATTTAAAAGTTGTTTCTCTAAATCCAGACCCAAGGAGTAGATAATAACGAAACCGCTGAATCTCCATCAACACCTACCGCAGCTCCAGGCTGCGTTACACTCCCAAGCAGTAGAACTGTCAGTCTCTTCTTACACTTTTAGTATCTCGTTTAAATGGGTGTACCCTACTTGACTTTTTCACTTTTGACATTTAAACAGCTGCACGGACTCCTTGTGAGGCTTTATATTCTCATCGCTAAATATATTTGTTTTAATTTTGATTAATCGGAACATGACTCAATTTTCGTTTTTATAAAGAATAGCCAGTAACGACGTTCGATCAAATTTCAAAATGACAAAAACACCACAATATTTCGTGTGCAATTATTATCTTCACGACTATGTACTACAAAGTAGTAGTATATTAAATCAGTAGAATTGATGACCAGCTCAGGTGGCGGCTTAAACTGTCCAGCTACATGTAATGGCTCGCATGTGCCTGAAATTATCTTACATGTAATATAAAATGTAACACAATAGCGCTTTGTAGGCGTCTAGGATGAGTCAGACGTATCAATATTAACGTCAGATTTCTTGGTAACAATTGACTTGTGATCTAGCCTTTTTAATTTTAGACTTTCCGTCTACGTGTTTGTTTGACTCTTACGCTTCGTTTATTATTATATCATTCGTTTTGCATACGAATACATGAAAATGAAAATATTTATTAAGCAAGCAGGCCTACCAGCGCTTCGAAAGGTGACATCTGCTGAGAAGAAACGCTGCAAGAAACTCAGAATTATTTCATCAATCATATTTTTGTAACTTACTATACTTTTCAATGAGGACCATTTTTCATCAAATTATTAATATAAATGTATGTTTTGTTTGCTTACGGTCTTTGCGAACCCATATATTAAATTACTTCTTCATTGGAAATAACGTAAAACGTAAAATATAATTTTAGGTAATTATACATTAATTTGTTGTATTTACAACTTTACGGGGAGACTATGCATAACGAGACACACGTAAGGTTTTCTTAGAACTATAACTCTGATTTGTAGAAGGTAAGGAAAGTAAATCTCGCCTGCTATTTTGTAACGAAGGGAGTGAATATTTTTACATAGCATAGTTTTAACTAATTGTTTACTGATATATGTTATTTTAATTAAACATACATATATAGCATCACGCCCGAAATCTCTAATGGGGTGGGCAGAGCCACAAAACTATTTGTGGCCACGTTCGATTAATTAGTCCTAAGATGATATGATGAACTGTATGGTGACAGGTGATCAGCCCATCGCTCATACCGATGTGGGAGAGGACCCGTCCCTTAGTCGACTTTTACGACATGCCAGGATGATACGCATCTGCACGCATTCTATGCTATTTCTTCACTCGCAGTGCAGCAGAGTTTTTAATTAAAATTGATTTATTTTCCAATGAAGCAACGATGAGAATACAACTGCGGACTGTTTCTTTTCGTGGGGAATAATAGTAAACTTAATGTCGTTGTTTATATTTACATACATTTCAATCGTATTTATGTCTGTAATACTTGATGAGAAAACCGTTGTACGATTGCATTTTATTTTGTACCATTCAACAACAAACAAGAAATCCAGAGAAACGACTACACCTCAAGCTTTTAAATTAACCAAAACTGTTTTGATGTAGACGAGCACCTCGGAGAAGTTAATGAGCCGACAACAAAAGGTCGTATCAGCGGATTCATTTAGTTTGCGGTCGGCAAAGCACGCCGCCAGCGCAGGCTGATTTCGTTCCATAATTAATATCGGTTTAACACCTCATATAGCGGTTTGTAGAAATTGTGGAAACGTCGGCTCGGCATGTAAGTTTTGTTAGGATAATATACAGATAGCTAAGTATCCAAAATGTGTATAATTCGCGGAACGTAACTTGAGTTTTTGACCTTGAATGCGCACTCATTTTCGAGTCTCAATCAAGGTGCGGTATGAGGTGCGACGCTTTTTTTCCATACTTGAACCTGCGCGGCAGCTGTCATTTATTTGTCCTGGGTGAACTTATGCGCCGGGGATTATAGTGTTCAGTACTCCATACAAGTTCCGTTGTCCTGATTCACAGCTAATCGGTTGAGAATTAGAGATTATGAATGTCTCAAAGTGATGTATTTTTACGTGTATCCCGTTCAAATCCCTTTTAAACTGGAGTCATGTTACAATGTTTTGCAAATCTATTGGTTAATAACAATGAACAAATGTGACATTCCGATCAGGATGCCACACGCGCTGCCATGTATCACCACAATCACCTATCATCTCCGATTAACTTTTATCGATTCCGTCCGAACCGCGCAACCCGTTCCTTGCGGAGAAATCTAAAATCTATAATTTCCACTTTTTGCATTCCCTACCAGCTCGAGCCATAACGACACAATAAACATATTTTATACTCTCACACTTTAGGCGTCACCTTATAAGCAGATCGAGAAATAATAAAAGGAGAGCGAACATCAAGAAAGCAATAACATCATTATCATAGCGAGTCGGCCATCTCTTTCCAATAGGTCTCACCACACCCTTAGCCCCGCCTACCGCGTATCGCCTCTGTCACCTGTGTATCTTGAAACATTACACATATGCAAAACTTTCGCGCTCGCATCTCACACACGCAGCCTCCACGCGGACATAGACTCCGCATCTGTACACGGCTGCAGCTGCACTGGGCCTATGTGTGCATCTAGCCTAGTATAAATCTGCAAGATAAAAATTGTGCTATATTGCATCGGGAGCGTGTATTGCAGCATCATTTTCCTTTTGTCAAGATAGTCCTGCCTAGTGAATTGTTTACGCCTAGAACAGTGGTCGGTATCTCCTGCAGATAAGCCATTGACACTGCATTTTGGCTCCTGCTAGATAACGTTGTTCTTGAACTAAATAATAAATATAATGCATATCACCCTGAGGTCAACTGGAAGAGATCATTCAAAGGGATTATATTGTCTTTGTACATAATTATGTTTACTCTTGTCTTATAAATGTCTTTTTTGTATAATAAAATGTCATTTTTTCAGGGTAAAATCCTTACATACTCGTAAATCTATCCAGTCACAAAGTAAGCTCTAATGGCTTGTGTTATGATTACTAGACGGCGATATATATAGTTATGTAAATAAATAAATATTTAAATAAATAGTAAACATCCGAGACTCAGGAACAAACATTCGTGCTTATCACATAAATATTTGCTCTTACCTGGCATCAAACCCAGGATCGCTAGCTTCGGAGGTAGGGTCACTATCAACTGGGGTAACCGCGTCGTCAGTGCATTACATGCATTCGATAAGATGCCTTTTTAATTTAAGTAAATTCAAGGTATAGAATCCTACTTCAAAGCAGGTGCCACATTAGAGATCATCTATTCCATACACCTATAATACTATCACTAGGGCTAACGGTTACTGTACAATTCGTCAAAACACATGTCACTGCGACCAACGTCACGAACTATGAGCAATTATCTCCCCCTAAACAATAGTCCACTACGAACTAGTTGTCACGCACACAATATTCAATCGCCAATTTTTCGTACATCCGCTCCGAATGGAAATTAACAGCGATTTCAGCAAATGACTCTCATTGTGCATGAAACAGTTACTCTACTGTAATTACGACTATTCAGTGTATTGTTCAAATGTTTCAATGAAAATGAAAAAAATATAAAACTGTGTTTTAATTTTGTTGACATGAGAAAGGTTTTTTTATAAGAACACATTTTCAAATTGAACAAAAGATTTGGAACAATATTTCGATAGTATCAAAGCACATAGACTGGTTTTGTTTATTTTGTGTCAATTTATACGCTATATTTTGTAGCACAAATGGCTGAAAATGGAAAAAAGATATTATTTAAGAAGACATGCTTATAACCGACTTTTCTTATTAAACCTATCGACCACATTAGCTGGAACTACTTTATGAAGCATTCAATTTACAAAATTATAATATCCACACCACCATGCTAAAAATAAGATCTCTATCAGCAAAAAAAAATCGAAATATTTCGAAACCTTCAAAAACAACTAAACTTAATTGCTATGACACTGTATTGTGTATTCGTTATTTTACAAAACCCAATCTCCGATAGCGGTGCACAACATGAATTATCCTTATAATTATTCAGTGCCTGCACATAATTTCAACAATAATTACTATGTTTCGGATAAACTGTAGCGCACACTGACTCAATGATTACGTCCGCTTACCGTTCCTGTAATTAAACATTTTAATAACTGTGCCAGTTAGGGGTCGGTCTCGTTGCGACCGAAAACGTGAGCAGATGATAAAGCTTCTGTGTTACTGGGCTGGACATATCTGCAAAATGATTTTGTAGGGAAACGTAATTCTTGATTGGGTCTGAAGAGATGAAGCAATCGTAAGGTAAAATTAGTGGCAGTAAGATAAGAATCTTCGGTTAACAAGATGGAAGTCCTACATAGTATTCAAGGTAGTAGTTAATTTTGTAGTGGTAGAGCCAAACAGTAATCCTCACTAGATGATTACTGTTCGAATGGGCCGGCTCGACCGGGGTAGTACCACACTCTCACAGAATATCGGCGTAAAGTAATAGCTTGCTATTGCGTTTCGTACGGTGAGTGACGAGATCCGGAGGCCTATTCCCTCATCCCCATCCCATCCCTATTCCCCATCCTCCCTAGACTGGCAACGCATTGGCAGCACCTCTGGTGTATGGGTAGAGGTGACCACTTTCCATCAGGTGAGCCGTCAGCTCGTTTGTCAGTCAATTGACATAAAACATAAAAAAGGAATGGAGGGCCTAAGGCACTGTTCAAATTTATGTATCTGAGGATGTTCAAATACAATCGGACACATCGTAGGTATCGTAGTACGAAAAATGCATTCGGCTGCTTTTATCTTGTAATAATGTCATATAGTTAACGTATACTTAACGACAACGATCTTGTAATTTGTGAGTTGAAAGCAATGTTATGAGTAAGACGCGACAGTGAAACGGATGCTTAACTAAAAATTCATATTAGCCTCTACCGTCGTGTCACGCTTAGTTCGAATAATGCACTAATTACTGCGCGGGCGCACTGCTTGACGACAATTTATTTCTCATTACCGCCCGTAGGCTTCGGCCCGATTTAATGACGATATTTTTATTTTTAATTTCGCTAATAGCACTTTAATTACAAACACGAGTACCATTGCCGTTGTTATTACATTGTTCTGTTTCGCAATTGAGATTTACAAAAAATACCACTTTATTTGACCGTCACATTTTTATCACATTGGGAAAACATTTACAATTATCTGCTCATCTTTATAAAATAAATAGCTTTAGCGATTCTCAAAGTATTTGTGTGATCACCGAGAAACGTCATACAATTTATTAAGAAACGCGACAATCGCGCACCAAATCATTCCACCCTAAAGACCCATTCACACATGCCTTTTGACCGTTCGATTTCGTCTTTTGTCTATCTCGAGTTTCAATTCGTCCGGCCATTGTGTCGCCCCGAGATGAGTGGACGGTCGTTAGCGGGATCTCCTCCCGTACAGATAAGGCTTGTACAAAGGAGATCGGGTGTAATCTGCGGTGTGGCTGTGAACGCGCGTTTAGAGAACCTGCCTATTAATTGTGCCCTTTTGTTGAGTGTTAGCGTTTGAGATCGCCTGATTTAGTGAAGAATTAGGATTCGAGAATGTTTTATTGGCTAGATAGGTATATTTTTTATCTAAATAAATAATTATTCAATTCAGTGATCATTATAACGTATTACACAAGTGCGAGTCGGACTCGCGCATGAAGGGTACCGTACCATTATAATCTAGCAAAAAAAAAAAACACGTTTGTTTTATGGGAGCCCCCGTTAAATATTTATTTTATTTTAATTTAATTATTTATTTTTGTAGTTAATATATGTACATCTAAATATTATGTGAATATTTCAAGCGTTTACCTGTTGCCGTTATCAATATCGAGCAAAAACGAGCAACAAAATCACGTTGGTTGTATGGGAGCCCCCTTAAATATTTATTTCATTCTGTTTTTTAGTATTTGTTGTTATAGCGGCAACAGCGCCTGGAAACAGACGGACAGATGGACAGACGGACAGCGGAGCCTTATAATAGGGTCCCGTTTTTACCCTTTGGGTACGGAACCCTAAAAAACGATATACATTGTGATACTTCACCTCTACCCGTGAGTTAAGATGTATGAAACATAACCGCATCGCTGAAACAGTGTGGTAATGATTATTAACCGACCTTAAAAAATCCGAAGGAGGAGGTTCTCAATTCGACGCGTATATATATATATTTTGCCCTGACCCCTTGCCTTTTGCTTTCAAGAGCGCGCTGAGCGCTGCCTTTTGAACTGGCTTCCCCACTATGTTTCATTTAATTTTTTGTCGTTGATATAAAATTTTGTATGTAACTTTCAGTGGCGAAGCCTGCCTACAAGCCGATTCCTGACGGCTTTACCAAGCTGGAAAGCTACGGCTAGCTGTCAGTGAACTCCATGTTACTCTAACTAAATGTCAGACCCGCACGTACCGTTCTAATTCTTCCGGCTTCCCTTAGGAAATCTTGGACGCTCCGCCACTGGTAACTTTGCATAATTAGTTATTAAACACTCGTGGGATCCCACCCACTCATGTTTTAATAACCCTTATTGTGCAATAGTTGCATAAATAACTATTGCATATGTAAAGGTTTGACTGCTAATCATAACACCTTATTTCAAAATAGGTATCAAACTCGACAAAATAGGTTACGTAATCATTTGCAATCTAGTGTAGCGAATAGTGGATTTTTAAAAGTACTCCTAGGTATTATTCTGTGGAAATATCAGTTGCATATTTGCAATATCCTGAGTTGTATTCATATTCATCAATAGCAAAATTGAGCAAAAGTCATAAAAACAAATAAATTAACGATATGACCAAATTCGTAATTGGATCCATATTACCGTTATTTCTGGTACAACTTATATGGAACGTTCGAGACACATTCACTATGGAGGCATAATATTCATTATCGTCACTCACACAATCATGTTGAGTAAACACATGCGTACTATTGTATTGTTTGTGAATGAGGACATTGTAGATGTCATGTAAGACAGAAGCGATATCGTCTGCAACAATCAATAAGCAGTTTTTTCCCCGGATATCGCATAATTTGATAGAAACTTGACGATGTTGAATTACTTTGATAGCAATGCAACAAATATGCACCTCGGGGATCTATTTCAAATATCAAGAATACTGTAAGCAAATTATTTAAAATTAATAACATCATTAGGGGATTGAAACTAATAATAATAATCAGGGGACAATCTTTCACTATAGTTATAGTGAAAAGATTTGAAAGGCCAAAAACGATAATGTATTTAATATTTAATATGTGCTATGGTTATATACCGTGAAATCCTCCAACATTGGCCATAAAGGTGAACTTTGACCGTAACCAGAAAATAACAAAATTTATTAATAACACCAATAGGTTGCAAGATAGGCCAGTTTTTAAACAATAGTTGAAATTTAACAATTTTTCTAGTATCACTAGCTGTGAGATCGTTTGTTAACTTCACTCACTGTATGACAGCTGCAGACAAAAATACCATAGTATAAAGAGAAGGGAAGTAGGTTATCTTCATACAAATGCACCGCGCGCGCCGCACGCACACTTAAACAAAATCTCGACCCGTTTCCCCTTACTAAGCGGGTCGAGATTTGTTTAAGTGTGCGTGCGGCGACGCATAGATACTTTGGCGCACACATACCTACAAGCCGCGCGCGGTGCGTTTGTATGAAGATAACCTAATTCCCTTCTCTTTATACTATGAAAATACCGTGTTGGAGTGTTGGTGAAAAATAACGGTGATGAGCAGGTAACATTGGCCACTGTGCTGTTCAGCAAAAATGGCTAGAATTTGTGGTTATCTTTTTATTAATCAATTAAGTCGTGGCTTTTTTTCAACCAGCTTCGGACAAATTTTTGGCATAGCTCTCTTAATACAGTGTGAATAACTGTTATATATTTCAGATTTTACAAGCAAGTGGATTATGTTAACAGGAAGTGGAGATACGGCAGCTTTTCAAATTACTTTAAAGGTATAAATTAACTTATTGTTTGAAGGTTTTTCGTGCTTAACTGTAAGGGATTTGTGTACACTTTACTTGGAAACCATATAATCTACACTTTCTCATATATTTTTCTGATGTGGCAACAGATTTTCTAGAAAAGGTTTCACTGGTACTATTTACAAAATTATTTACATACGGTGCGTTTTCAGAAAAAAAGTGTACCTACCTTTTTTTCTGGATTTGGAAATTTTATATTATTTCTACTCAGAATCAGAATTCTATCAATTTTAATATAAAAAATGTCGCTAATTATTCCTGGTAATTAATTTAATGATTCCGTTTTTGACCTTTCTTTTGTGACATGACATAAAGTCACATACGGGAATGGAAAAAATTAGGTACACTTTCCAATTAAAAGCAATCGTATTCAATATTCTGAGTAGAAATAAAGGTACACTTTTTTCTGAAAACTCTCTACAACATTGAAAGTTTAATTGACTTAATCTTTCTTAACACAATCTTCTTTGGAAATTCAATCTGTTGTTTATTGTTGTTTGTTGATTATTGACGAGTTACCACAATGTAGTCTTTGTTACTAGCTTTATACTTTTTGCATCATTTTATCACAAAGATTGCTATCGTATCTTGTTAAGAACCGCGACGTACATCTACGTCAACTATATTTCAAGCGCCTAATCAAGCAATATTCTTCTTAATCAACCCCACCCACTGGGGGTCGATTCAACCAACAAAGGAATTGATTAAGTAACTATACCTACCACGATATTACCCCGTAGTATTATTCCACTATAATAAAGAGGGATCGGTAACCGTGGTACTTAATGAGAGAAAACTTGATTAGAATTCGTATTAATCTTGTAATAAGTTGGGAAAGTTGGCTGATTGGGCAACGATAACGGATCTGATTATGCGCCAAGAGATGAGGGAAATTCGCGAAATATGAACAGTATATTATAAACATTATTTGTTGATCAGTTAATAAATTATGAGTAAAAAAGAGCCTGAATAATTTGAATACTGACCACAAATTAATAGCATTGGGATACGGAAAATAATTTCCCACAAAAAACGTATATGTTAAAAAGAAAGCCAAGTTCTTCTTTCATAACTATCAGGTCCAATCCAGATCAATGCTAAGTATCAAAATACATCTCTGACTAAAAGCTATGAATTTGTATGGTAGCCAGGAATACTCTTTTTATCGCTGTTTTTTAATACATTTATCATAAAAATATTGATTTTGACTTTTGCAGATTTTTTTGAGTAGATCTTTTATTTATTAAGAATTCTCATTAAAATATTATAATCTGCCTCCTTTTAGGTGGCATTTCGTTACTTTTGGTTGGTTGTACTAGATTACTACAATTTATTTTTCGTAAAAAGATAAAATACGTATACATTTTTAAAATTTAAGGTGTGCAAAGTAAAGTTTAAAATATTTAAAAAGTAGGCAAAGGAGCCGCATGAAAATACTTATTTATGCTTAGTTAAAGTTATATCAGTATTGCTGCTATAAATACTGAGACACAGGTTGTCTAAAATGGCTCGGAAAAGTTCATGTAATTAATGCTCGGCGAGCGCACGGATTATATCAAACTTGGCGTTTGCGCACTGCCATGCGTGTCGATTAGAAAAGTATATGAAAAGGGACATTCACAATACAAATCTCTCTATTTTATTCCAGCCTTTGTGTATCATTAGGACACATTACATAGGCAGCAGCAGCAAGCACATTAAACCTAACATTTATTTACTTAATTCTAAATTAACCCTTTGACATACTCCCGCCGTGAGTCCTTCATGTTACGCAAACATATTCTGTATCTATATGTACATAAGCGTGTTAGTAACACAATAACAGTTTATTGCCTTTTCTTGTTCATAGGAAATATTAATTAGGAAGGCGATAGGAGGGCAGAGTGACGCGTCGCGACATTTATTACTGTCTCGCACTCTGGCTAAGCCAACAATATATGTACGCATTTATATTATCTATGTTGGTGAATAAGAGGTTTAATTTTCGTTTTCTTTTTAGACCGAGCGAGCGAAGCGAGCGAAGCGTCTCCGTTTTAGCTTGGGCAAAAATGCTTTCGTAAGTCCAGCGGATGTCCGTCGGCTGTTCGGCTGTCCGGCTGTCTGTCTATTTATTCTCGTCTACAGGTCACAGTTCTTAACCGACACTCGTGAAATTTTGTGAGCAGGTTTGATAATTATATAGAATTTTTTGTCGATTCAATTTTGCGAAATTTTTCAAAATGGCGGAGATATAGGTGTTTTTGCAATTATAAACTTATTTGCGGTATTGGTAAACTGATCCGACCTATGTCGATGTATGGGGATATCAGTTTTCCAACGGCAAAGTTAAGTTTGTCGTGAGGTCTACAGCTCACGGAGCCACTAGTAATAAAATTGTCACATTTCTGTATTTGATGACACAGAAATATTAAATTATATTATATTATTAAATTTATGTCGTCATCATATGACAAAACACGTGAAACCAATTGTACCTACTACTTAATATCTTATTTGTACCGTGTCTTATGCGAATAAAATTCTGATTCTGATTCTGATTCTGATTCAGCTAGCCTCGTTGTTAGTGAGCCTACGAAGCTAGCGGTCCCGGGTTCGATCCCCGGTAAGGGTAAATATTTGTGTTATGAGGACATGTTTCTATGTATATACATACTTAGGTATGTAGATAAATAAAAACTCGTCGTCTAGTACCCATAACACAAGCCATTAGAGTTTGCTTTGGGACTAAATTAATTTGAGTAAAAATTGTCCCCTGATTTATTTATTTGTTTAAGAAAAGCATTGATATAATTTCTTTCAATTTTCTTTTACAATTGAAATACAATTTGTTTCATCGATGTTGAACTTTAATAAACCAAATTCAGTTAAATTCTTTACATTAAAAACAAAGCGTCATTATTTTTTTTACGCTACAATTTTTCCCCTTCGGCCGTCTACGCAACTGTAGTTTCGTAACTGGTTTCGATGAAGGAAGTATTCCTCCTTGCACGTAACTAGTTTCGATGGAGTAATTCTTCCTTTTACGAAACCACGGTTTTATTACCCATGTACTTTTCGGATTGGTTATTAGATAATTCATAACCTTATTATAAGATTTACTTTCCGGAATTTCTACCGGTTTTTAAACCACAACACTCATTATAAATTCAGCCAACCCAAGCTGATACAGCTTAACTAATTAACTTGGGGAGCTCGGCAAAGTTGGGCGTTAAGAGCGAGCGCTAAGTAGACCAAGTTGGGCTTGTGTTGGACTGAAGTTACGGTGTTATCTAAATGAGACCATCTTTCGTTATATAAGCTAACTTAATTAAGAACTAGCAGATGAGAGTGGGCACCGGGCGGGCGGCGGTTGCGCGGTGGTAACAAGTTGGGAGAACTTTTAAAGTTATACTTTGTTTTATCTTCATTGTAATGTAGGAAAGTGGGAAATTACGTTAAAAAACATATTTTTAATGGTTCCGTACCCAAAGGGTAAAACGGGGCCCTATTATTAAGACTCCGCTGATGGCCGTCCGTCCGTCGGTCACCAAGTTGTATCTCATGAACCGTGATAGTTAGCCCGTTGAAATTTTCACAGATAATGTTATTTTTTTTGAAAATGAAAAAGTTTCTTGCGGTACGTTCAATAAAATGGTAGTATTTGCAATGATTTTAGGTCGAAGTTGTAAAAACAACAGCGCCTCTATTCGGGACCGCTAAGTGGTATTGCAGAGATTCTCATCCTACTCATCTGCACGATGCGTAATGCGTAAGACCGGGACGCGAATCTCGCTCGCAAGTCGCTAAAATATCACATAGACGTTCCCGAATATATATTTCACACACTTTTTTATATGGTTACGTATCGTTTTATATTAATAATATTAGCTTCCGCCCTCAACTTTGTCGCCTGGACACTCTAATCACCTAGCGGTATGAAATATACTTTACGACCTATTCTCATACCTACCAAATATACATAAAAAAACATAATAATCAGTCATGCGGTTTCGGAGGAGTGCGACCACAAACACGCGTGACACGAGATTTCTAAATATAAAGGATACTAATACATTTTCTTACAACAATTTGGTTTCATGATAAGTTTTATTTTCTTATTTATTCAATCAAAATATCGTATTCATCTTAACCCCAACATTTAGCAAGTGTAAATAATATATCAAATATTGTTCATAAACGAAAAAAATTACTATTACAAAAGTTTTCTTGTTAAAATTTCTGCGAAATATTTTCCATTAAGATCTCGCACGATCTCGACTTTCCTACCATTCTACATCATACCACACCGCTTCCAAGAAGGCTGCTAAACTAAGTGCCGTCTTTTATGTGTGCGTTCGGAGCAAGTGTTTGTACGCGAGAAAAATAGCGTGCATGTGTGCGTGCGGTGTATGCAATGGATTAGTTATAATAAAAGTTTTTGCAACACATGTCACATATTAAACACGACGGCAGTTAATAGCTGCAGGAATTATAAAAGTTGCCAAATGACCTTTGTTGTTTTGGTAATGCGATTAAGACAATATATGTGGCTGCGAACTTATTATCTACTTATTAAGATCGATTTTTTGTTGGCTGTATTATGCACCTTAACATGAAATAAATTAAATAAAAAAATCCCATTATTATTTAGTTTTCATTGCAATTATTCATCAGATGTTATTATTATTATTGTTATTATTAGATGCGCTTGAATATCAGCCTCAGGAGGTCACGGGTTCAAGTCCCGTTAAGGAAAAGCTTTGTACGATAAGCACGAATGTATGTAACCGAGTGCTAGTGTTCAAGATATTATTATATTATTGTTATTATATGTCGACTTTTTCTATATTGGTTATCTTAATAACGTCCTTTATAATTAAAATATTACTCTTAATTTTCCAGGCCACCATTCCTATGGAAAGACGGCGAAATAACAATTATATTTTTGTGACAAAAATAGATTTATCTCAAACCGAACATTAATTTTTTCGTAGCGTTAAAGAATAAAACATCGATTCTTATTTCCTCTGCCTACGGCGTAGCTCGTAGCACGTAAGCAAATAAGGCCGGCCGCACACGTTAATAAACCCTCGTATGACATCGGCTAATTACTTATGTAAACGGTGCTACATGACCTTTGGGGTTATTTGGTGAGTTTAATTGATATCTTCGTAAATATTTGATGGTAGCAAGAGTCAGGATTGTATACATTGCACTAAAAGAGATAATAAGATGTTTACATAATTATAATGAACAAGTAAGAAACCGAAACATATAAAATAAATTTATCATCAATATAATAAAATTAAACAGTGGTATGTCATTCCCATTTTATCATTTGTCCTACGTTTGGTTTTATTATGTGCCGGACGGTACTTAGGAGTAAGGTTAGTACAGCTTCATTAAACTCAGTTGATTTTTAAATAGTGGCAGTGGGCGGGGCACGTTGCTCTTAGAACAGCGCCTCTATTCAGGAACGCTAAGTCATTCTGTAGCGATTCGCTAGCAAGATTTCTCATTTCGCTCTTACGCATTACGCGTCGTGCGGAAGAGTGGGATGAGAAATCTCGTTTACGAGTCGCTACAGAATCACTTAGCGTTCCCGAATAGAGGCGCAGATGGCCGATGAGGCCGAAGAGTTATTGAGTGGCGACCTCGTACTGGAACACGCCGCGTGGGCAGACCACCCACATCGTGGACTGAGGCCCTAGTGAAGAGTGCGGGACTCCGCTGGATGCGAGCAGCACAGAATCGGTTGTTATGGTGATCATTGGGGAGGCCTAGTTCCAACTGGAAACGTCTATCGGCTGAAATGATTACGATGTTTTTTTTTTCATTAGAAATTTGTTACAGCAAGTGACAATTTTGTCTAGATTCTTTGATGACCTAGAAATTGGTCGATGTAACTTTTGTTCTTGAACTGCGTCATGTTCGCTGGCTCATTATCACCGGAGTCACGCAAAAAACAAAGAAACGAAGGACGTACAATTACATTGAGCTTACTAAAATTACCCATACCAGTAGCGATTATTTCTGTCAAATTATAGTTTTCGAGTAATTGTTACCCCTTTAGCGACATCTGGTGCTGATGACGTGAGGTGAAAGCGACAGACTGTCACCTACTTAACACTGAGTGTATTGTTTTATTATTTGAGCTGTAGCTTTGGAATGACCTGTGTAAGGGTAGGGCCCTACACCAAGCAAAACCTAGGGACCGAACTTCATTTGACTTGCTTGATTGTGTGCTATTTCGCATTTGTCTATACAAACCCACCGAAAGCGATTTTCAATCGCTTAGGATAAGTAAGACTCTACTCTTTTCAGACGCCTCCGCTTGTTGAAAAACAAATGCCGATTATTACAAAAAAAAAAACTATCAATTAATATAACAATGACTTGGCAACAAAATCATACTTTGGAGACACAATCTAGAAAATATTATTAAACATAAATTTTATTTTATAGCTCCTCTGCTGCACTGGGAGTGAAGAAATAGCATAGAATGCGTACACATGCTTATCATCCTGGCATGTCGTGAAAGTCGACTAAGGGACGGGTCCTTTCCAACATGGTGGACTATCTGTATGGGCGATGGGCTGATCACCTGTCACTATACGGTTCATCATACTATCTTAGGACTAATTAATCGAACGTGGCCACAAGTAGTCTTGTGGTTCTGCCCACCCCATTAGGGATTTCGGGCGAGATGCTATATATGTATGTATGTATTTTATGCAAATTCATTTTGACATTCCTTGTAGAACAGCTGGCCGATATGGGGTCGAGAAGTTCTTAAGTGGCGATCACGTACTGGAGGAGAGAGAAAAAGCGTGGGCGTGAGTGTGATGAAGTTTACGGGCCTCCGATGGATGAGAGCAGGAGTGTGATTCACTATAATAACACTTGGTTCATAAACTCACTGGCGAGCCTAGTTCGACCCGTTAGTGCGTATAAACTGCATGTTCGTGCGTGTCTTCGACTTTGGTCGTATTTCGACGCAACTGGCCATCGACGTAGGTACGTAACTCCGCATAATGCCTACGAGCGCGCGGGTCAATTTATGTCGGATGATATGAGAGACGAGATTTGTTAGAGACATAACATCAGCGCAGAATCGGTCGTTGCTGCACATAAGCCTCCCACAATGATCGCCAATCATTGTGGAAGGCTTATGTGCAGTAGTGGACGTCTTTCGGCTGAAATGATGATAGTAAGATACTTGGGCAACAACTACAAAGCAAAATTGATGCATGTACATTTGATATTGAAAATAATCGTAATCTTAAAATAATATGTTTGTAATAGGGCACCCTAAAGCAAGTAAACCGCGTAAACTTAACAAGGGTCAATCGAGGTCAAGCTCAAGGGCGGGATGTGAGAAAGGATGGAATGCCAATGACCCAAAATTAGCAATTATCACAACCTCTCGTATCCGTTTCAGGGTATTAGATGTGATTTGGCGGAAGATATGGTTCAAAACGATTAGGATTCTATGAAAAAAAATAGTTTATTGGATGTACCTTAAGAATACCCTCAATGGTTTTTAAAATTGTTAATATATAGTAATAGTTTGAAGGTACTATTCTGACTTTAAGAGCTTATTATAGATCGAAACTCCGAGCATTGCTGTACCTATCCATATAGCACGTTGGGTGACATTGAGCTTGCTCGAAGATCCATAGTTTCCAAGATTCTTCTCCATAAGTCGTCAGTATCAGTGGTCAACGGAACAGTATGTGCGAACCTTAGACATTTGTTAATATATTAATAAAAGGCAGCCCTGCTCACTTCTCACAAAACCCCGTCTCCAGTCATTAAACTGAACCAATTTCTTTAACTCCCACGTACAGTATTAATATCACCAGCTCACTTTTTGTCGCATCGCAATTAACGTGGCCTAGGTGTAAAAACTGTAAGAAAACGACTTTTTAATTGTCTGAGCGATGGCTGGGCGTGCTTTGTCGCGTTGTCTCATCCTGTTATTACGGATAATTGCATTACGGTTCGTTACGGAGGAAAAAGAGCAAATACCTTTTAATTGACATATTACTTTCTTTGTTCTCAACACGTGCTGCGGTCGCACGGCAGCGTTTGTCATATCCGCTGCGGACTGCATCGAACATTGACGTGCCTAATGCCTTCTAGATTAATTATGTAGTTATGAAAAAGATATTTTGCGCCTTTTTATTTGTAACTCATTTTTTAGGGTTCCGTACCTCAGAAGGAAAAAACGGAACCATTAGAGGATCACTCGTCTGTCTGTCTGTCCGTCTGTCACAGTTACTTTGCTCCAAAACTACTGGACCGTTCGAGTTGAAATTTAGTATACATATGTAAGTAAGTCGGTGACCACGGACGTGCATTGTAAATAAATTAATTTTAAACATGGGAGCCACTTTCGAGGGTAAATTAGAAAATAAAAAAATAGTTTTGCAAACTATATCTTTTTTTAATTTAAAGATAAATAGGTTGGAAGTTATTTCCCGCCTTATTTCTGAAACTATTGGGCTTAAGATTTTGAAAAAATACAGAAAATACTTCTTTACTTATAGATGACAGCGTATATGGTATTTAAAGTAACATAGGAAATTTCAGATAATCATGTACGGAACGGAACCCTCTCCACGCGAGTTTAACTCGCACTTGTCCGGTTTTTTTTATCTTGGGCTTAACATCCATGACTCGGGTACAAACAGTGGTCATCACACAAGGTTTGCCACTAACGCGATTCGAACCCGCAACCTTCGGCAGAGTAGGCGGTTGCACTGCCTGCGCCATCAAATCGGTCCATTTTTAACCGACTTCAAAAAAAAAAAGGAGGAGTTTCTCAATTCGGTTGTATTTTTTTATATTTTTTTTATGTTTGGTACATCAGAACTCCGTCATTTATAAACGATTTTGAAAATTCTTTTTTTAATCGGTAGGGTATACCTCCAGTTCAGCCCCGTTGTCATCAAAGTCGAGTTATGATTAGAGGATCTATGAGGAATCGATGGAACTCTTCAAATATTATAGGCAAGCATAGAGCAATTTTAGTATTTTCTGTAATAACTCAAGCAGTTACGTTCCAAAAGCATATTTGGTGAAGTGGAACTGTCGATGAAGACTATAGATGATCACCGGAACTCCTAAATGTTGAGTATTTCACGGTTCGCGAAAATGTCCATGAAAATTCATGTAGTAAAATTGAAGAATCAGGAGAACTCCTCAACGATTGACATCTTTGCACCGTGGATAGCAACAGTTTGTAAACGGCGATGAGCAATTGGCATTATACTATTGTTACTTATGCAGTAAATGTGTGTCGTTAAATCACAGGATAATAAATAAAATGTGAACAAAAAAATGTAGGTACTTTTCAAAGGCTATTTGAAGTCGGTTTTTTTATTTTATAAATTATAGATTATGTATATTACTTTAAGCGTTTCTAGTGTATAGTAAGCTATCTTATTTACTTAAAAGCATGGTAGAGAATAAATTAGGCAAAAATAAAATAACCTTTTGCTATTCGATTGACAAGCACAGAATAAAAGTATGATTATTTAAAAAACTTTTTGTAAACATTCAGCGGCATTTATTTTTCATGTGCCCGAGTTATTTGGTAATACTCACGCACTCCCAGCCAATAATGTGTGATAGCACTTTTGGGAATGATTTCAGTGCTCGAATCCGACTGGTTGGGTTTATATAGTAAAAGTGAGATGGGACAATCTGCACTGATAATAATCGTGTTGTGTTTATTTATTTTTATTATCAACAATCACTCACTAAAAATAAAGTAACTTTATAAACGAGAATGGTTTGCTAAAAGCATAAAAAAGTTTAAGAGGCGTTTTACAATGCTGAGCGGGCAACGTCGCATTTTCACGTTTATCTCCATTAATTGAAATTCTGTGAAATTCAAATGTATTTATTGCGTACACAATATGGAAGTTTTCTGAAAATTCTATTAATTCGTCATTTACATTATAAAAAATATTAAACACATATTTTTTTCTTTTGTCGATTAAACAAAAAATGACGAAGATATAGTGCGTTGAAGTTTCGCGTGACCTCACGAATTTGCACACTTTATACCAAGTGGGGACTTATGATGTCCTAAGTCCCCAACCCGAACTTTGATGCGCGTTATCTGTGTCAATTTTGATTGATTTGATAAAGTAAAAAATACGTGTTCAATATTTTTTGATAATATCCTGGACGGACTAATAACGGACTTATTAGAATTTTTCAGAAAACTTCCTTATAACATGCCTCATCATGACAAAATATAACATTTCACACATAGGTATAAAATACACCAGATGGACACGGATGGTATATTAGATTGAATTTTTGAACAGAAACACACGAGAAATGTGATGTTGCTAGCTCAGCTTCGTAATACGCCTCTTAATTCCTAACGAAGGCTTTTTCGTATAGCGCTGGTATAGTCAAAAGGCATGTGAAAAAGCCCATGTAGACTACTAGCAAAATATATATTTTCATTTACCGGACTTAATTTTGAATTTGCAATATTTTTTTGATTCCCATCTAGACACTAAACAGATACCATAATGCTAAACTAAATGCCTTGTTCAAGAACCGAAATTCATAGTAAATTATCAAGTCAAGTGACGTTTAAAGTTTCAGCTCTCACAATGTTAATGTATTACTTTTTCATGCTGCTTATTTTATTGAGAGTACGAAGTAATCCGACATGACAAAATTACCTTCCCAAAATCCTGTCATTTGTAACCCACACCGAATTCAAAAATTATGTTAAACACAAAATAAGGCGCGTAATTATCATACAGAACCGTCGTGATTCTATTGTAGGCAAAAAGAAACTTAATCATGAGAAACAATAATAACGACTCCCAAAATGAGTGTTGGTGTAAGTACGGGAGCCACGCAACTAAACTTATTTGTTACTTTTTAATACTTTTTTATAAAATCTCACTAAACAATTTCAGATCTTACATACCTTCACATAAAGTATAGTTTTGTGTGGGTTGTGCTAATGATTTCACTATTGTTAAGGCTGTATGACTATCAATTATGGTCATAGTGTATGGAATAGCATTGTGATCGGGCAGTAGCTCTCATTCGGCCACTCCGATTGAAATTAAAAAACCGATATAATTTGAGAAGTTATTAGTGATGTGAGGTGAGTTTGCCGAATCTAATGATGTAATTACATTTTTTATTGAGAAAAAAATAAATAATTATATCTGTACTTGCCCAGACAAAAAGACAATTTAATTATATCATGAAACAAAGTCACAATACAAAGTTATACAGTTAGCTGTAATTAATTTGGCTTTATTTAATAGTTTATAAATTTATATGAAATGCATCTATTGACGGAATGTAACATATGTGTGTTTTGATATAATTATGTTACGAAACAGATGCTTATCCTAAGTAGCCCATTCCATTTCATCCATGGCAATTTTAATGCAAATGATGTCAATCAAGCACATTTTATGCACAAATTTACAGAGTGTGATGATGATAAGTGAATAACTAGTTCATATTCCGAAATAACACATACTTAATATCTTCGTTAATGAAATAGTTCCCGTGGGAATATTCTATATACTACACAGATGAAATCAAATAAATTGTCCAAATTGATTTTCACGTCAGAAATATAAAATATCGATAACCATCCCAACACTAGCCGCCGTCCGGCATTAACACGTCACTTGTAGAGATGATAATAGCCCAGGAGCCGTGCCCCAGTTAATTGCTTTAATAACTTCCTGTGTCAAAATAACAAAAGAGCGATGCGGTATTAACAAAACGAATAATGACGCTCGCGTGGTGCCGACTCCTGGACTATGTCGTGATTACTACACAATTTGTTAAACAAGAAAGCAGTGAGATTGAATAAATTTTATTCATTAATTGTGTTTTAACTTACTAAGTTAAAAATGCTAATTTATAATTGGTGTTTTGATAAGTGTGTACTCGGTCGTTTCGAAGCCTTAATAACTCGTTCGTAATTTGAATGTCGTTATAAATTATGAATTTGTTATTTTAAAATATTTTTCTCTTAAATTTAAGATTTCTTTGAATCATCTTTTATAACTTGCTATTACTTCAACGCGGGCTATTAGCTCGGGCCAGCTCTTGATAGATATCATCTTTACTAATCTGTTTGTTCCTAATTATCAGTAATCTTCATCTGTATCCAAAATGATTCTAGAAATGGAAAGTATAACAAAATACTTAATATCTAAATCATCCTTTAATATCAACGGGCCAGCAACACATGGTATGAATATTCTTTACCGTACGTAGAAGGAAGTGCGTCGACTTACTGCGCGAAAGGGTTGGTCACGGTACGGGAAACTTGTACGTTAATAATTATTATATCATTTTCAAGCCCTAATGACACCCATTACGCTTAAAAATGGAGTCAACATACTTTACATACTTGGGGTTTTCATATTTGCTTCTGGAATGACCGCCGCGGTTCTCGAAAAAGTTTCTGGCGCGTACAATAAGAATGTCAAATGAGTTCAGTCCAGACGGTCAGGACTGAGATTTTCTCACTGAGCTAAAATATAGGGATTTAAATAAGTGCGTCATTTAATATCGTCAAGACTGGCAAGTATACTCCGCTCCTCTGCTGCACTGGGAGTGAAGAAATAGCATAGAATGCGTGCAGATGCTTATCATCCTGGCATGTCGTAAAAGTCGACTAAGGGACGGGTCCTCTCCAACACGGTGGACTATCTGTATGGGCGATGGGCTGATCACCTGTCACCATACGGTTCATCATACCATCTTAGGACTAATTAATCGAACATGGTCACAAGTAGTCTTGTGGCTCTGCCCACCCCATTAGGGATTTCGGGCGTGATGTTATGTATGTATGTATGCAAGACTGGCAACGCATAGGTAGAGCCTCTGGTGTAAGAAACGTGTATATATACAGGTTGGGCCTTAAGTTTTTGCAAATAGCAACACAGATTTTTTTGTAAACTATTAATTGTGCGGTACAAAGGATGACGGGAAATTAAACGCCATTTTGTACATTTTTGTCTACGGTGGACCGTTTCACAGGAAAGCAACGTGGTTATTGTGTTAAACACTTTAAAAAAAAACAGTCTTACGCAACTATGCGATGCCTTTTTATAATAAGATTGAATATGGATTACGCCGTATAAGTTAGTGTCCCAGCATCAATTTAATCAAAGTTGTGGTCAATAAGTTTAAAGAAACTGGTTCAACAACGAATATTAAGCAATCAGGGCCGTTTCGTAGCAGAAGTGAAGATTGTCAGCATCTTTTCATACAAAAGCACTGGATGGGCTAAAAATCAAGTATGACGTTTCTTAATTTAAGTTTAGTGACTTTTAAATTTAGGGAACACACCTTCTAATTGGCCCGAATATATTGCTAGTGAACCCATGTTAGCGTCAATATACTGGGTCAAAAAGAGACAAGAGACTTTAATTTAGTTTCAAGCAACAAAGGTTTGCAAGTGCGACCCATTTGTAAGATTAATTTTATACAATTTTAATCGCTCCGTAAATAATAATTCTCGCAGCTGCGCCTTGAAATAAACATTGTCTAATTGTGTTTAGACTCATTACAAACCCTTCTAAGATCGCACGTGTTTGACCTTGTCTCTTAAACAGATTCGACATCGATCGTTCTGTCTCAACCACGAGGCATAGTGTCGAAGAGGATAGCTGCCAGAACTTTATTAGTCGGCATCGTCATTGCTTTGGGAAAATAAATTTTAACATGCTTCTAGCAAGGTTAAGTTTGCTGGACGTCTATTTCGAGATAAGAGCTTTTTCAAAGAAGTGACAATATGTATGAAGGGCTTGATAAAGGCCCTTAATTACCGATGTCTAGCGCTACACGAGTCCACACGTGCTTGGCGAACATAGTGTTGTAATAAACGGTACCAGACTATTACAATACTCATTTTCATAGAAAACGAGGCCATTGAATTGATGTTTTTCTCAATAACATTTTGATGGGCTGGGGGATTTTACATTATGAGAATAGCGATTTTTCATAGGTAAAAAAATAGTAATTCTAATTAGTCCGTCAGTTAATTATCAAAAAATATTGAACACGTTTTTTTTGCTTTATCAAAACAATTAAGATTTACAAAGATAACGCGCAACAAAGTTCGGGAGTGGGGGCTAATGACGTCACTTAATGGTAAAAAGTGTACAAAGTCGTGACGTCACGCGGAACTTCAACGCACTATATATCTTCGTCATGTTTTGTTTAACTGACAAAAGAAAAAATATGTTGTATATTTTTTTATAATGTAAATGACGGATTAGAATTTTTCAGGAAACTAGCCTATCCTTGATTGGCTTTTGCTTGACCACAGTCTCACCTGATGGAAAGTGATGACGCGGGTGGAATGCAATTGCTCAGGAAATGCTTCTTTTTACTCTAAGGGTTATTACATACATACATAGCATCACGCCCGAAATCCCTAATGGGGTGGGCAGAGCCACAAGACTACTTGTAGCAACGTTCGATTAATTAGTCCTAAGACGGTATGATGAACCGTATGGTGACAGGTGATCACCCCATCGCCCATACAGATAGTCCACCATGTTGGAGGGGACCCGTCCCTTAGTCGACTTTTACGACATGCCAGGATGATAAGCATCTGCACGCATTCTATGCTATTTCTTCACTCGCAGTGCAGCAGAGGAGTTAAGAGGAGGAGGGGTAAGGGTTATTATGCGTGAAAATAAAGGAAGTAAGTTGGACGAGGTGAAACTGGTGCTGAAAGATCGTTCGCTTGTTTGGTGCAACTGTCCAGACCCGACCACTCCAAAAGCAGCAATGTAACTTTTGTCACTTTCGTCTCCGACTTTAGCCGAGAATAGCCGTTAACTGATTTTAATCGTACTGTATCAAGCGTTGCGACTCATGGTGACTACTGACCAGTCCGCCAAGAGAGGACCCTCTGCTAAGCAGTGAGTCCTATATAGGCCTATAATTATAAGGTATAAATAGAGTGAACAAAAACACAGTCAAACATTGAATCGTCATGTTTGTAATTATTATGTACACGATCACTCAAAGTTGCAATTAACAATTCCATCATTATTATAATTAAATACGTATAGTAACGTGTGCTTCAGTGTTGAAACACGTGAGAAATTACAACGTACGCTACTCACAATAAGTGCTAATTGCATACAACAAAAATATGTACGGATGCTATCGACTTAAGTTATATTATAACTTAACAGACACTTAACGCCAATTATGTTGAACCAAATTAGTTTTGCCGACGCCTATGCTATACACAGCTATTTACAACTTTATTACTAAGTATTAAAGTCCTGTTTCTTACTCAAACAAGCAGTTGATGGCACAGATAAAATAGAAAATAACCTAGAGAAAGGGGGAAGGCATTTCTTGATAAATTATAATACGTAGAATTTTAATGTTCCGTAAAAGGTAATAATGCCTTTATAATTTGTTTGCTTTATTGTCTACTTTGCATTTTATTGTATTAAATTGGAGTTAGTTTTTATTGTAAGAGTGTTTTGACACGTGGCATTCCCTGTATTTAAATTAGGATAATGGTTATTTAATCATCCTTAAATTGTAGCGATTTAGATTTTATTATGATTCTTTAAATTCAAATTAAAGCGAAATAAATTTAATTGACTTTAATTTCTCTTAAATTAGCAACTTCGTTGCATCTTAAGATGTTAAATCATTCGAAATGATATTTCACTCTTTAATCATACAAAAATACAGAAACCGCAGAATAAATTGGCGACAGTTAGCAAATAAAACCCAAAGGGATAGCCGTTTATTAAAACTCGTACAGCCGACCTCTGTGAAGGTTTAATTGAGGCTTTGCATCGAGTACAAAACGCCTAATTGTACCTTCAAGTGTTTATTGTAAGAACTCTTTCCGATGCGGAGATAGAATCACTAGAAGTGCCATAGACTACCCTAGCAGCACACGAGCTATATAATAGCTTACACAGAGTGATAATGGTTATATAAGCTCTCATCTCATACAGCTTGTGTGCTGCTTGGGTGAAGCTCACTTGCACCATAATCTTAAACATATTTAAATCGTTAAACACGTTTAAGTTCTGTCAAATTGTATAGAACTGTCAGTTGTTAAACACAATTATGTAGCTTAAAAGCACAGAATAGAAGTACTAACTTACAGAAGAATCACTGTCTAACAAAACCGGTGTTAAGATACGACAATATGCCTAATCATCCCTTCTATTTCCGTCGCATAAAACGGGCTTTTTCATGTACGCTAGGGTTGTCAGTTTTTTATCCGCGTCACCCGTCTAGGCTACTTGATGACGCACGAATCAGCAAGCGAGCGAGCGAGCGGCAACCTACTGCGGTTTACAGCTCCGAGCAACGCCACGGCCGAGTGTACGTAAAGTGAAGAGTGAAACCCGCCTGCTAAAAGCAAAAACCTAATTCTGTGACTAGATACTGAAAAAGATGTTTTCCACGAAAACATTTTTAATAATAAGTATTTAGTAGTCACATATAAAGAAAGTCTTTACCTATAAGCATGAAAAGTATGCTATTTTTTATTTTATTGGAAAAAAAATTATGACTATTGTGCGTTTATGTCAGTCAATTTCTAGGTCTTCTCTGTGAAAATCATTTATAAAATATACCGTATAAGACCCAATCTATTCAAAATATTACCATAAAATAAAATATTCGAAAAACCATTACCTACAAGTGATATTCGTACTCCCGTACAGTATCCAGTATCTTAACGTCCATGTACATCATGGTCCTCGATTCCTGCGAGTTTATACCCTGAGGTAAATTGCGCCCGAGACCGCAACAAGACATTACCATTGTGAAAATGACTAGTATGCAATTAGCTTTATAATGAAATGAATAAATTCATTTTTTGTAAATTATGTTAATCCTTACCAGATTTAACATCTGTAGCGGTACTAAATGAGCTCTCTTGAAGCAAGTGTGCAACAGTTATTATAATTTTAATTGTAAATATGGCATCTGTCTGTCACAGAGTTCTCCTTAGTGCAAAATGAAACATCTTTATTTTTTGTGGCTTCAATTATATTCGGTACAGTTACGTAGGTACTTATTGTGGTTAAGTAGTTTCGACCATTGTTGGTATAATAAGGGCTTTAAGTAACACTTGTCATAATGATTGATGCCTCGTTACATACACCATACTGATGTTTTACAAAGATTCGCAAATATTTGCGAAGAGTACCTGTGATAATGAGCCTGAGATATTAACGACAAATCGACATATCTTTTCAAGCAATACCTTTAATCATGGACCTTTCACTGTGCTATCCACTATGTTTTACGAAAGGATCTACTAATAGAGCATATTGTTTTTTTTTCTCATGTTTACTCTACTATTTGGTATGATAGAGAAAATTGGACTTCTTTTCTCCTATTTACTCTACTAGTAGGCATCATAGAACAAATTGGACTTTTGCTTCATTAGCAAGTCTGTGTAGCTAATTGTCTAAAAATCATCTGGGACAAATTCAAATAGGTTGGAATAGGCAAATAAGTCAGGACTAGGCTAGTGTTATAACCTGCGAGGACCAAACTACGCAGAAACAGGAGCTCCATCAACCTTGTGGCAGAGTTAAAGAAGAAAAGAAGTCCAGGCGCCTCATTCGGGAACGCTAAGTGATTCTGTAGCGACTCATAAACCAGATTTCTCATCCCACTCTTCCACACGACGCGTAATGCGTAAGAGAGAGATGAGAAATCTGGCTTACGAGTCGCTACAGAATCACTTAGCGTTCCCGAATGAGGCGCCAGTTTTCTCTATCATATCTATTAGGAGAGCGAGTAGAAAAGGAGTCCAATTTGCTCTATCGAACCAACTACTTGAGAAAATAGGAGAAAAATGTCGAATTTGCTCGTTTAGTAGCTACTTTCGTAGAGCATAGTGGATTGCTACACCTTTCACTAATTGACGACGAAGTTTGAAATTAAACAAGCGTGTCGTGTTATGATTATGACTGAACTAGTCCATCACCCCCTTATTACTCCAAGCAAACTCTCACCTATCGTATCAAGCCCCCGATCGCGGAGGCGGCTCCTAAATGACTGCTAATGAGTGTTTTTATTATTTTACAGCTGTAAAATAATTTCTTATAGCGCCTCTTTATACCTAGATAAACATCGAAACTCGCTTCGCACCTCGATCTGATAATCGAATTAATGCTCTCATACTATTTCACGCCATTTTATTGCTTTCTGTATGGATAATGCCCGGTTTCGAATCGTAATTTCGGGTTATCGGTGCGCACGATTGAATCGATCTGGATTTTTTGGACTGTACGGAAGTTATGTGATGTTGTTTATGACGGCAGTATGAATTTTTAACGATTGCAGAATTTGAATAAAAATCCTAATTAATTTACTAATTATATATGTTTGTTTCATTTGTCCATTACACATTTATTATAAACGATTGGTGTTCAATGAAAAGACAACATTTTACATGTCTAATTAATTAATGCTTACATTGCCAATGGTACTGTTGATAGTCTTAAAAATAGGAAAATGTTTAAAATGAACCAAGTGTATTCTTCATTCTGACCAAACAATGCTTTGACGGAACCCCAAAAATAAACAACCAAATCCAGAACCTGTGGCAAGTTTATTATTAAAGGTAGTACCAGAACGAAACAATCAGCAGTGGCCATCGGCTGATCGGCGATCCCGATAACACGCCCCGCGCCCAAATAACGCAAGTATTAAGCAAAATGTATTATAATGAACGACTCTTTAATTCAGACTGTTTATCTTTTGTGTTATAACGACCGTCCAGTGTTGATGTTTCTTAATAACATATAATTTCACTTTCCGAGTTTCCGAATTGTGTTCGACATTGTCTAATTTGATCAAATTTTCGAGTTCCATGAATTTTGTATGAGCGCGTAATAAGAACGCACAAAACATCTTAACCCGATCAAAGCGATATCAATGAGGAGGGCTTGCGAGAAAACATTTGCTCGCCGTCGGTGGCGATTAAAACGGAATTAACAAAACAGAAAACTTTTAGAATCGAGAGAAAAATGACAGATATAAGGCGTTGAAAAGCCGCACGCACGCGCGCCACTTGCTGAATTCTAAAATTAAATGTATATTTACATTGAGCTATCGAGAGCGCGTAATTAATACAATCTTTGTTAGAGGGTAATTTGCCAGAGCTAATGCCGGCGTGTGTAATCTTCAAAGGGGATTTAGGAACACGCGTTCTATTCTATTTCAGTCATGTTCAGAAACAGAGAAATATTTACAATCTCAGTGGAACACTCGGGCGCATCCGACGGTCGTTACGCGCGAACGTATCGATCTGACTCAGTCGCGGGATTCGATTTGATTGAAACGGGAACATGTTTGGATGCGTTTGCGGTTTTAATGGTACGCTCTTTAATATGTAGGTTATTGATAATAACTTTATTTGCATAAGTTAAGGGATTTACATTATCTTTCAAAATAAATGGAAGTTTTAAATGTAAATTGATAATAATGATAATCAAATCCGAAACAAAAAACGAAATTGAAAATGTTATAAACATGCTCAAAAATTCAACATCTTAAAATATAAGTAGAACGACATAAAACATAATTAGAATGTTTGACGTAAAACAAAAAAATCGTCCACATACATAGATATTTCTATTTTGAAAATCATTATTTTTCCTAAATACCTCCACTTTCATTAATTTCAGCCCACTGGTTGGCAATGCAGTGGGTAATTAAAAACGAAAATAAACAGAGCGGTTCGAATCGTAAAAGATCTATGACAGCTAAAAAATAGTACAGATGAACGTCGGGCTGTAAAACCGATTCAGTCACAAAAATAAATCAACCGGTTACAAAATATTAATTAATGCTATTATTTGGGCCCACAGGTGTTTTGTTCATGTAAATTGATAGAATAACAAATAAAAAAACATGCGTGAATTACTTATTAAATCATGAAACTTTACAGTTGCGGTAACTGTTCACCTTACTTCCCTTCAAAAGTTTCGGTGCTTTATTATGGCACTAGGCAAGACTTCCAATATACTGTTGAACGCGTCCAAAAGTCATGAAAACCACGCATGTGCTTTCGACGCATAAATTAGTACTAAACATTAAATGGAGGGTCTTGATCCATTTAAGCTGAAACTTGCAGCAACATGTGTAGTAGAATAAGTAAGTATTATGCAAAAAGTACACTCTGAATCTATACGCCTGGTTGTGTTGAGACTAAGGGATACAAAGATACTTGTCACTTTCAGAGGATGGTATCAGATGTCATTTGACTACTTAATTAAGTTTCTGTGCAGCCGTAGGAAGTAGGTATATAGCCTGATGATGATGATGATGATGATGATAAAGGTAAACTTAGTAAAAATCGGTTTAGTAACCCACACACAAGCACATCAGGTTGTAAGAAGTACAAGATAAGCCTTAACTTTTATTTACGGAGTCGGATAAGTAATCTAGAAAAGAATTAGGTTCATAAATTATCTACATACCAAATTTCATGGAAATCGGTCCAGTGGATCTTAAATTATGAGCGGACATACATACATACAGACAGTCAGTCAATAGTCTAAAAAGGATTAATTTGCATTCAGTATCACTCAAATAGTCCGTCATATTGTTTGTTTTTAAAATTGGTTTAATTACAGACACGAGATTTGATTGTTTATTTAGATAATTATATAAAATATCTATCCGATTAATTGAGGCCCTTGAAATCCAGTCAAATTAACTACTCGAAAATGCAACGGTATTTAAGGAAATATAGTAGAAAAAGAAGTATAGAAAGAATAGATAAAAAAGAAACAGCGCAGTTACTTAAACGCTATGACACACATTGCGCTGCATTGGGTGGTCAGAGATTAAATAAAACACAGAAGACTCATGACGCAAATCAAGAAGTTAATAGTATTTTTATGAAACCGATTCAAAGTGATTCGAGATGAGCACATTCAGGGGTTCACTGTAATGCTCCCGTTGATACTCCCACCAAAGTGGAGTCGTTCACCAAGGAATGCCATTAAAGCACTGAAAGATTTCGTACACGCCATGTGTTGAATGATTCTCAACTTTATTGTTACAATATAACTGATTGGAATTTGCAATAAATCTCCACGTGATTGCCAAGTCTACTCACGAGTTATAGATGGAAGACAAATATGATGAGGTCTCAAAGCAGTTATTATTAGGCATGATTTATAATGATGTGCGTATGTTAAGTAATACATTTTTATTTTGTACAGCTGCTTCTTTTTCATTTTCTCTACATTTTACAATGAATTGGGATGCTTTCGCTCCGTGATCTTTTTTAAGGTGTCACTTGAATAATTAGGCAGGTTATTGTGAGGTCGTTCGTATCACTATTTCCTTTGCAATAAAAAATTGGTCCAAATTCCACATCGAAAATAAGACGTTTTTTGGTCGCTTGCCAAGTTCATTATGAGCGTTCATGAAATTTCACATTTGAATTATTTTACTGCCTGACTTATGGCCGTTACTTAAATATTTGGTAAACAGGAAAAATATGGCGCTGATCGATCAAATTTAATGCGGAGCGCTGAAATAGCTTTAAGTGGATCTCGGCATTATGAGTTAAGAAAACAATCCGGGCGTTGTAGCGGATAGTGAGATTAGATGTTAGACTAACCGGTTTTTTTTAAATCATCATTAATGAATAAAATTCAATATACTTATTTTCAGGTGTGTTGTTAGCCGAAAAGTGGGCGTACAACACGGTTTTGTTGCTATTTTCGAGAGTTCTAACAAGTCTTCAAAGTTATCGACAAAATCGACATGAACGTCGTGTCCTACTATTTTGATTTGAAGACTTTGTGTACTCACGACGACGTATCCATAATAATAATTTTGAATACGGGCATTATACTACGTCTACAGTAAAAAGAGCGCTGACTGCCATATAAAATGTATGGCCGTCAGCGCTCTTTTTACTGTAGACGAGGTATACTACTTTATCATTTCATATACATATCAGAAACATATCCGTGACATCAATGAGATTGTTTGATATGAATAATGATCGAATATATTATAGTCTAGATGCTAAAGTAGGTTTATATAAATCTAAGTATACTCTGAAACAAGATCAAATAATGTACAGGAAGTCTTAAGGAAACGAATAAATTTCAACATGGAAAACCACACGCGCCGGAGATAAGTAACATTAAATAATGCAATGGACATTAGTTACATAATTTCCAGTTTGCAATATGCAAGCCAACAATAGAACGGAACATTATGAATCATCGTTACCCGATCCATTCGCGCTCAAAGATTATCGAACTAGAGCACAAACACTTGCGGCGTGCATTAAAACGCACGTGAACCTAATTTACGTATACAAATTATCTCCTGCGACGCCAGCCTTAACAAAGTAGTAGTTGATGCATCAAACGATATGACATTTGTGGCTAATAAGTTCCACGACATTAAAATATGCCACGTCACTTTCCTCATCCTTCAACAAAACGCGCCAACTCAAACTTGAGGCGTGCTAACTAGAGCTCCCTTATTTATAGCGTGCCATCTGTCAGATCGTAACTGTTCCAATTTCAAATCCAGATTCGATTTTTGATTGTGTTTTTTTTAAAGTGCCTACTAATAAGTTGGCTGGAAACACGCACATTGTTGCAGTGGCAACAAACACATTGACGTATGTTTACGACCTCGCAATTAGATCGTCCATTGATGTATAGCTTTTGTGAAATGTGTGCGTTCGATTGAGAAGTAACACGAGGCCTGGAACTGATTAGCGGGTGTGCATGTGTTAGTTAATAAATAGATATGAATAGATTCGTGTGTTGTTGAGCATTAAGTGTGCTTTGAATTTTATTATTTAATGAATCATCTTAGGGATATAGAAATAGTCGGGAATGCTAACGCTGTTCGCGTTGAAAAGCCAGTAATAATAGAATATTGGCGCATCTGCCCCTCTGTATATGTTTTAATGTTATTGCTTTTCTGCTTTAGATATGATATTTCGCTTTGGATTTATTTTGAGAGTGTTTAATCTTTTTAATTGCGTTATGAAAATTATTTCTGTGGCCGTCCGCTATAATTTTAACAGATGTTTTTGTTTTATCGATCGCGCCGATGACAGAATTAAGATCGTGTTTATGAAAAGATTCACTTTGGTAGCAAAACCGATTAAAAACTGGATCTGAAATGATTCACCTACTTTTAAAATCTTCCGCTTCTGTATTTCAGAACTGTTATTAGTACCTAGTTCGGTTTCGATTCTATCTTTGTAAATATATCTGCGAAGGCAAATTTTTCAAACGCTTCTAACAAATAATTCCTTAATTCTTTAAAAGGAAGCTCAGAACACGTCAGCTGGTTGCTGAACTATCGATTTTCCTGAATAATTTACAAAGTCATATTTAAGCAGTAATGGAAGCGCCATAACATGCTAGTCAGCACTAATTTACAAAATCACGTTGCACTTTATTACGGCCACCATACAATAGAATGACCGTTTCGTAACACTATCACGAAAGCGCCTAAATCTGAAATTAACGTGTGCAAAAAACCACCGTTACATGACCTGTAACAACAACCTAAGCCAAACTAGTAACAAGAAGCAAACAAATTCGAGAGGTCTCGGTACACTGGTCGGTTAATCGAGCCCGGCCTAAAGCACTGCCATTAATGTCAATCATTAAATATGAATTATAAATATAAAAGAAAGCACAAGAAGCAATCATTGCCGTGCATTATTGGATTAAAATAACTCAGTGTAGTGTGAACACACTTTAATGCACGAAAGTGAATTGTGAGTGAAAGATAACGTGCGGTTGGTTAGAGTTCATTTGCAAAAATAAACTTTTCATCACACTTGCTCGTAGTTATTAGGACTATATTATACTAGAAAAACGGATCGTACGGCTAAAATACGATCCTCGTGGGTAATGGATTTCATATAGGATATTGCACTACATGTGCATGCCGCCACCATTTAGAAATATTGCTATTAATATAGTATAATTTACCTTATTTTTAAATTTTCCCTCGCAAATGTGATACTGAACATTGTGTGTAACACGGGCGGTACGGCAATTATGAACGTCGTGCCCGGAAAGCCCTCGCTGTTCGCTTAGACTTAGAATGTAACTTCGTTCATAATACTTAAGGTGTTATTGTTTGATGCTATGCCTAAGAGTTAAATAATGTATATTTTTCTCAAAATAAACAGCACTACTTTTATACAAAAACCATGTTAATATTATCTAATCTGCGTATTTCGAATTGTGCTGGTGTTCAAAACAAATTTTCCAACTAAAGTGAAATTCGGCTATCTTGTGAAGGGAACATGAACTTTGATAGCTAAGCGATATGGTATGTCATATTGCTAAGCTTTGCGAAAATACATTGAAAATAAAATGACAAAATAAAGCGACATTTTGTTGCGTGTGGTTTTGAGTAGCGACCACGTACTGGAAGGCAGGTACTGGAGGTACGTGGGCAGAACATCCACACGGTAGACTGATTATCCGGTGATGATTGCGGCACTCCGCAGGATGCGAGCAGCTCAGAATGGGTCGCTGTGGCGATCAGGCCTATGCTATGTCGAGCAGTGAACATCTTTCGACTGAAATGATGATGATGATGACTAACTGTTTCTGTATCATTGAGACCGATGCCGAATAAATGCCTTGGGTCTCACTTTCTTTCCAATGTAAATTTCGCAAAGTTAGTTAAGGAGATAGCTAAGTAACTAATAGTATATTGCTAAACCAAAATCGAAAAGAGGCCAACAAATAAAATTCTTTCTTCACTTGAGGAACAAAGTTTTCATTCCAAGTATAATCCAAGGTGATTCATCAGTAATCACTGACCCAACAAAACAAAAACACCTCACAAATTCGTAGCAACAAAAACGCCATTTAAAAACGAACCCCTTTCAATTACCTTAAGTAACATTAACCCATTGTCTATGATCATTTGTCGTATTCGCCACGCTACTAAGGTCCTTACATTATCAGATTCCGTCACACTTCGGGCAATTCCGCTGTAATGCCCTAATGAGTCCGAGTAACGCAATGAGCGGTCATATCTGGGTCGTAATGGCCCTTGACGCTTATTGAAATAATTACAATAGAGTACTTTTTTGATGTTGTGATTATATTAATGGGGTTAATCTTGGTGAAATTTTGACGATAAAATAGGCTTGCCTTAGGCTGGCTTTCCACCAGACTGAATGATTTCAAAATGACGCAATCTTATTGGTAGATTTTTTTCTTCGCTCACCGCCTTTTTCTTTGCACAGCTCTGGTGGAAAGGCACCCTAAATATGCATGTAGAAAGGAAAGTTAACACACTCGAAAGGAAACACAAAAAACCGGACAAGTGCGAGTTAAACTCGCGTGGAGAGGGTTCCGTTCCGTACAAGATTATCTGAAATTTACTAAGTTACTTTAAATACCATAGACTTCTTATAGGTTTTCCTGTAATCTATAGTTTCGGAAATAAGGGGGGGGGGGGAATGGTCAATTTTCGCCTATTTTCCTAAATAACTTCTAAAATATTTCACTTGAAATTCAAAAGAAAATATATTTAAGATCCTCACAATAAGCCCTTTCATTTGATATGTCACACGATATAGGTTGCACAACTTTTTTTTTTAATTTTCTAATTTACCCCCCAAAAGTCGCCTCCATGTTTAAAATTCATATATTTACGTCACGCGTTCGTGTTGCGGTCACCGACTTACATATGTATACCAAATTTCAACTCTCAACTCTTTCAACAGACAGACAGACAGACACACGAGTGATCCTATAAGGGTTTCCTTTTTTCCTTTTGAGGTACGGAACCCTAAAAAGGTCAAGTGCGAGTTGGAAACGCACCGAGGGTTACGTACCTCGCCAATTTAGTTACGGAAAGATTAACTAATCATAGAGAAATTGCGACTTTCGTATTAAGAGTCAAGCAACAAGAACAAACGAAACTGTCGGAAAAGTTGACATGGTCTAGCATTACAAAAATTCTCTAGGACTGAAAATTAATAAAGCTTTTGTGAACTTGTTTCAGGTTAATTAACTCTTTTAAGGAACGCATTGAATCCCAGTGTTTATCAGCAAATAAACAAATACATAAACTTGTCTATTGTCTCACATACGTCCCGATAACTCTGCGCGCGATAATTTATTAATTTCGTCTCGTCTTTGTTTGTTCCCTGTGATCAATGTACACTCTCCCCTATGTCGATATGGAGACAGTCCTACAGTATACTTAAGATTCTGAAACATACTGTAACTACATTTTGCAGGCTTCGCGGCAACGGTCGTTGTGGCGATCCTTTGGGGAAGCCTACTCCTAGCCAGCAGTCTTTTTGCTCTAATCACTATGATTATCATGAACTAGAATTGGTTGCACGTTACTTTGAGGAAATTTTCAAGGCAAATCTTCGAAGCTTGTAGGGAATTTTTTAAAAGCTCTGTTCCTAGGAAAGCATGAAAACGTCAATGTAAACAATTTGTAAACTGATTTTATGCAATATTTGAGAGTTTTGCATCACAAAATTGTCTGTCGACAATGATCTGCGAGATAGCGGTTGAAAAAGGCGCGAAAAGCTTGAGCTCCCATGAGACAAAGCTTCTAGTATTTTCCGCTAGAAAAAAATAGTTGTTGATGATAGTATTACTTAGTAATTTGATATTGAATATATCTGAATACCTAACGCAGCTTTTTGCTGAAGCGGTTTTCCAAAACTGATCCCAGCTTCAATTTTAACAACAACAGTAAGAAGTACAGAGATGACGACTTTTACTGACTTCCTCATGTTTAGATAGAATTGGTGTTTCATGAACAGAATACCGTTGCTCACATTCTCCAAAATTATTCCACGCCTATGTTGTGTGTTTTCAGATACTTACGTGTTGACCTACTGTATGTTCATCCAGTACACCCAACGCCGTAGCCAATGATAAGACTTTTGTTTTCGTGATTGCTCTTTGTTAATCATACTTTCTTAATTAAGGAAAAAGTTAGAGCTAATTTAGGACGATTGGACGATAAGAAACGACGGTGAAGTTTGATGTTTGGTGCTAATGAGTTCGTTATCGTAGTCAAAATCTGTTCTTATAATGTAGCATTATGGTTGCTGTATCGACTTTAAATCAATTTTGTGTCGTCATATCGAAAATCCATATTTTCTTACAATATTTTTTTTATACATAATTACATAAATTAGAAAACGGTAATGATGGTAAATCATTTCTATATGTCAACCTACAGTTTAAAACAGGTGCATACATATCGTGGCGATACTGTTACGCACAGTTCATATTATTATCCCAAAATGCATAAAATGCTTTTCAGAACCACATAAAACTTTTAGTGAAGTATGTTTTCACCTCATTTACCATATTCCAAGTCTTAACATTTTAACGAACGAGCTCGACGCCTGAATGCTTCAAACGGTCGTCACGTCACTTCGCGGTTTAAAACTAAAACGGGAGCCACAATACAATGCTTTAAATATTTCACGCACCTTTAATGGATTCTTGCATAATGCTGGTGCTCTGGTACTTTCACAATGGATCCAAATCCCGTCTAGCCGTAGGGCTATTCTCCTATCAATCGAGATGATAGCCCGCTATCTCGGGCTGGCTACACGAGATGCATAATGCTCGCCACAGATAGCTGTCTCGGGCACGAAGCCTCCAAGCTTTGCAATTTATTGTTTCACGATCTCAACCCAGCTCATTATTAAAACGGTTTGATACGTTCCTAGGTGTTGCTGACGCCTGGGGCCGCTGTGCGCCAATTACTCGGCCGAACCGTGCCTTGCCATAGTTGTTTGACTTTAACAACGCTATTCCTGTCTTTAAACTATGCTGTCCTGGTAGTTGATCGCCGAAAGGAGTTCGGTCAGTTCCTTGTTCGTGCTCTGGATTTTCGTAATTGAATTTGTAGATGATTTCCATATTATGGTTAATAGAAGGTAGCCAAAAGTCACTATCAAATCTGTGATAGCGAGCGAAGCGTCTCCGTTTCAGCTTGGGCAAAGTATGTCCAGCGGATGTCCATTTGTTCTCGTCTACAGGCCGCAGTTCTCAACCGATTCTCGTGATTTTTTATGAGCAGGTTCGATTATTATATAGATTTTTTATGTCGACTCAATTTTTCGTTTTTTTTTTTAAATGGCGATATTATGGGGGTTTTTGCGATTACAAACTTATTTGCGGTGTTGGTAAACTGACTACAACGTATGTCGATGTATGGGAATATCAGTTTTCCAACGGCAAAGTTAAGTTTGTCGCGAGGTCTACAGCTCACGGAGCCACTAGTTTAGTATAGTCAACTGTGGTCATTCCAAAATTATACATCGCACGAAATCGCCTGTCATTGTTTTTAAGTTAAAATTGATTACTTTGTACAGGTAAATCTTAATGACCGGGAATCCATTAGGCGCATTATACTGACAGCGGTTAAATTCGAACTAAAACAATTTTCTCCAACTTCAACAAACAGAATCGATTGGACTTAATTGCCGGCTGATCAATAACTAATTGTGTTCACCACACGTACGACGATAAAGAATAATTACTGGCTGCCAGCCAAATAAATCGATCGACATCAAAACGCGAGGTTAATCCATCATTTAGATATTACGGCGCGATTGAAGCTTACCGTTTTTAATTTCCAAAATTACACCGGCCGTAGAAGGTGAAGGCGCCTAAACACGTATACATAATTACCATGTCGTAAATTGTCGAACATGAGTAGGGGTGCAGGGGGATCAGCCGCCTCACGCCTCACGCCTCACGCCTCACACCCGCGACCTGTCGTGTTATTTCTGTAATCACTTTCATTTCGTAAAACGTGACATTAATTAAAATTTAGTTTCAGGCCATTAGTTGCCATCGCGTTTCTTCAAGTTTCATTTTTTCCCGGTAATTATAGAGCGCGGGTGCGAGGCTAAATGGGCATGGTAATGATAAATAACATTGTATTGAAGGCAGCCATGAATTTTGTATTCAAATTAGAGCTACTAATAGGTGCGAGGTGTGGATTTAAATGTGACTTGGTGCATTGCGCTTATATTAATGACTTGTAATTTTTATGCGACACGAATAAGAGTTCAGAAATAGGGCATTCCTGAGTTCATTAGCGTCAGCTACACAAATCCATTACCGTGTGATTAGAAACCGAGGACCGAAGCAAGGAACTGGTTTGAGTGAGCTTGGACTCGTGACTCGTGAGATTTTACCGGTAATAAGGCTGTGTACACACCGTGCGCCGAGTTATTAATTAACAGGTCGACAGCAAACAGCGCGCGGCTACCGGACTGCGCTCGGCACACAAAACTATTTACACAGTGCCTTCGCTGGAGCGGTGCGGAGAATCTCATTACCGTGCTTCTAGGAAAATTGGAAGTGAGAAATGGAGTTAGAAGGATAATGCCTGCCTTTGGTGTTCTTATTTTAAGTCATTATCATGTGAAATAGAAAGTGCGTGCGAGGTCCAATTTAAGACTGGGCAGTGGGTTTGTCACAGGTGCAACCTTGTGTACTTGGCTTTAGCGTGAGTTCAAATGGTAACACACCTAATTAGTAACGTCACAATCAAAGGATGTTTGCTAGTATGTCTGTTATGTCCAGATATATTACATACACAGGTGTATTTTGGTACTTACTTACTAAATATTTGATATAGTTAGCATTGTAAAATAAGGGGCCAATTTTAATTAAAACTTTATCGTCGAATTATGTAAATAAGTACAGATTTAAATCCGCCTACATTATAACAAATTAATGATAATGTCAACAATAAACAATGATTTTTATGACACTGTCGAACGTTTTACTCCGCTACATAGTTAGAGGTTGGCACGAATGTATACCGAATAAATATAGTAACACGCAATTTAATTAGAAACACGTCCGACTGTACTAAATTATGAAAGAAGTTTTTATGTTGAACTTGAGGGTCGTTAAAGTCTATTTTTGAAATTTCTTGAAGAAAGTTGATATTGCAGTAACTCAGGAGTGAGTCGTAAGTTTCACGCTGGATATCCGTGTTACATTAAATTAGCAGAATTCGTCATTGTTTTTATAAAAATACATTTTATTTCTTAATTTAAGTACATTACATCTTTCTAAATTATACAGGCTCTCAAATTCTTGAATATTTTAGAAAAGTACGATGGGTCCCTGTCGCAACGTGCACTTGAATTTTACTATTAAATGACTCTCCGAAATAATCATTATCGAATAGTTTTCATAAAACTATAAACATCCAAAGTCAAGTAAACTTAATGATCATCCAAAAACTTGTGCAATTTCTACCAACATATTAAGTATACATATTATTACATATAATATATTTACAACATACCTCACTTCCAGACTTCTAGGAGTGATTTCAAAACAAAAAAGCTCGTATCTCAGGTATTGACAGCACAAACATTGACAGGCAGGTACGTCGGTCCACTCGCACAATATGTTTGACAAGTAAATGTCAATTACGTCACAGTAACAATGCGGTGGATTATCGTGTCACAACAGTATCGCGTTTTTTCGCGCGTGATTTTCTCAGGGCGGGCGGCGCGTGCGCGGGCGCCGAGATCGAGGCGGCATTAGAAGCGTCCCGACGCATCCACTTACTGTCAGTATTGTTAGCGTCTTATTGCAATGAAATTAGAATTTTAGCTGGACGCAAATTAGATTTCAGTTGTCTTTTCAGAATTTATCGGTTTATCTCAATCAGATTTTTATTTATGTTTGCGTTTTATCTTGCTGTTTCTGTGTCCGTTGCGCAAAATTGAGATTATGGTGTTAGATAACATATTGTCAAAGGTAAAAAAAAAACCAAAGATGCGTCTTCCAAGCTCAAAATTTAAACCCAGAAAGCAACCCAATTGTGATCATTTCAATTAGTCATGCGCGGACTTTTGGCCGAGTGACACATGTCGTGCTCTATTGAAAATGTTCTCAAAAAAGCCATTCTTGAGCCCAATGTCGGTTCATAATACTACAAAAAAAATTAAAGGCAGAACTGATGCTTTTTTTCATTTGTAGGAAGCATTCAACGTACATAGAAGTAATAAAATGCATTTATTTTGTTCATACATGATCGCCATATTCCAAATTAATGGCCGAAAATAAACGAAAAAAGAAGAAAATTATCTAAGTCACGTTTTCAAGACGCGTTTAGTATGGATATCTTTCTATAATATGTCATTGAGTTACTTGTAGTTTATATGAAGAAAAAAAAACAGCGTTATTTATACTAATTCGTATTAAAATTAAAATAAACTGATAATTTAAGCTGCACGGTTTCCAGACGATGTCGTACGGCATTATTTCGATGACAACGACATTGTTACGCACATCTTTAATGATAACGAAAATAATCATAATCAAAATAATAAAACTAAGTTCTCATCAGTTGGTACATAAAAATATCAAACGATGAGCGTTATTGCAAAGGATGACTCCATTGCTATTTTTTTATTCGAACGTGGAAATTTATAATGAGACGTCATCTATTTCTGAATACACTAAGGATAAGAATACACTGTACGCTAGTGGCCGTTTTATGCGACCTTGCGGGCATAATCGAAAGTGTCGACACGACGCGCTTGATTTATAGTTTTCATAAAATCACGTGAAAATTATAAATATTATAGCATTATTTAATGGCAAGTGTGAAGCGTCGTTGTTTTATTGATCTAGAAATAATCGACATGAATACTTTTCGATGAATCAGTTTAAAATTCGGTCGTTGGGTTGTCCTGGATGCTTTGTTTTTATGAGTATGATTTAGATTGACGGTTTGACAGCAGAAAGCAACATTGAATGAGCAATGAGCGGGTTAGATAGAAATATTGCGCGCATATGAATAATACAAAAACATTAGTTTTACTAATGTACGGGGCACAATAGTAAGTGTTGTAAATTTGCAACATTTCCGAACACTGAGCCTGGGATACCTTCGGAAAACTTAAAAAACCGGTCAAGTGCGAGTCTGACTCGCGCGCCGAGGGTTCCGTTCTTTCCTATTAAGAAGAAACAGTACCTTGTATTGTAGGTACAGAACCCTAAAAATTTAAAAAAATAGCTTTTAACAACGTGGTAACCACTTACAACTTACCTATGAAATAAGACAAAAAATAACTTTCGCAAGCTCCTATCTCCGTGCAACCGTCGAGTGTGATACGATCTTGCAAAGGTTATTCCATTTAACTATTTTTTTATGTCATGTAATTACAAATTAACGGTTTTCGGACTTTTTCCTTTACTTGTGCTGTAAAACACTGCTTCTTGCCAAATTTCATGATTCTAGGTCAACGGGAAGTACCCTTCCATTTTGATTCCCTTTGGATTCCCTTGAAAGAATCAAAATATGTGGCATAAACGGCCGTATCTTTTGATTGCGTGCAGACCTAAATACGTAATATTAATTTCAACTTGATACTTTCACGCGTTCCTGGGAAAAAGGGGTTGACACACAGACGGACAGATGGACAGACAGACAGACAGACGGACAAACAAGTGATCCTATAAGGGTTCCTTTTTTCCTTTTGAAGTACGGAACCCTAAAAACGCATTTCTGACAATATTATCTGCCTTACTCGACATAATTATTGTAATCTGTGATCTCTTCTTAGCGTCTTAAATATTTAAATTGTATAAAACACATGAACTAAACCTATTTTAGGGAACACTATATGATTTCCTTATCCTTTCTGATTTGCCCTATTTCTTATCTTGTATTCAACAGTAGGGCGAAAATACTTTGTTAATAAATTTAGCAATGTGGTGTGGATTGATATAAAGGCTGATTCAACCCGGTGTCTTCAACCTAATTACTCTTATTGAAGCAATCAGCCGCTGTATTAATTAATGCCCTAATTAAACGTACTAAAGCTAATTGAAGGTGAGTCGTGGGATCTAATTAAAAGGTATATGCGAATTCTTAGAAATGAATCTTAGAGTTTTCAGTTCATTGCGTTGAATCAAATGAGCAAATGGTGAAACTTCTGTTTTAAGAAGTACTGTTTACGAATATGGTGCAATATAATATTTAGCCTGGAAACACTTTAGTTTACTTGGTAATATGTTTTCATGAACCATGCAATTAGTGAACCCACAAAGTCATGGTTTTGGACTTTCATAGTAAAAATCTTATTTGCTACAATATCTTTTTTATGTTAGTATTTGTATGTGACCGACTTGTCGTATGATCTTAGAGGACAACGCACACAGAAAACGTGAATTTACCCAACCTACGCCCGTCCCACGCACGCGTTTTGTGTGTCTCGTCCATATAAATTCAACAGAATACAATCGCGCCCGACGCGTTGCGCTTAAGACATTCCGTAAATAATGTAATACCTAGTACATAGTATGTAGCCTATCTTATGAATGACAAATCGCCTGGTGTTCAGAGCGAGCTAGAAGATTGGCGCCATCTATACCAGATGCTGATGCTGATATTTCATAGTGTTCTCTATACTATATTTTACAGTTTATATACTTTTTTGCTTTATTGCTTTGTAATGTTTTTATTTTTATATATGATGTAAAATCAATGTTTGATTTGAAAAGACGACTTTCCGTTTAGTTTTTTGCGGCACTACTTCTCAATAGTGATGGTCTTGTCGGAAGCGGTGGTAGACTCAACCTAATTTTAGTTATTCATGTGACGCGTAAAAGAACACACAGGTGGCCAATTTGCTTAATAAACGTTTTGAATTTTGAATATGCTGCAGCACTTCGCTTTCAGTTAGATAAAAAACTGCGGGATACAGTCAAATGTCAAAATAACTGTGATACCCGGTCAATTATAATGCTTACAAAATTTCTTGTTAAAACAGTTAATAGGGATGTTTCCTGGGTAAAAAAATAATAAGTCTAATTAGTCCGTCATCATACCATCTTAGGACTAATTAATCGAACGTGGTCACAAGTAGTCTTGTGGCTCTGCCCACCCCACTAGGGATTTCGGGCGTGATGCTATGTAGTCCGTTAGTTTGATTATCAAAAAACATTGAACATGTATCTTTGCTTTATCAAATCAATCAAAATTGACAAAGATAACGCGCATCAAAGTTCGGGAGCGGGGGCTCGTGACGTCACTTAATGGTAAAAAGTGTGCGAAGTCGTGACGTCACGCGGAGCTTCAACGCAATACTTATCAACGTTATTGTTTGTTTAACTGACAAACGAATAAATACGTTTTCAATCTTTTTTGATAGTTTAAATGACGGACTAAATAGTTTTTTTTAGGAAACTAGCCTATTCGTTGAACACTTTCTTCGCCCTGCAACAAAAACGAAATTAGTTCCCAACAAACTGATTTTAAGTACAAATAAACTTAATGTGCAGTCGTAGTCAGTTAATTGTGATTTAGTGTGGGTCAATTAGAGCTTTGATCACGGCAATAGTTTGTGATGTGTTAAGTTCTGACAGTCGCAACTGCTGCGAGCTACGAAAGCCGTAGAGAGGTGCGTTTTACTATATTCAAGAACTTGAGTAAAAATATTTCATCAGAATAACAAGATCATGCCCTGTTGGAAAACAGTTAAGTTAAGATCCCAAATAAAGCAAAACATTTAAAATCAAGAAAATACACTAATATAAGACCGATATTTTGCACTGATGTGAAACATGTTTGCACTGATGTGAAACGTGTTTTGCACTGATGTGAAACGTGTTGGTGTACATGCTGTATCAATGTGTAGTTGTATCAAGCTAGCAACGCAGTTTTCGTTCTCCAGTTTAATGAAAATGTAACCTTCACGCTTTATGATACTATGGATAAAATCACTCTTTAAAGAGATTGTAATAGTAGTTTATGCAACGGTTGCATAATGATAGGCCTTAAAACACTAGTGCGGTTTTATGAAACGAGCTTTTAGCGAGTTTCATAATAAGATCGCACGTGTGTTTTAAGGCCAAATTATGCAGAGTTGCATACATAACTTTATCTACACACATATTATAAATCCTCCATCCATGATGGGTTCAGAAACAATACAAATAACAATGGTTTCTGGCAACAAGTTATTTGTTGCAATCGTGGCTGCATATTTCCGATATCCGGCGCATTTTCACATCACAACTACTACTTACTATTCATATTTTCAACTAAAATGTAAATTACAAACAACTTTTTCTATTCAATTCAACAACAATTCTACTTTCGTTCAGCAAAACACCAACATGGCGGCGCGACCATTTTTTTTTTTAAATCATAGACAAACGGATGAAGTCTCTATTCTCACGTCACTCGAGATCAAATATTGTGCAGTTTATATTAAAAAAACATACTGAATTGACGTTTCGTATCAATAACTGTTTTAATATCTATGGATACTAGAATAGAGACCCACTTGAGTTTTGACAGCTGTTCCAAATTTAATCTCATTTCTTTACTAAAAACGATAAAGAAGTCATGTTATTTCTTTATCGCAGCACTGGTTTTTCCTAATTGGTTGTCAAAATGGTGGTCATTTCCTATGGTTTTTGATTAACCAATGGAGGTTTTATGATATGGGTGTAGATAAAGAATATTTTAGTAAAGTTATTTCTTAACAAATGTTAACTAACAACTACTCTAAAAACGTATTACCATCAGTAATGTCTACGCACATCCGAAATGCGGGCGTCATACGCGTCACTGCCTAATCGTCGAGAATTAATTGTTACAACCATTTAAAAACCACCAGCCCCATTGTAGTGCAATTGTCGCCTTGATTCGGCCATTCTGATTGAAGCTTGGGCCTCATTGAAACAACTGTGGATAATTGGCTCTTCATTATGGTGGGTGACTTGGTTTTAACTTAACTGTTCTGAAAGACAGTTATAAAATTGATAAGTTTTAGTTAACATTGGAAAAAGCATAAAATGTTATTAAGGCATATCCATAATTGGAAAGTGTTGATTGGAGCAATATTGCTTTGTTTCTTTTTTAATTCCTGTTGAATGAAGTTACTTAGTATTAAATATGTTATTACTTTAAGTGACGTTTCTTATCTAAGTGACGATATACAAAATAATAATAACGAATATTTTCTGAATCTAATAAGAATTGTCATTACAAGTTGTTTCAACTTTACTAGCTTCCGCCCGCGATTTCGTCCGCGTGGACACCCTAATCACTAGGAAGAGTGCGACCACAAACATTAATTGATTTCTAGGAAACGGCTCTAACGATTTGGATGAAATTTTATATCTAGATAATGTTTTTCAAGTTTATGTGATCATTAAGTGTCATCCATGAGAAAGAAAGAAATAAAGACCGAGCGACGCTAATGCCTAAATAGTAGTAAGCTAAGTATGTCGCAGTAAGCGATAGTCAATCGGAATTAAGGCTTTCAACTAAAATAAAATAAACTAAATGGAAGCAATCATAATAACAGAGAGTTTAGTTTTGAAACGCTTATGCTATAATTCAGAACATCATGTATTTACTCAAGCTAAGCGATTGATTCTTAGTGATATGTTTCTTCATAACAAAAATAAGATCTAAGATCTGGGAGTGAAGAAATAGCATAGAATGCGTGCAGATGCTTATCATCCTGGCATGTCGCAAAAGTCGACTAAGGGACGGCTCCTCTCCAACATGGTGGACTATCTGTATGGGCGATGGGCTGATCACCTGTCACCATACGGTTCATCATACCATCGTAGGACTAATTAATCGAACGTGGCCACAAGTAGTCTTGCTCTGGCTCTGCTCATTATGTATAACAAAAATATATTTATTCTTCGAATTCCTAAAAGACATGAGTCTTCTTCGCAATATTTTTATGTCATTCTTTTTCACCGACACCCATTAAACTAACAAGGTGAGTTGGCAACATTTTAGTTCGCAAATAGAAAAATGTAAATGGATGAGCGTAATCGACTTCAAAAGATTATATTTTTCTAAAACTATTAACGTGTATTAAGTTGAATAACTCATAAATAACCTTAAAGAGGTCGTACGTCCTCAATTTGTGTCACATTCAGCAATAGTAATATTTTTCAAGGCTCGTTTATCATGAAAATATTAACAATGACCTCAAAAACCCCATTTTTAATTTATAAGTTAACTATTGATTACGGACATGACAATCTCGACTTCTTTTAAAAACCTGTTCAAATAATCATTTATCAATTTCAATTATTTACCACCAAAATCCAAGGATATTTTAATATCAACAATCTAAAGAATTCACGACTGAAGAAATAATCAAAACGGTGAACAGATAAAGAAGACCGTTCCAATCAAACACGGGATCGGTAAAAGAAAAAAAACCGTGTCGCAGTAATTAAAAAGACGTTCCAGTTGAAGACGAACCAGCCGCCCGCTCTCAGAGCGAACCAAAACATCTAAACAGATTGTTTATTATAATTATCGGCCGTGTATCCTAAAATACACCACTAATAACCTTCTAATAAAATTTCTCAGACGCCATTCATCAAGAGGCATTTTCAATTCCACACAGAGGCACGTCTGCGTCACATCTCGCTACGTGAAGTGTGGAAACGCGAAATAAAAGCAATTCTTTCTAATTAACTCCCGTCCGAGATTGAGTCGATGCTCGAAATAGACGCCAACGAGCAGCGACTGATTTACGCACGGCGACTGTTTCTGAACGCATCCAAATAATTTATAATTAACGTTCGGTATTTATTTGATTGTTTTGATTTGAAGGATTAGCTTGACGTAGACACTTCTGGAATGTGGCATCGGGATTTGGAAATTTGAATGCGGTTTGATGCGTCGGCGGTCGTGTTTTGTTTTTTCCTATTCATCGTGTCAAACATCTGCGTTAAATTATCCCGTGGAACATCCTAAATCTGAAGGCACGGTAGTGCCCCCGCCAAGACGAGCCAACCAAAGCGCAAGGGCACTACCGACCTTTACACGTACCTTTCCTCAATGCGCTTCGTCGGCTTTTTGAACCCTCATAACTTGGGTTTGGATTAACCCAGATAAACAAAATTCTCGAGATATGATGTCAATAGTAGACTTAATAAATATATAAAGTTTCAATTGCATAGCTCTTATAGTTTAGATTTTATTGATATTTATAAAACCCCGATTTCGTCACTGACTCAGGATTGATCATCAAAATTGTTAGGGTACTTTCTGAAGTCCTAGAAAGCTGAAATTTGGTATGTAAGCTAGTATTAGTACACAAACAACAAAAAAATTCTAAACCTTAGAACTTTTACTCCCCAACCCCAACTAGGGGAAGTTTGTTACAAATTAAAATAATATTATTATTTTAATTATGATAATAATTATATTAGTCAAAATAATGTGGCTTGGCCGTTTCGTTACTACAAGATCTATTTAATTGTATAACAGAAAAGTAATGAACAGCTAATACATTTTTAAACTTGTGACGCCAAACCACATATTTTGACTAAGTTTGTGAAGTAAGGGCGGGTGAACACTCGGTCTCCAGTGACCTATGTATTGGCAGACGTGCAACACGTTAAGGTGTGTACAGATTATGTACGGCAGCCGCGCGAGCCAGTGTTTGCATGAACATTGGCTCGCGCGGCAAATGTTCGATGGAATTCAGGTAGACCGCGGCGGCTGCGCGAGGCAAGCGATCCAGCTCGATCAGCGCGTGGCGCAGCAAACGTTCGTCGCAACAACGGTCCAAACTGCGCGCGCGCCAGCGACTGAAGCTTCTTTGATGCGGGCTCAAAAACTGACAGCGCTCGGATCGCCGCGCGGCACGTTCGAGCGCGGCAATGTTCGAGCTGCAGGGCGCGATCCAATGTTCGACTGATTGCCGCGCATAATCTGTACGCGCCTTTAGTGTGCAACTTAACGTGTCTTACGGCACTATCTCATTGACGAATTACGACCTTTATGCATCAACTCTCAAGAGCAAAGTATCCTCCGTGGAGGATAATTTGCTTACCCTCAGGGTTACACGACATTATTTTCTTATACTCAAACTTTTTGGGCAAGGAATTGCATCACATGAAGAATAAATAAAATATTTTAATTCCATCCTTCGAGATTCAAATACCATTAAAAGAGTGTCAAACAAAAAGAAACGAACCGTAACTAATGAAGGATCGCAGTTTGATTAAACAGTCTGTCATCAAGGCAGCGTGCGCGCACTGCAGCTGCCAACATCATTAATTGACCATTTCATCGCAGTTATGTTGAATTAATATGCAAATCTTAATTTAGTAGTGATTCGTACGGTTAGTTGATAGTTGGTCTCATTCAAAGCTTTGTTTTGTAAGTGCTATAAATAATTGTAACAATTTATTCAAAGAAAATACAATGTTAAGGGTGCTTGAAAGACGGGTTGACGACACAATCAGAATAAAACCTCCTCGTGAAATTGACATTCGTTGTTTTTTATAACGGCATGATTAAAGATTAGTGATCCTTGCATTACTAACTTAATTACTACTTACTTGACTACCTAGTGTGTTTACCCGTTGGTTTGTCCTTAGGCAAGGGAGCAACGGATCGACGTGATTTTTTGCATAGAGTTAGCGTAGTCATAGTCTCATCGTTTATTGCATTATGAGGTACAAAAGATCTTAAAACTATTAGAAGCTCCAATCATAAACCATGTAAGGGCGCTGCAATATAGTTTAATTTTAATATGGTGAAAAATGCACAGTTTCCGAGGGAATAGCGATAAACAAATTACACGCAGACGAAGTCGCGGCCAATAGTTAGTTGCTCCATATTTATAATTTCGTTATAAAAATGGGTTAGAGTTAATTTGTGGCGTAAAATTAACATAAATTATTAATATAAAGTGTATTAAGGACACATAAATTTAGCAATTTATCTAAAAACCTGTCACAAAATAATAACAAATCTAAGTTTTTCCTTAACATTTAGACAGCGATTGCGACATTAATTGAGATAAATTTACAATAATGTCATTGACGTAATGGCTCATAAAAGTGTTATTTTGGATATCGTTAGTCTTCACACCTACTGTAGATAGAATCAGATACTCAAATCAAAGTGAACTCAGGTTACCCGCTAGTTAGACCGACGCGTAAATAAAAGTGAAATATTCAGCCTCAACGGAATTGTACGAGCTGTATCGATTTTAACTGCTTGGATCTGTCACATCTCGTATTACTAATCGAATACTAATGACATTATACATTGTATCATATTACGTCTAAAATCTTTTTGTCGTGTGTGGCTGCCATAAAAGCACCCATTTGCATAAATCTAATCCGAAACCATAAGTAACATATTAATCAAGCGTATTTAACCTCAAATTCTTCGCGTGATCCCTTACGGGTTGAAAACAGGGTTGCCAGCCGAAGATTTTTTTTCCTTGTAGCTAAAAATCTCGAACAGTACAATTAAAATCAGTTAACGATTCGATCTTTCTCGGCTATTATCGGCTAAAGCCGGAGACGAAAATCGCACAAGCTACATTGCTCTGATTTGTTTGAGGTAGCATTCAACTTAAAGTATGGTCACGCAATGTATATCACCTGCCATGAAGACATTACTTACCAGTAGACCTGAGAAGTTTACAGAAGCGATATGGACATGCATTATTTATTGATGTATGTAAATGTACCTATAGTATAAAAAAAATATTCATGATTCTTTATTAATCAATAGTTACTGTTTTACTTAAGGTAACAGTACGATATTTGTCATGCGTGTCATACTGTCAAAAAATAGTCCCTAATAATTTTTCTTATTTCAATATAAAGGTTGTGTTTCTTTAGAGCTATTAGGAGGTTTTTTTGCTCATATCCTTCTGTTATATTATGTTTAATAAGATAACGGGTAATATATTTAAAGATCATATCTGCAATTTGATAGCTAGTTATATGAAAAACGAGGGATACCGATAATAACCGAGGATGGCCGAATGGTGAACTTATTTTAATAGTACTGTATTTTGTCTTTCAAACCTCGTAGGCAACTTCAAATTAATGTTTGATTTGCTGTGCTGTGATGTCTCAAAGGCCTCGAACGTTACACATCGCGGCTAGCAAGATCCCATATTTGTATGAGGAACCTCGTACGGCTGGCAACCTTGGTTGAAAAAGAACTTGTAATCATGGATTGGGAATCCAATCGATTCTAATTTACATATAATCGTAATTAAAAGTGTTTCGGACAGTGCTTTTGAAATGTTTTCGTATAAGTTATGTACGGCCAACAATATTGACAGGGAGTCGTTAAATTTACTTAATTGTGAAATTAATGAGGATGCTTTATCGTTATTGTGTCGGACGCGAATCTGAATGAGAATACATTAAAACGGTTCTCGTAAATTCGACGATTGTGAATATTTATGTATTTATTCGACACAAACGTGATAGGGTTAATAATTAACATTGAGTGTGCCTCATTAAAAAATTAAAACGTGTGGGCATTAATAAAACGGCCACGTTAATGTTTATACTCCACAACCTTAAGAATGTGTATTGTATTAATTTTATTGATCAAGTTTGCTGCGACGTTTTTTCAACCGTTTTTAGGGTTCCGTAGCCAAAGGGAAAAACAGGACCCTATTACTAAGACTCCGCTGTCCGTCTGTCCGTCCGTCACCAGGCTGTATCTCATGAACCGTGATAGTTAGACAGTTAAACTTTTCACAGACGATGTATTTCTGTTGCCGCTATAACAAAAAATACTACAACAAACAGAATAAAAAAATATATTTAAGGAGGCTCCCATACAAGAAACGTGATTTTTTTGCCGTTTTTAAAGATAATGGTACCTACGAGTCCGACTCGCACTTGGCCGGTTTTTATTTTGTATTTCTTGTGATTCTTTTTTTTACGAGTAACTTCACTACCTTTAATTGGGTAGGTAAATAAAATTAAAGATGACTATTCAAAACAGAGAAGGAACTTCCTAAAGTACTTTCGTGCGTTCCTAAAGTCTATTCTAGAAGGGCCACCGGTATCCCAATTCTCGAGACGTTCAGAAGACAAATATCAAAAAAAAAACTATGAATTTGAATTTAATGACGCATTGTCTTCAATTTATTGATGCGAGAATTGTAGTCCAGTGATGACGCAAACACGATTGGAGAAACAAGGATTAGCCCCATCACCATTTTCACTGATTAATTTATAACTAAATCTAAAAAATCCTTCGATAAATTTTGTTACTGCCAGAGCTTGATTAATAATGTAAATTATTAATTAATATATTTCACGTGGATTGGTTGGTTGTATTATAAATTATTTAATGAACGCTTTTTGCGATGTACATAATGTTGGCTATATAAGGGAAAATGTAAGATGTTTTGTAAGCTTGTGCTTACGGCATTGTTGTAATTTTTGTATAATAATTAATGTAATTATAATAAGTTTATTTATTTATAAATAATAAAGGTTTACATACATTTATTTGTAAGGTACCTCCTATAAAGCATAGCAGAACACTTGTGAATGACGATTCCGTTCCTCCGTAACTAATATGTCAATATTTCTAGAAATAAACTGGATACTAAAGTAATTATGTATAATGTAAGTAAAACCAAATAAACATATCATGTTACAATAATAACATCAATTTTTTTTTAATGGTTGAATGTCCAAACCTGCTTGTGAAATAAACAACATCAGTCTTAAGGGTGATCAAGAACGCATGCCATTATTGGAATGCGATAAAATAACAATTAAGGCAACATTAACGAATGATGCAATGGCGCCCGCGCCGGTCTGATAAACGATCTCCCGCGGGATGTGTGCGTTTGATTTATAACATTATTTAAACAAATAAAAGAAATAACAATTGAAGCGCAATCGAAGATCTCTGTCTCATTAGATGATGCCTATTGTTTTGATTTATTTTTAATAGTTTAATATTTTATTTTATTCGGAAAGTAAGTAGTTTGAAAAATGAGTAGATATATAAAAAAACCGGGTTAGTGCGAGTCGGACTCGCGCACAAAGGGTTCCGTACCATTATCTGTGAAAACGGCAAAACATTACGTTTGTTGTATGGGAGCCCCCTTAAATATTGATTTTATTCTGTATTTAGTATTTGTTGTTATAGTGGCAACAGATATATATCATCTGTCAAAATTTCAACTGTCTAACTATCACGGTTCAAGAGATACAGCCTGGTGACAGACGGACGGACAGTGGTCTTAGTAATAGGGTCCCGTTTTACCCTTTGGGTACGGAACCCTAGAAACAAATATACGCGTCGAATTGAGAACCTCCTCCTTCGGTTTTTATGAAGTCGGTTAAAAAGTGACCCAAACAGAAAACCGAAATGACAACCGTAATTAGGACAAAGCTATGTTTGGTCGGAAATCCGATCGCGTATTTTGTGGTGTAATGTGTTCAAAAAGATCGAATAAAACTACAATGTTGCGAGATTTATTATCCTTTTGAGCTCTTTGTCTAACAGATAAATCACATGTCAAATCGCGTAACAGTTTGCAACAAGCTCAATTTATAATCTCATTTGAGCAGTTCGTGTCATTATTTTATTTCCAAATTCCTATCACCCTTAAGTACTCAACAAATGTTGAGCATTGCTTTAACTTATTCCGATAGTAAGGTAAACATAAGTCGTTCTTAAATCAAAGTTAATATGTGCCTAATCCCACTGCACCAGCATTTAAAAGGGTATCTCGAGCTCAACTTTACGATCAATATAAATGCCACATAAAAAACGATAAGGCGTTTTAATTTCTCTCGCCTAAAATGAGCCGGCGTTAATTTTACCTCTTATAAGGAAAAAAATCTAATAACAAATAAGTATCTTAACACTATTTTTTTTCATTCGGATCACCGTTGCCGTTGCCAGTCAATTATGAATTGTGTCTCCAACTCATAGAGTTTACCGATTTTATCGACTTTCATCGTAAATAATGCACCAGTTATGTTTGTTGGTTTACAAACCTGCTTTATGTTATTATAGATTAAATTCTTATTTATCTTCCTAAGTTTAGGACGAGGTTCAACTGCCTTTAAACGACGAATGCCAAGTGAGGTTATTTCTCAGTCCGCTGCGCAGACTTCGTCGAGACATTTGCAATAAAATGTAAAAAAATATACTTGGGATAATTGTAGTGAGATATACATAGATACATCCTCTTATTGCATCAAATAGAGGAAAAAAATATGTTCTTGCTCTTACCTACAACGGTTCCAACACACCTTAGATATAACCATCATAGAAAAAAAACTAACAGTAGGCCAACTACCCCGTCCTTGGTTATATTATTATATGCATAGAGTTGACGTGAAAAAAGGTCAGCGAATATGTTTGTGTTATTTGCGTTTTATTGAAAAAACCTTTGTAAAATTCATATTCTAATTAATACATCTTCGGCGGTGGGAAAAATTCCTCTTTTATTGAAAACGAACGGTAAAATTACAGGACGTCTTAAAAGTATATTCTCACGGAAACAATCACGCGATAATGACGCGATCGGCGCCCGCGCAGCCACGCTGCATAATAATTATTTACCCCGCTTTATAGTGGATGCATTAGCTATCTCCATGTTTACCAAATAAATACTCTATAAAGATAAACCCCTAATTAGTGACAAATTGGTCGAATGAAAAAATATACCACCAAAATGTATTTTAGCAAGGTTCACTAATTGGATATGTTTTGTTTTAGATTAAATGTCACCTTTATCTTAGTAATTATTGAATTTGCATTTGAATTTGTTAAATTAATTGACGGTGTCAAAATAGAGCAAAACGCTAAGAGGGTTTAAAGAGGTTATTAAAATTATGTGTGAGAAAATGGCTCTTTAGATTAATTTTAAAACCTACTTAGGCGCCATTTATAAACATTACGAGTAGGTATTTCTTGTTAGTAAAGTAACTCAGATGACAAAATAAGACAGGCAGATATAACAAATAATAACAATACAAAATAAAACTTGAAAAATGTGTGTTTAAATTGTTTAATACGTACCTAAAAGGTTTTAAAAGGTCAAATGCCATTAAAACCTTTTTAATTGTATATGAAATAAAAGGTATTTTAATGAACATTTTTATAAAAAAAAGTATTTATTTACCCTTGCAAGAGGATGCGTACTGCTTGTCAGGTACCGTTAACAAAACAATCACACTTTCGTTCTGATGCCTCATTACATGTTAAAAGGAATAAGAAAGGAGAATATCGAAAAGGTAAGCTTTTAAAGATTTCTATTGCCCGTTGAAAAATGTGACCAACATTGGTGGATCTAATACGAGTACTTTTCTAAGTACCTTTTATGGAGTTCAAACAGCTGTTAAATGGTTTTATTTACGACCGAACACGGTAACCGAAAATATTCATATTCCAATGAATATAGAGAAGATGGCAAAAGAAATGAAATAAATAAATTGATAAATAAAATGTTTATTTCAGTAACATTAGTAATAATACTAAATAAAAGTGGTTGGAACCTCTTCTGAAGTATTCAACGACGCCTGTGTTAAGAGGCAAGAGACACCACTCTTCCTCAATAGGTTAACAATACTAATGTAGTTTATTGCAGTGCTAGTAATTAAACTATTAACAAAATATAGGCATGTAAAAATGCAATACGGATGGTACAGATAAAGGAATACGGTTCCAAAAAAGAATTACTTGAACATATTAACCGAGGTTTAATAAATTCAGTCCATTCTTGAGAACTCTAGATAGTAGTTTATGCAACGGTTGCATAATGACAGGCCTTAAAACACTAGTGCGGTTTTCATGAAACGAGCTTTAGCGAGTTTCATAATAAGATCGCACGTGTGTTTTAAGGCCAAATTATGCAGAGTTGCATACATAACTTTATCTACACACATATTATAAATCCTCCATGATGGGTTCAGAAACAATATTTGCTGGCAACAAGTTATTTGTTGCAATCGTGGCTGCATATTTCCGATATCCGGCGCATTTTCACATCACACACACTCCGAGAAGACTACTATTCATATTTTCAACTAAAATATAAATTACAAACAACTTTTTCTATTCAATTCAACAACAATTCTACTTTCGTTCAGCAAAACACCAACATAATGGCGGCAATTTGATCCTCCGTCAAGACCATTTTTTTTTTAAATCATAGACAAACGAATGAAGTCTCTATTCTCATGTCACTCGAGATCCAATGTTGTGCAGTTTATATTAAAAAAACATACTGAATTGACGTTTCGTATCAATAACTGTTTTAATATCTATGGATACTAGAATAGAGACCCACTTGAGTTTTGACAGCTGTTCCAAATTTAATCTCATTTCTATACTAAAAACGATACGGGAATAACATTGCAGCACTGGTTTTTCCTAATTGGTTGTCAAAATGGTGGTCATTTCCTACGGTTTTTGATTACACTATGGAGGTTTTATGATATGGGTGTAGATAAAATATTTTGCAGCTTCGGAATCAGAATTCAAAAAAGCTTAAACGCCATCGCCATTGCTATCCAGCCGTGGTACGTAATACGTGATAACTCCATGACCCGACCGCGCCGTACCCATATATTTACTTTATCTTGTCCAATACACTTAAATACAAATTAATACAACCGAAGGACCGAGTCTTAATGGCGTTTGGACTGTTTATTTTACACCTCACGATGGGACACGTTTTTTTATTACTTCATGCATGTTTCGAGGCTTTTAGCGCCTTCTAAAAACGGTTCTAGACGTTTCTAAGAACCGATGCTAATAGATACTGACGGACTAATTTTATAAATCAATTATGACTTAAAGATTATTCTGGACTTAAATGAATAGATTTTTATTATTTGCTTCGTCTTCTGAGAATGGTGGTGATAAACAGTAACCTAATATTTTATTTTATGTGTTAGAATTAAGCAAAACGAATGCGTGTTTCGATATTTTTATTCGGTATAGATTTGAAATTTTACTTATCAATATGACAATTTTTTGAATACCTGCCATTTTTCATTTCGAACGTGCCATCATACCATCATCCTCCTTAAAACAAAATTAACTATTTGTTACTAGAGTACATAACTTTCATATCAAGCAATTATTTTTTGAGCTCTTTGTCTATTACATTAAAGTAGAAATTTGTTTGTGAAAGATACAATAACACTTCGGATAACTTGAAGATTTTAAAACAGATTTTTAATAGTTATAACACGCTTTATAATTGCATGTTTCCAAGCAGTTATGCGATTCAAAATATTAACATTAAGATAACAATCACGCTTTAGTACAATTTTTTATGGTTATTAAATTTAATAAGCAATACTATACAGATATTGATTTTTCCAAATATAGTGAGGTTTAATTTTATACAACAACACAGTTGAATTGTTATTGAGATTCTTTTAAACAAGTTTTACACAGTGCAGCCGTGTGAGTGTCTAATGAACAAAGCACCTTATTCGCCTACGGAGTCTCGCCGCGTAGGAAACCGGTTTGCTCCAGGATGGAACTCCTCATTGCCGTCCAGTTAGGGAATCACAGCCCAGTATACCATGACTTTACGAAGATAGTTCTCGTTATCCTTTTTCGGAGATACTGCTCACTGCTGATACAAGTCAAAGTGACCGAGCGATATTCTATTAGGAGAATGTTTTGCGTAAACTCATCTTAGATACACAGGGGTGCAATTCTCTCAAACAAGTATTCGTCACGGAACGGAACTCACCGACGAGCCTAACTCGACTAGTCAGTGCGTATGTTACGGGTGCCTATTGCTTCGTAGAATTATCAATACTGCAAATTTGTAAAAGAGATTTATGATGAAATGAGAGACGAAATGAGTTACGAAACTGGTTAAGAGAGTAACACAGCTGATTTCAAATCATCGAAACGCTTCTTATGAGTGTTATAATATAACACAGGCTTACCTAGGTGCCTATATAATAATTATAAGCACCTATTTTGGGTATTAAATCATAATTTATACCTAATCTAAAATAAACACATCGTTTAGAAAAATTCCCGGAATATATTACTTATTTCCTTATAAATAATGTGTCCTTAACTTATGACGTTTATATATAATTTCCGGTCCATGAACGAAATAAACTTTTAGAAAAAGTATTAAATTTTTTGCTAATCCAAAACGAAAGACGTCTATTAATCTTCCGAATAAATTCAACTCAATTAACAGATATGAATGCAGATACCAGATTCCAATAATTATTTTCAAATACCTAAACCAATTCATATTCATATTTTAAAATACAACCGGTTGAGTGCGTATCGGAAAACTTGCCCAGGGTTCCGTGTGATTCGAAAGTTTCATGATTTCAAGTCAAAGTGAAATGCGAAAATCAACAAGCATTGTCTGTGTTGTCTTCATCTCATACACATTTTAAAAGCATTACAATATTTAGATTAGACGTGTTTTAGGTAGCCATTTCTCAAAAAGTTTGCACTTAGTAAACACGCTTACGTTAGTTACTTTTAACTTAATATGCATGCATAATGCATACATTTCTTAATTAATTATGTTCATTAAGAATCTAAACAAATTGTTCCTTAATTATTTTTATTCACTTCACATCTGTAAATGTATTTTTTGGAACATAATACAATATAATAATAACGTAAATAAACTAAATTAAATCTAAATATAAATCTAACATTAATTATAATAAAAAGAATATACCTATATATAAACTATGACTAAATTAAAATTAAAACCTATAAATAAAATAATTATTCGAAGTTTTTTAAATAATACGATTGGAAAATCTGTAAACAAAATCGTAACAAAATAATAAAAATTTAAATCTGCGGACCTAGGCACGTTAACTGTGTACAAAATATTTGAGAAATACCCAATTCCATGACTTAATTTCAAGTAATTTTTAACTAAGTGCTTGAGAAATTAAAAAAAAAATCTTATTAGTACCTATTACTCAATATAACATAGGTACAATTTAAACACCGTTCTTGCCAGATTTCAATCGTAGGTATACCATTAAGTTCTAGAGTGCAGAACAATCATACTAATCTTTTTAAGACAGTTTATTTTCGCATTTTTCTCAGAATTTTGCTTTTTAGTCCAAATATGCGTCAGCTTATAAATTATATTGATTTTGCCATATTTATAAACTTAAGATTTTAAAGGTTACACTTAATGTTGGACCCTAAAAATATTGTCAAAGCGCTGTAGTGGCCGATAAAAATGTCCGGCCACACGCAGCAGGTCATTAGACACCTCCCGAGGGAAAATAAATTAAGTAAACGAGAAATATCGAGCGACCAACTTATTCTGAAATGAGGCTGAGATTGAAACGTACTTTTTACGAATATAAAACGGTATCGTAATTATTAGATACCGTTTTGCGATGAGCTTTTTTATCTTAGTTTTGATAGGTCACCTCTTTATTTTTCCGTAATAATCATCTGGGTGTTAGTTAATGTAGGAAAATGATAAATTATTATGAAACTCACAAAATGTCTTGAGATTGCAAAAATATTTGGTGTTAGTTATATATTTTTAGTTCTCCTCACATCCTCTTTAATCTGTGAATTGAGTTGCGCTTTGAGAGTACCTGTGTACTGTAATGGGGGTTTAGCTGAGATGTAGACTTTCATATAGTTGAAATTCTTTTATTGGTACGTGCTCTCACATGCTCGTTCATCTAGGAATCTCTATAAACAAAAGTTCGTAGCTAATCTTCTAATATTTGAATCTTTTTGTCTTATCTTATGCCATTCTAGCTAGTTTGCTCTGTCATACCGTCTTTTCGTCATCGTTTCGTTTCGTTCGAAGACAATTGTTTACATGCATATTTTATTCAGAATAGGTCTGCAAGCCCGGATCAATTAAATGCCATGAGATACAAGCACTATAAGTCAGTACGAAGGCGAAATCCAAGAAGTAAGTAATGACCACTAGTTTATGGGGTAAGAAGAGCTGTACTGCTTTACCCCCATCCAATTTGCTTAACAGCGCTTTAATTTACTTTGTGATTGTAATTAAAAGTTTTAGTTTGAACGACTATAAATATTATCGCAAATTGATTGTATTTCGTTGAATTTGTGAAATTTTTTACGTGTACGTAAACAACGTCATGAGTGTACTAAAAATAGTAGTTTATGCAACGGTTGCATAATGATAGGCCTTAAAACACTAGTGCGGTTTTCATGAAACGAGCCGAAAGGCGAGTTTCATAATAAGATCGCACGTGTGTTTTAAGGCCAAATTATGCAGAGTTGCATACATAACTTTATCTACAGACATATTATACATCCTCCATGATGGGTTCAGAAACAATATTTTCTGGCAAAAAGTTATTTGTCGCAATCGTGGCTGCATATTTCCGATATCCGGCGCATTTTCACATCACACACACTCTGAGAAGACTACTTACTATTCATATTTTCAACTAAAATGTAAATTACAAACAACTTTTCTTATTCAATTCAACAAAATTCTACTTTCGTTGAGCAAAACGTCAACATAATGGCGGCGACGCGATTTTTTTTTAAATCATAGACAAACGGATGAAGTCTCTATTCTCACGTCACTCGAGATCAAATATTGTGCAGTTTATATTAAAAAAACATACTGAATGGACGTTTCGTATCAATAACTGTTTTATTATCTATGGATACTAGAATAGAGACCCACTTGAGTTTTGACAGCTGTTCCAAATTTAATCTCATTTCTTTACTAAAAACGATAAAGAAGTCATGTTATTTCTTTATCGCAGCACTGGTTTTTCCTAATTGGTTGTCAAAATGGTGGTCAATCCCTACGGTTTTTGATTAACCAATGGAGGTTTTATGATATGGGTGTAGATAAAGAGTTATTTCTAAATAGTAGTGAATATACTTTTAGCGATAGCTAGCCCAACATCTTTATAATTCGTGGGAAAAGCTGACCACCTATTCATCACGTTTTTTCAATTCAATTTGAATATAGACGTTTACCGAAATCACAAGGCGAGACAAGTGTTTCTATTAACTCCAACGGTAGCCGTTGATGAGAAATAAAAGTCGACAGTTTACCGCCCCCTAGTTCTCAGAATATCAATGACCGTTCATTATTCAAACGAACATTTAGCTATTAAAAAATCTCATCGGTATGCCTAACACCCCGCGCTTATATCCATTCCGTACTTTTCTAAGCAATAAAAAGCTTTATTAGTGGGCGTTAAGGGACAATTCAAATGCGAGTCAGATGATGGAAAAATATAAATGGTCCTGTTGTCCCGTGTACACGTAAATAAGCCATTTTATTGTTTACAAGTCACTTAATTAGAGCCCGAACGTGCGCAGAAAAGTGCGATCATAAACCGCAGGGGCAGTGACCCGACTTACAATGTACTGCACCATTATGGTTTTAAGAAAACCGTAGTAAAAATTTACCATTGATAATTTCGCGTCCATTAGCGCCCTGTGTAAGCCTTAAGGTCACATAAAAGCTTATTAAAGCAATACAAAATGCTTAAGACTTTAATAGAAAAATATTAATTAATAGGTACTTTAAACGTTTTTATGATATCCCATGTATTAATTGTTGACTAAATTTCGAGATTTCAAGCCGTTTGCAGGTCTCGTGCCTTGATTACACGTCGAAGGTTCTATTTGGAAACTAAACTCTTTGCCTAGAAAATTAATTGAATGACAAAATTGATTTTATTGTTTATCAAAACGTAAATTTAAACGCTATAGAGCAGTTCAGTTTGCGTGTGATACACGCGACGATAAATCTTGATGAATTACAACATCGATGGCATCTGAGTTTCGATGTTCGATCCCACATTTATGGCTACGAAGTCCAACTCGCTTCGGTGAAAATTAGAGCGACGTAAAGTTACATTTTATGCGTCTCTAGTACTTTTGTGTAACTAAAATGTCGCTAAAACATTTAAATTGTCTCGTTCGACTTATTTGCATTTTACGATCTGCTTTATTTATATCTTTAACAAAACAAAATGGACGTGATTGTTTGATGGGTTGTGTTATGCAATTTTTCTTATTGTAAGCAACTATACGTGCACTACATACAGTCGATGTTCCAAAGGTCAAAACACCACTTTAGGAGCGTGTTTACGTATTTTGAACACTTGTCTTTTGTTTAAGTATTTGTTTTATTTACCTTATTTAAATAAAAATGGAAAACATTACAATTCGTTATTAACATTAAAGCTAATAATCGAAATTGTTCGCATTCCCAACTCTTTAAGTGCTATGTACTCATCATAATGCCCTACTTTAACTATCGACATCTATTAAATATTCATCGGCATCGAATCGGCCATTTCTGTAAACAACGGTCCTAATGTTCTTGGAACAATACAATTGGGAACTACTAATGAGTCGGTGATGCAAACCATTACAAGTATGTCAAAGACTACAGCTTTAAAAGGTTAGTTGTGTGAGAAGAAACCAATTTAACAACATAACAGCGGATCCAAATTTGTAATGAAACATTGAAGAATTACTTCCAAAATTTTCAGTTGATAATTTAACTTATTATGTTGGTGACTAGGTTGGCGGTATGTGTAGAAAGCGTACAGATATAGTGAATAATATGTTTCCATCGGTAAGACTCGGATCTCAATCGGAAGACGACGGGACCCGAAGTGTCAATTAATTATTGTATGAAATGAGTGACATGTTTATAAACATTCATTAATATGAAACTTTATTATTTAGTTTCATATGTCAAAATGAAAAATCACAGCATATGTCACTGTATAATATAGAGATGTTATGGGTACTGAAGCTAATTGAGAGAGCACGATAAATATGAACTTTTCCGATAAAACACGATGGAAACTAATTATGCACTACATCTGTAGCGTCAGTAAGTCACCAAAGGGCTCAGGAATAACATATTTATAATGAAATTTAGTTTAATGTAAAGTCACACAATATTTATTATAAGTTAAATAAAATATTTAAAAATAGCGACCCGTTCATTTGTCATAAGTTTACTTGTATTATCCCTCGTACATCAACGATACTCATCTCGTGACTCATGCTTAAAGAAAATTGATTAAAACCGTAGAGTGTGCAAAATTAGCCCACAGAAAGTGCCTACGGCCACATGCTTGAGGCCTTACGTCATGTGCAGGTACGTGTTTTACCGCTAACAAACAAACATTAATATGGAAAGCTCGCCTCCGCCAATGTGCCAACCGACGCTGCCCCCACAAAGATGGCTATTGTCTCTTCAAAACGTGACTCCAAATTTTAATTGGGCGATTAAAAGACGAATGCGGGTCAATCCGACCATTACTGTAGTAGCCCTTTTGAATATGTACAATAAAATTATTAGATAGAGCGACCATTTAATTTGTGTTAGGTTTCTAATGAGGTTATGCGCTTTCTTGTCACAGATGGCGCTTGCGAGTTGAATGCGTAAGCGCAAAGCCGGATGCGCAAAATGGATTTTATAGTGTGCGTAACTGTGCGGCTTGGATGCAGAATTCTACATTAGCGCCCTCAGTGTGGGAGCTGAGATATTAATCGTGATGGCATTGTTATAGAGACATACTTACATTTATTAAGGATATGCAAAGTTGTATGAGGAATGTTAGGGTTGAGCGTCCGTTTACGGTTATATCATGTAACGGTATCACCGACATCGTTATCGTTTACTTTCTTCGGTAGAATGTATATTCTAAAATTTACAATAATGCCAACTTAAAATAAGCGACAGGTTTTTAATTATGTTTGACAGACGTCAGTAGGCGTTTGATATTGATCTTATAAATTTAATCTGCTCCATTCTGTATTTGAAAATAAATAAATTCTACTTTATTAGCCTCTATACACATAATGACTAACACAAAAACAATTTCTTCCAAGTATCGCAATATTAGCAACACAAAATGATAAAAACACGCGTGCGGAATTAGAAATAAAGACATTCACTCGTTTTAAAATTCCGTAAATGTAGAAATAAAAACAATACCTTAGGTGTCGTATAAATTGAGTCCTGTATAAAATGAGTACAGCGAGCCATCTGTCAGTAGGCATCGGACGCAGCATATTTTATAATTACAGAAGGTTGGACAGTGAATAGTAATCGTTAGAGCCATTGCACACTGTCGATTATAATGATTGTGATTTATTCAAAAGCGATGACGAACGTGGATGCCATGTTTACAAATTCACCTATGAATATACGATTTATACACCTAAAGCGTCAAACAAAACATCACTTTATGTAGGATGGGAGGTGGAACATTTCTGCGAGAATATAAATAACGATTTTTGTGTTTTATTTTACCACGATGCGCCTTTGTTGTAAAAAATAAACTAGTTCAAAATTTGAGACTAGTATGTATACTTCTGTTTTTCTTTAATCTATTTTTGTTATCATTTTTAGTATTGTGACGCTTAGAGATTTTGTTCATCTCTGTGAACTTTTATTACTAATCAATAATCAGTAAACATGTATCGAGGTAAATGAAAAAAAAGGTAATACATTATTCTGAAACGATTGTTGACATAATGAAATCGTGTCTTTCGTTGCTCTTCGTCAAGTGTATTAGGGTGTGTACAAGACACCCTTACAACATTCAGGATTAGGTTGTCAATGATTTGTCGACAGTGTTCGATCACCCTTAGATGGTGCGATCGCGCGAATGTCCTGCGGGCGATGTGGCGCGCATTCCGAGTGCGGCGAAATATCGGGAATCAAGATATCTTGACCGCGTTACAGAAACAGGTGCTCGATACGTGTCCGTCGCATCTATTATTCTAGTCTAGCTTTTATTTTATTTTAAAAACCCTAAGTATTTTTTCTTTGTTACAATATTATGACCAGTTTATTTAGCTATGTTGAACTTTTTTATAGTTTTTATACGATTTATTTATGGTGTTATTTATTTAACAGAGTATTTTAGACAACCATAGCGACCTCATCAATTTCAAGCCCAGGAAATTACACGATAATTTCAACAGCAAAGTTATGAGTGAAATTAGAATTAGGAATAGTCATTCCTAATTCAAGTCACGATGACGTCGTAGCGTCAGTACATGTGCTTAGCGGTATAGTTGAAGGGGCCCGGTGCCAAATATGCACCGTAACAATTTACCCTCCTTATACGGCATGAAACAGAGCGACTTGGCAAAAAGCCTCACCGTTATATTGTTTTATCTAACTTTAATTCCTCGCTTATCTAAATTATGTTAAGTTTATAGTTTGATTTAAGTTATTGCTAAGTCTATAATTGTAGTATTTGTTGACTATCTTTATAAGTTTGCAAACAGATCAATTTGAAGTCCAATCCAACTATCAATACATTCGATTGTTGAATGATTCAAGCTGCGTGGTATTTTAAATCCGTTTATAACAGTTAAACCATTTTGTATGTATAATGTATAATATCATTCGTTTGTACTCTTATTCATCGGCCATATCATAAATGAAAACATTATATTTGTAGCACTTTAATACAATTCAGAATGTTCATTGTGATTACATTATTTCCAGAAACTTCACAAACCTGACTAACTTAGAATATCCGGATTCCTTCATGCCTAAGTCATCTAGCTTTAAATTCGCCAGTTCTAATAATTAGTTCCCGGCGGCATCTCACAGCGGAGCGGTACTTTTATTCCGCCTCAGATACCCATCACATACGTGAGTGTTGTCCCCAAGTCCACGGAACACATCTATGAGCCTCTTTATTACTGTACTTCAGTCATTTGTAAGATTTTCTCATAATGATTGTCTCCAAAACGAGCGTCTGTGCCGTCAAAAGCTTTTGTCTAATCGTTGGTACGAATGCTGCTTTGTTTTATGTTATAGCACGTGTTGCATTAAGACTTGTTCTCGTAAAACTAGATTAGAATATTTCAGTTAGAACTTTTGCTAACGTGCCATTCGGTGGGACTGTCGCCATAATTTTCGACAGTCTTTAAACAATGAAAACTAGAGCAAAATTATTACCATAAACGAGAATAAACAACAAGCATTGCCAAATCTAAGCCTAAAGCACGCTCAAATCCTCTGAAATTTTATTAACATTTAGAAAAAACTGGCATCGATCCTCTGTGGCCGGTTGCCAAAGCGGAGAATGCTGAACGACCGGCGATTAAAGAACAGCCTTGTAGGAGACATATGTTGCTTTAGATTCGTTAGCATATCAATAATTCATAGCGCAATGTTATTCGCATCACCAACCGTTACTTGGAAGCCTCACTCCACTCATTAGTAGTTTAATCGCGACCCGCTTTGGCAAAACCGCTGGGCCACATAGCTTCGAACAAGGAGACTTTCTAACTGAAGTGGCAATTAAAATAATATACGATAAAATTAGCCATACACATCACAAGGTTAAAAGTCGTCGGTGACGATGCTTCCCACTTATGTAATTTTACATTTATCTTGTGTGCTGTGATAACGCCGTACGTGACAAGCTAAACAAGTTAAAATCTCATATCAATGTTAGATCACGGCAAGACACATTAGATGCTCTCTTTATTTCTTCACTTGCAGAAATCGCGAGGTTCAAATTTATTTTGAATGTCACTTCAATTTATTATTGTATCCTCGTTAGTGTTAGTACATCGATCGTATACGGTTCGTGTATTGACGATTTAATTACATTTTGATCCGGCTACCATTCGATGTCACGATGTGGGTGTCCGATATAGGTACATATGCAAATAGGCGCCCGGTGTGAAGGCACGGGCGACGTGGCACTTCTAAAATTTCCATTCAGATGAAATTTCCTTAGCTACTTGCAAAGCAATTCTATCCAATAGTAATGTACGCTTTTAATGCACGGGTATCTAGCACATGCGTTACTTTAATTAGGTAGCTTTTTAACCTTAAAGGTCTCATGCAATTATGGTACAGTCATAAAATATTCATCGTATTTAGAATTAGCACCTAATGTCACAGTAGCTTTATAATTTTATGTTAAATCTTGAAAAGGATCACAAAAAGCATGTTTGCGTAGTTTCATTAATGTTAATCGAGGCAAATTGGCAATAGAAGGTCCAGCTTGTGGTCAGCAGAAAATCAAAGTATTTCTTGAGGAATAAGAGGCTCGATAAGTAATAGTATCAGAGTGGGTGTATACTGTAGCAATGTTAATTGAATGCATTCATCCAAATTATAGATTCTGTAATTGATAGTCTGTATGAAAGCATCTGTTCCAAACAGCAAACGTGCTGAATAAATCACAAGTCTGTAATTCAACGGGCGTTCCGCGTCCATTAGACTTCAGAGTTTTCGCCATCGAAAATGCATTTTCCTGTGTTCATGTAGTACAGGCTGCATTTAAGTTAATTATAGGATTACTCCGGGTTGCATTTAAAGTGGTATTTTGGTAATATTATAGTCAGATGGCACGCCCGATAAGTGCCAACCCGATACTTGGAAAGCTCTACACATTAAGCATTCGGGTCACCGACGGAACGTATTCGGCCGAGGAACAAACGAATATAATAATTATGAGCCGAATGGATTAGACCGAATTAACGGTTGCGTTGTTATTTATTTTCATGAAATTTTCGACACGTAGGGCCAAAGGGTTTTTTAATGCTGATTTCGAAACGTGTGCGCGCATCGCAGTGTCTTGTGATATATTTTTTGTTAGCGTTCACACCCAAGTATAAAATCGAAAATTAGCGAATGAAGTCAGGTGTAGACCGTAGTCGATAATAATTGTCTGAATAACTTAGATGACAAAAGTATGCTTATGTTTGTTCATTGGCTGTTACATTGCCTTAAGTATGTATTATCGAATAAATACATAAGTACTTAAGTCGTAAATTACGTTTCATGAGGTATAATAAATCGAATTTAGCTGTTTTTTTAATGTGTGTTGGCGATTGACGAATGTGATACAGGTCTCTCATGCTAAACATGAGGCTCTGTGTTTGATGAATATGTAATAAACGTGAGTTAAGAGATACCGCGTGTAAGTTATGTGTGACTTTTTGGAATAGTATTTCAAGACATACTGTTCATCTTAGTCACAAATAACCTGCAATGAAACTAATATTAATCATGTAAAAAATCGCAAATTATCAGGCCAATACAGAACTCCATCCCTAAATTCAGAGAATAGGTTGGTTGACACCATGTGGTTACTAGATTGACACCATGTGGAAGAGCCAAACAGTAATCCTCACTATATGATTACTGTTCGAATGGGCCGGCTCGACCGGGGTAGTACCACACTCTCACAGAATATCGGCGTAAAGTAATAGCTTGCTATTGTGTTTCGTACGGTGAGTGACGTGATCCGGAGGCCTATTCCGTCATCCCTATCCCATGCCCATTCCCCATCCTCCCTAGACTGGCAACGCATTGGCAGCACCTCTGGTGTTGCAGATGTCCATGGGCGGCGGTGACCACTTTCCATCAGGTGGGCCGTCAGCTCGTTTGCAAGTCAATTGACATAAAAAAAAAAATTGATTTAGCACAAAGATTGGTATGAGCTTATGACCTAAGTAAGAAACAAAAATAACACAAAAAAAAACATTTATTCAATAACACAGAAGGCACAAGGAATAATATATATTAAGAAGACAATACAAAAATAAATGGTGGTGTGTGTGTCCTCACGGCACTGAATGGGACACTGGCTCAGCATAATGCTGAGGTGTTAGTCAGTCGTGGCCATATGGACTACTTAACATAGGCAAATAATGATTATCCAACACAAAATACTTTCATTTATATCCTTCAGTAAACCAGCGAAAAAGGTGATTTTTTATTTCCTGATTATTCAAATCAAATGACTACTACCTCTTATAGATAAGAAATTATACAAGAAATGTCTTTAGTCGACCAGAACCTAACTTGTCTTGATCACTATCGAACAACCATATTACAACTACCAAAAAACGAATATGTAAACATTATCACGAATAGGTATCTTTAACACCGCATTGTTAAGGCACCAATTGAAAACGAATCAAACAATTATACCTGCCTTGTTGGTACTGCAAGTTCCCATAGTTTCGACCGATTAAATGTGTAATTGCCTTACAATTAGACCAAATCGTGCCGGCCGCCGCAATATCTGCATGTGCTAATTGCGAGGCCTCAGCGATAATTGACCAGCAAAGTTGCTCGAAAGACGAAACGTACTGGCGACTTGGAGAAATAAATAAGAATATTTTTTATTTACATAAACCTTTTGAACGTTTCGAAAACACACAACTTTACTCACGATTTATTGTCAGCAATGGCATGTTTCGAACTCGAATGGAGTCAAACCCTGAAGAAGGACTCCATTGGAGTTCGAAACATATCGGACTATTTCTGACAATAAATCGTGAGTAAAGCCGTTGGTTTTTCAAGTATTCATAATGTCTCACGAAAGTTTTAATTTGTCTTTTCGACATTTCAAGGAAACACTGTTTCAGCCAGTCTCAGATGCATTTTCAGAAATAAATTCACGCATTTTACTCTTTAAACGTCATTGCAAATGAGTCATTAAGGTTAAGTCTTGATGGATTTACCGAATGACTAAATACAAGAAACGTTGTTTGATTTTAAATAAGATTTCCGAGGTATTTATTGTCTTCGTCATCCGAAGCTTTTAACAATGTTGGTAAAGTCCAGTATGATTTAAAGCAATGAGTAATATTTATTAAATTCCATTTTTACCGACGGGACTAAGTTGTAGTTTTTGTTTTTTCATATGTACAATCTGTGCCTCTATTCGGGAGATTTCTCATCCCACTCTTTCGCATTACGCGTCGCGCGGAAGAGTGGGGTGAGAAATCTCGCTCACGAGTCGCTACAGAATCACTTAGCGAATAGACGCGCTGAAGGTTTGCTGGATAGCTATGAAGAATTGGACGTCATTGCGACAGCAAGACAAACATATTAATTATGTCATATTTAGTCCAAAACACCGGTAAGTCAAAATCTGTACGGTTGACACATTGGCAAGACTTAAAATGTGCAATGGGCCGAATTTGACGGTCACCATAAAGGTGGACTTAATATATAGCTACTCAATTAATGGATGCCAGATTAAGTTTATTAACAGGAGGCAGGTCCGAAAGGAAATGGCAGGTTGGACGTGAATTTAGCAAAAGGATAAAAATATTTTGCAAAAGGTGTACCTATCCAGTTTGATTGTTCTAACATTACGATCACGTTCATTTGACGCCGTAATTTCACTATAGTGAATCTGTTTAAGTAAATAAAGGTACACAAATGAACATGTATGCGATAGCTGTTTCTTTAAATGCGGCATAAAAAGTAGCCTTACGCGTAATTTTAGAAAGGAGTACACAATTAAAATGCATGTCAAACCCACAAACAGTTTAAGGAACATAAAAAAATACATTTTCCTGCTTTTATTTAGTATTCCGCTCAGGTAGTATGAGTAAAGAAAATTGTGACATCCAAATAGGATGAGTCATTTTAATGGTCATTATCTGGGGGCTATAAACTTTTTAGTCTTATACAGTGTAGAGATACCTAGTACAAAATGTCTCAAAATATTTCTTTATGTTTCGTTAGTTACTTTTCATCACACTTGCTCGGAAAGGGTGTTATTATACGCAAGCGTATAGAGCAACTATAGCCAATTTAACTCCTCTATGCGCCCCGCCGTCAGCGGGAGTTCTAAACCATACAAAATCCATAACTCCCTAGGGACTCCCGCGGGCAGTTAAGTGCGCCAGGTCGGCGGAGCTGCTCGGGAGCCGTAGCCGGCGGGGCGTGCGACCGCAAGCCGGCGGAGCTGCCCCGCGCTGATCGCAACGTACGCTCACTTTATGAACACCCACCTGATGGTAATTCACTATGTAAAATGGAAATAAAATTAATATATATATATACTTTTTTTTGTCTAATTTTTATTTAATTTCCTCGCAAATGTGATGAAAAACATTGTGTGTATCACGGGCAGTAAGGGGATAATAAACTCGAGTCATAAAAGCCCTCGCCTATCGGCGTCGGGCTTCTAACAGACTCTCGTTAGTTATCCCCTTCTTACGGCCCTAGATGCACAATGTACTATAGTACCAATAACTGTTGATATAACTTAATAAAATCTTAGTTAGTAAATAGTGTGTTTTTTACATAAACAAAACTTAATCAATTTAAAATCTTAACATAAGAAAACCTACATCGTTCTCTAGACTCCAAAAATCATCAAAAAAATCAAACTGTCTCGTATTCAAAATTAAAGAGTCCAAGGCATAAATGATAAGTCTTAACCTTAACCAAAGAATGTTATTGTACTGAAAAAGTCATCAAATATCATATTTATACCTGTGGTGTTAACATAACATTAACTTTGTCAAACTGAATATTAAAGCAATTTTATGTAACCGAATAGGTATTTAAAACAAAAGCCTTTTAAAAATATCTCTTGTAAATAACTTAAAGCGATTAAACTGATCGTTTTAAGAAATAATAATGGTAGTGCAGCTACTCCTATCGTTTAAAAGGCAGTAAACAAAATTATTTCGACCCACGCCAGCAATTAGTTCGGCTAGTATAAATCGGATGTTCCCTCGAAACTCCGAATTAAAACCCCGCACGCCACGCAAATGTGAATAATTACGTATTTAATAACGCTTTGTTCTCGGAAAGTCGACGAGAAAATTCAAGTAATTCAATTGTGTTTAAGACTGTTTAATTCGAACCGGGAAGCATGCTGTTTGCTTTCTAGAAAACGTTTTGTTCGTAGTTTTTGGAGTCCGCAAGATGAATGAGTAAGCCGTGGAATATTAAGTAAAGACTTGCTCAGTGCAGTGCAGATTGCTGGTTAGACCTTGCGTCTCGAGATATGTTGAAGTTTATCTACATTAACTCAATTAGAACACTTCAATTCTGACGCTAAACGTGTAACGAGGCGCTATCACCCACTCGTAAAATACTCTTTCGATCCTGATAACTTCTTTTATCTACACCAATATCATAAACCCTCCATAATGTAATCAAAAACCGTAGGAAATGACCACCATTATGAACCTGTAACGATACAGATATGAGCCCCCGCGCCGCCGTCGCCGCAGCCGGATGGGCCCCACCGTCGCCGCAGCCGGATGGGCCCCATCGTCGCCGCAGCCGGATGGGCCCCATCGTCGCCGCAGCCGGAGGAGCCCCATCGTCGCCGTGTCGCCTTTTATAATATGTGTGTAGATAAAGTTATGTATGCAACTCTGCAATTACGCCTTAAAACACACGTGCGATCTTATTATGAAACTTGCTTAAAAGCTCGTTTCATAAAACCGCACTAGTGTTTTAAGGCCTATCATTATGCAACCGTTGCATAAACTACTATTTCTTTTTCGTGTTTCAAAGTTCATTAGATCGTTATGGATCGATTCAGACGTAGATCATTCCATAATAGATCTTGGCCTAGAAAGTTCGCTCCTCGTGTGCTCTTGAATTAGTAAAGCATCGCTTTAGTTCATGTTGAACACTATTACTAGCTGAATACTCGAAGCTATGACAAGTTAGTTACTTATAAAACTAGGACACCAGTGCGGTGTCCCTTATGCATCAAACTGTTATTATTGTGAATACCAAGGATTGTCTTTGAGGTACTCACGTGTAAGTAGTGTCATATAAAGCCTACCCAAACGTCCCATCCACATCTTTACCATATTACCAATATTTATGTGTTTTTAGGGTTCCGTACCACAAAAGGAAAAACGAACCCTTATAGGAACTCTCGTATGTCTGTTTGTCTGTCCGTCTGTTAGTGTCCGTAAGTGAGTTAAAATTTGGTACACATATGTAAATCAGTGATCGCAACACGGACGTGTAACGTAAATATATACATTTTAAACAGGGGGACCACTTTTGGGGGGCTCTTTGGAAAATAAAAAAAAGGTTTTGGAAACTATGGCGTGTTACTTATCAAATGAAATGGCTTGCTATGAGGATCTTACATTTTTATGAAATAATTTTAAAATAAATGGTTTTGAAGTTATTTAGGAAAATAGGCGAAAATAAACCATTCCCCCCCGCTTATCTCCGAAACTACTACGCCTACAATTTTGAAAAAAATGTAGAAAATAGCTCTTTACCTATAGATTACAGAAAAACCTATAAGAAGTCTATGGTATTTAAAGTAACATAGGAAATTTGAGATAATCGTGTACGGAACGGAACCCTCTCCACGCGAGTTTATTTCGCATTTGTCCGGTTTTTTATAATATTGTTACAGAGTGCATCCTACTTTACAATATAAACAAACAATACCCTATTACTCATTATTTCCTTGTGTCCCTACTACTTCCATCCTCCTCTGCTGCACTGGGAGTGAAGAAATAGCATAGAATGCGTGCAGATGCTTATCATCCTGGCATGTCGTAAAAGTCGACTAAGGGACGGGTCCTCTCCAACATGGTGGACTATCTGTATGGGCGATGGGCTGATCACCTGTCACCATACGGATCATCATACCATCTTAGGACTAATTAATCGAACGTGGCCACAAGTAGTCTTGTGGCTCTGCCCACCCCATTAGGGATTTCGGGCGTGATGCTAAGATGCTATGTACTTCCATCCATCCTCACCGATCCGGTCAGTCTCTACGTTCCAAAGGATCCTCTACCGATACAAGGAGTCAAGAAACTAATCAAAGCCAAACTGCCTTCACTAAAACTGCTACAACGCACCAGCCAGCCCTTACAATTATTCGAATGTTTTTCGCTCTTAAGAGTAATTATCCTGTCAGGAAAAGCAGATCCTCAAAGAAACTATGTACGGAACTTAAAATAAATACAGCTTTAACGTTTAACTTTAAAGTTGCACTTGAGAGTTACGGAAGTGCAAATTTCGCTCTGGTTAACTTGAAAAGCGGTACTATTTCTGTTCACACGAGATCCTTATGTTATAAGTGTACCACTTCTTGGTTTAAGTACTTTACTATTTTGTACCGTTTTCTATACTAATTACTTATAATAAAACCTTATACTAGTACTTTATAATTCAATTTTAGTTTTAAACTTTTTATATGCTTTTTATCGCTCGTGTATTGACAATACTCACGTAAGTACATGATGAAATATGACTTTATGTATAATTTATAGTTCGTCTATAAATACGATCGGAAAACCTCTGGAACCTTCTGAAACTTCATAGGACCTCCCCCACCTAATTAAAAATTCAAATAGAGGATTCACTAGCTAAACTTTGTACTTTTTGTTACAAATATTATAATATAATTTTTGTTTTGTGTGTAAAATAGTAACTAAAATGTACAAAATAAACAAGCTTTATTTAATAGAAGAGGTTTTAATTGAGGGGTCTTAAAAACCAGATAATAAGAAATCAATCTTCCAAAGACATGATATAAGGAAACATTTTCAAATCTTATACAATTTTGAACCAAAATTATAAATATTTCCCTCTAGCAAGACATTTTTGGAACGTTTAAAAAGGTTTAAGAAGCATTCGAGTCGAGACCAATATTCTGCAAAAGTTTTTTTGTAATTTTCTGCTTTTTAGGACATCAAAACATAAGAACATCTTCTATTAAAAACACTTTTTTCCTTTCATTGATTAGTATGTTTTGTTCATTTTACTATTGTCTCACTGAATTCTGTGTCTTTTGTTTTTTAATGTCGTAAAGTGGAAAAGACTGCCACGGTCATAATGAGGGATTGCAATTCATACTTTTGACTGTATCACGCGCTCAAACCCCCATGTAATTTTCATTACGTCCCAAAAAACCCCATTAAACAAATATCGAACTGCCATTAATGAACTTCCGGGTGAAGAATTTTAAAAACTTTCAGTAATAAATTTGATTTATTACAAGAAGCTGCCGTTGTTAATCCGGCCCAGGAAATTAAACGCGGAATTACCATAATTGATACGGTTCTAGTGAAACGGTGCAGAAAACAAACTGGCGGTGCAATGGCGGATGGCATATTTTGAGTACACTCAGCAAATATTTATTATGAAACTGGCCGTATTTCTGATAATCTTGGCCTTAGGTAGCTAGGTCCATTCTCTTCTTTGCTGGCTGATGCATTTTTCTTTCGGTATTCCTTAAGGGAGTCACGTCAGTCATATAGTTTATTTATGTTTCCTTAACGAGTTAATGTAGTTAGGGGTCGTCCACAAATTACGTAACGCAAAATTCTCAAATTTTTGACCCCTCCCCCCCCTCGCCCCGTGTAACAGGACCGTAACGCTCAGCCGGGACCCCCCCTCCCTCTCCATTCCGTTACGTAACAGGTGCTTTGTAAAAAGTTTTTGCTTAATATTCAGGTAATTCGGCGCTCTTTTTACATTGGGCGAGCTATAATCATCTATCAACGTATTTCGGTTCCATTTCTTAATAATATAATTATAATTTCTTGATTTTACATTAATTCTGCAATATTATAAACTCGTGACGTAACACCAACCTTGAACCTCCCCTCCCCCAACGTAACAGGACCGTAACGCTTGGCCAGACGCCCCCCCCCCCTCCCTCCAAATTGCGTTACGTAATTTGTGAACGACCCCTTACCGTATATATGTAAAATTCATTTACAAGTTCTAATTCCACTAATAGATAAATCAGATTAGAACACCTTGTACAAAGGAGCCTTAATAACAAAACTATTAAAATATTATTACAACCTATTTAATAACTTAGCGCAACAGAAATTGATTAATATCGACACGCGTCAGCAAAAAAAGTTAAAACCCCACCTATTCATTGTACGAATTAATCAAATCATTCAAGATTCTTATCGCGAGTGTGTCTTTAAAATTAGAGCAGGATAGAACAATTGTTTTCTCTCGCCCACGAGCGCATTCCGGACTTGTTGGTATTTTTTTTTATTTTCTATAGATACGTATAACGGATTGTAATCATCTCATTGTGCGAGCTAAGATGTATCTCTGATGTGTATGGCTGACAGAAAGTCCATTGGTTATCAAGGATACTTTTTTCTGAAATAAAAATGTGGACGAAATAATAAAATAATTGACGTTGGCGTTAAGAAAACAACCTCGTTTAATTAACTAGGCTATAGAGTATTCTCGTACACTTAAAGATAGGAGAAATAATTATTTCATTGCTTTTCAAAAAAATCTATAACTAGATACTGATACAATTTTGACAGCTATTGGGTTATAAAAAATATTTTTATGTACAAGTTTAATTTACACGTAAGTGCAAACACGAAGCAGATTTTCTCAACGTGCTACTTGCAACTATATTAAAAAAAAGTTTATCTACACTCATATCATAAAACCTCCATAATGTAATCAAAAACCGTAGGAAATGACCACCATTTTGACAACCTGTACTGTAATGATATTACAGTATCGATTTTAGAATCGTAATAGTCATAACGATACAGATAAGCTACAGGCCGGCGCGCCGCCGTCGCCGCAGCCGGCGGGGCCCCATCGTCGCCGTGTCGCCGTTTATAATATGGGTGTAGATAAAGTTATGTATGCAACTCTGCATAATTTCGTCATTATGCAACCGTTGCATTAACTACTATTTAAGTTATAGTGATTACGTTAACTACATTACACACACTTTGAAGGAACCTATCGTTTCGACAACTCTTCTTTTTTTTAATTTAAACGAGTGCAATAAACGCTGTACTTTCTATCACCTAAACCAAGATAGTCCATCGGATAAAACAACATGTGTTTCTTCACCTAACGAATCTTCTACAGTATAATGAGTACAACAATGTAAAGTGGGTCTGTATTTACATAATGTCAACTAAGTAGGTGTAGGTGTGTCACTCTATGAACACTCTAATGTCATTAATCGAACGCGGGGAATGTTATTGTTGTCCCGCTGTATGTTATTTAACTGTGGACTTTTGATCGCGTCAGTGATTATGATAGAGTTTCGTTTGATTTTACTACTTCTATAGAAGTATTTATTAATTTGAGAGCTTCAGAGTCCTGTCTTCTATGAGACTAACAATTTTGGAAGACAAAACCCGCTAGGAGAAGTAGAATACTTTTTTGATAAATAATTCCTCAAGCTATTAAAGTAAATTAGTAAAGAAAGCTAAAAAGGGCTTTCACTACAAGATTGACAGGAGAAATTAATTTTGTTATGTAAGGTTTGCTCTCAAAAACACATCGATTTTGACATGTTAAATCAGCCCTAGGAAAATAGCACTCATGCCGTTTATAAAATAGACTAAAGTTACAGCTTTATGTAATTTAAAAGAAAATCAAATGGCAATCTGCCTCGTTGTTAAAACTTGTTCAATAAAAAATGTCCCACGATTCAAGGATATAAATTAAACAATTTTATTAAAGAATTCATTCCACCGGTACAAAATTAGTAAATGAATTATACTTAAGGTAATCATTTTTAGAAGCGAATGTCAAAGAGTAAGGAGATCGTTTTTGGAATACAATGGGCGAGGATCGCCGGCACTGACACCCCGCAGCGCAAGCGCAGAGTGTACTGAATCATAAAAGTGTAGAACGATTGAATCTTATGTGCTCACTATTAAGATATAAATTCCAATGGTACATTATGCTTGCACAAGAAACACGCCTTATACATAAATGAGTAAAAACTTGAATAAAATCCCTTATGTAAATTAAATTTGTAGATCATCTTGGTGATAATAAATTATATGCCTTAAAATACCCCAATGCGTGAAAGCGTTGCTTATCCTTTATCTAATAACTAAGTAAATGTATCAGAGTAATAAATAATAACGTAATCATACGGAAAGCAAAATCAGTTAGCATATAACTATTAGACGAAATAACCATATGTTATGAATACAACTTAGAACCAGTTTTACAAATTAGATGTTAAATATACCATAAACATGTTTTATTTTTACATATAACTTAATTTAAATGGAATAAATTTATGTTAAAACAAACAAACTGTAATTAAAGGCTCAGAAAGTTGTTTGTTGACGTTATCTCTTTTTAATTTATCACTAGCATACCACTTCGCTAAATTTTCATTATTTTTATTGGCAACTTTTATTATTATCTAAAGAGGCTTAATTGGGATTAATTCTGGTCATTTGGTCGTCAACGACCAAAACATCTTCATTAACTATATCTCTACTAGATCTTTTATTTTAAATTAGTAAGTTATGATACATTATCACTAGACTAAAAATGGCAATGGGCAGGACATATAGCACGATACACAGACAAAAGATGGACACTGGAGTCAACTATATGGAAAGGACCGAAAGGAAAAAGGAAAAGAGGGCGCCCTCGAAAGAGGTGGATAGAAGATATAAAAGGGATAGCGGGAAGAGAATGGAGAGAGAAAGCTATGGATAGAGAGGTCTGGAAGAAGCTGGAGGAGGCCTTTACCCGAGAAGGATAGCGAGTAGAAGAAAAAGAAAACTAATTTTTACATACATACATTTATATTTAAAACTAATCACTACAAGTTATATTTGTAATAATTATTTTAAAAAAATGTAAAAAGTATTGAAGATTGGAAATAAAAAGGGCTTTATTATTATTATTATTATTATCATTATCAGACTAAAAATAGAGTATATTTATTTAGTATATCCTATAACGATGTTAAAAAATCGATATCGATGTTACACTTTTCAATATTATGCGAGATTGCATCACTTCAGAAGTTATAACCAACGTTCGTAAATAAAAATAAAGAAACTTAAATAATTCCAATGCACCCATCAATCATTCCACATTCCAGAGCAATTCAATTGTTTGGCTCATTCGCATTTTCATTCATTCGTTCATGAGTGAATCATTAGGAATTAAAACATGCCTAATGCATTACGGTGTGACAACGGTGGCGGTCCGGACACCTCGGCTCTTGTCTCTATCCGAGTCCAGAATACATGAACCCCTCATTTCTACTGACAAGCGTAGATCGTCGTGTTTCTTTAATCTGGTCGACTTATATTTATTGTATTAAGCCTTTCTAAAGCAAGTACTTTAGACCACCCGGCTGTTTAGAAGTGTGCTCCACCTAACGCTATGTAGCGTGATGGATTCACTTTAATTATTGGGCGGGGAGGATCACATTGGCCTGATTCTCAGTGCTCAATAATACGTCATTCGTTATTTTTAAGGATGTGATTGAAGGATTAGTAAATGATTCCATTGAGAATATGTGTTGGATTAGCCAACAACATTTTATACGTACTACCATTTATGATTTGCTTTAATATATTTCACGGTTGTATCACTTACATAATAAAAGTATTTATACAGTCATGTTAATCAAACTTATGTTATAAAAATGAAAATTAAACTTGGTTGACTGTAGATTTTCTTCATTAAAAGATTTCTTCAGGTTTCTCATATTTTTTTATTATTTTAACTCAAACACGTTATTGCAGTTGACAAAAGAGAGAGAGAGAGAGAGAGAGAGAGAGAGGTTGGATTGCCAGCATCCAACACTTAAATCTACTTTATCAAAGTCACTAAAGTCTTTACTCTAATGTTGCCAACAGCCACATGAGCTCTTTCACATGTCTGAACCTACCAGCGCTACGAAAGGTGACATCTGCTAAGAAGAAACGCCGTAAGAAACTCAGCGGTAAGTCTTTTTGTTCAACTTTTACATTAGAGTTTAATCTAAAAGTAACACATAAAAAGTGCAACAAACAAACCTAATGGGTATAACTTAATAATAATAATAATACGTCAATACAAAATTAAATATTGCATCATGAAAAAACTCTTGAATCTGTATTACACAAAATTGCTCGTTTATTAAATATCAGCGCTTCTATTCGGGAACGCTAAGTGATTCTGTAGCGACTCGTAAGCCTGATTTCTCATCTCACTCTTCCGCACGAGGCGTAATGCGTAAGAGCGAGATGAGAAATCTGGCTTACGCGTCGCTACAGAATCACTTAGCGTTCCCGAATACAGGCGCTGCTCATTGTTAATCTTTACTCGGATCAAGTTAAAACACATAATACAGGCTGTCCCTGAAATAATCTCTAAATCGGACAGTAACATGTCGGACTATTTCTGACAATAAATCGTGAGTAAAGCTGTGCTTATTTCTAGTCTTAATCTCTAAATCATAAGCAATAAACGGTTTTCAAAAATGCATCATTATTGGTGGGTTTCTTTCTCGCTCACCAGCATGCAAGTGTTCTGGTAGAAAGCCGGCCTAACACTGCTGCGAACGAAGCGCCCATGGCGTCCACTTATGCCTCGATTGCTTATAGCACACATCATTATTATGTGCTTGAGTTTTCACTACCAACTCTACGCTATAATTAATGATTGGGCGACAGAATTCAAGTGGACGAACTCAAACATACTAGAATAATGAAGGTACTTACGAATGCTTGATATAACGCTTTAGAATAATACCTAATAAAATGTCAGTATCTTGCCATGGAATAGAATTCAGTTGTTTGTTTTTTCGATGAGAATTGTTTAATTTTTCAGCATATAAAGTAATTGTATTTTTTCCCTTTTTTTGTAATAATAACAAACAAAGTAAAAGACAAAGTAAGCTTGTAACTGTATCATTTATAATGGTTATCTTTTAACAGTACAAGTAGTAAACAAATAAACAGTTTAATAATAACGAATAAGCGTTATGTTTGTATAACGCGGGTTCTGTAGGTGCATTAAATTACTGAATTTCATTGAATTTAATTCTGTTGCAACACTAAAGGAAAATGGTATATTCCGTTGTATGCCCCTGGATCTGCCAGCGATGGCACAAAACGGAAAAAAAATCCGTTTAGTGCGTCTTTAGTGCCACTGTCACCTTATAATGTTAGGTTAGATTAGGTTAGGTTTGTTTATTTTTTTGTCCGTTTTGTGCCATAGGCGGCAGATCCTGTGGCATACAACGGATTAAATCAGGAAATTTACAGGCACTATAAATAAAATAAACAATAAACTTCTAAGTAATTAAAAATACTTAATATATATAGATAAATTTACAAAATGTTTTACAAGAAATACGTCTAACTCGCATTGTTGAGTGATGTCAGATTGAAGATGTATGCGGAAATTTATGTAGACTCTTTTTTGTGCAGCTTATTTCTCCCCTAGTCGAGAATCCGTCGACATCGTCTCTATTGTTTTTCTACCTCACCAAGACCGTATTTAAAACTGTAAACTTTTTCATGATTGAGGAACCCTAAAAACCATTGCATGTAAGGCACGAGCGCATCTGCCGTATTTGCATAGTCGCTGATTGGGATGCAAGATTAATTCCTATAATATTTTTTGTCTTGATCCTCATTTAGGTGCAATCATGCTGTTGGAGAAAAAATGATCATTATCATACTTCAGCCCTTAAGCTATTTTTTCAGACGCCAAACAAAAGGGTGCTTGTTTGTTATTAGGTTTGGGGCGATAATGTAATGCAATTACTTTTTTTTTAAAGTAAAAAATGCCGAAATTCATTATTCAAATCCAGCCAGCTGAGTAAGCGAGGGTTCATAATCATTAGGGTATACGAACTTTAGGTTATTAACCGTTTCCTAAAATCGTAAATCCATATTATGCAGGAAAAACAATTTTAGATTTTGCACTGTTTATACTTAAATAAATTACAAGGCGTTTCTGGACTGGATTTAAGTAGAGAAAAGTTGGCACATGGTCGGCATCCTGTTTTTCCGTAATGACACTCAATTGTACAAGTCTTTTAAGTCTACTTTTAAGAATTGTCATCCTCCACGCTTACTTCTTGATATATTAAAAGGAAAACTTTTTTTTTTTTTTAATATTTATATGGCATACCATAGGCTTTTCCATATGTCTAAATCTACCAGCGGCCTTAACATACAAGACACAAGGATAAGCTAAACCATCTTATCTCTAAGTGCGTCTCTCTCACACTAGTGCCGAAGAAAGAGATAGTCATAAAGATAAACGGGTTTAACTCATCTTTCTGTCTTGCATGTTAGGGCCGCAGCACTTCAAAAGGTGACGTCTGCTGAGGAGAAGCGCCGCAAGAAATTCACTACGATTAAAAAAATCTATTAAAGTAGATGGAGACAGATTCTGCTTCTTGCTTTTTTCCTGATACAGCTTTGTTGGCACGAATCTGTAACTGTCCCACACTACCGTGTTCGTTATCTTCAAAATATTTTTTCCCAAGTCGAGCTTATTCTGCTCTGTGCAATTCCATTTCCAGGGAGAAGAGCCATCGGCGCCTGGCTCTTAAACATAACATCCTTATTAGGGTTCCGTACCCTAAGGGTAAAACGGGACCCTATTACTAAGACTCCGCTGTCCGTCTGTCCGTTTGTCACCAGGCTGTATCTCATGAACCGTGATAGTTAGACAGATCATGTATTTCTGTGGCCGCTATAACAAGAAATACTAAAAAACAGAATAAAATGAATATTTAAGGAGGCTCCCATACAACAAACATGACATTTTTGCTCGTTTTTGCTCGATATAACGGCAAGCTTGAAATATTTAGTTATATATACAATTCAAATATAAATAAGTAAATTAAAATAAAAAACAAATATTTAAGGGGGCTCCCATACAACTAACGTGTTTTTTTTTGCTTTTTTATAGATATTGGTACTGAACCCTTCGTGCGCGAGTCCGAGTCGCAATTGGCCGGTTTTTTATTTAATCGACTAAGCCATGTTTCCAATATTACCACTGAATGTTCGGAACGGCCATAAGATGTTCAGACACGTCTAGAAGCTCTAAATTACTTGATTATATAATGTAGTGGTAGAGCCAAACAGTAATCCTCACTAGACGATTACTGTTCGAATGGGCCGGCTCGACCGGGGTAGTACCACATTCTCACAGAATATCGACGTAAAGTAACAGCTTGCTATTGCGTTTCGTACGGTGAGTGACGAGACCCGGAGGCCTATTCCCTCATCCCTATCACATCCCCATTCCCCATCCTCCCTAGACTGGCAACGCATTGGCAGTACCTCTGGTATTGCAGATGTCCATGGGCGGCGGTGACCACTTTCCATCAGGTGGGCCGTCTGCCTCTCTGTCAGCCTAGTCCTTTCTCTAAGGGCCGGCAACGCATCCGTGATTCCCGTGGTGTTACGGGTGTCCATGGGCGGCGGTGATTGCTTACTATCAGGTAACCCGCCTGCTCGTTTGCCCCACTCTAACAATAAAAAATATATATATATGTGATTTGAAATTGACATCTATAGATGTTTGTGGAAAGATGAAGGAATGCACCCAGTTGATCTTTCACAAAAGCTTCGAAAACTTTATAAACAGTTCACTGCACGCCTCTTTAGTGCAGACAAGACAATATTCTCTTACACCACAACTCCACAATCCCAATTAACCCTTCACAAATTGTCCCGACGCATATTCAAATATTTTGACCCCAGGCGTAGAGTAATCCTCGTTGTTCAACATTCATATTTATTACATCGCGCGTGTAAGCGGCCGTAATATAATAAAGCCTTTCAACCCTTTCATTGCTAAGAGAAAGGACTGCTAATGGTCTTATTTCGCCTAATGATGCCCTTGCAGCGGAGGGTTACTGTTGCGAGATGAAGCGATAAGTCAATGTATGAATTCTCTCGCGTTTGTTTAGTATTCTGGGAGCGGTTCGTTACAATTGTATATTAATCTACGTACTTATGTGAAAAGGATTAATCATTGCGATGTTTTAATCGCAATTAAACATTTCTGCAATTAAAATCGTTCAAATCATCGATTATCTCTTAAAATTTGGACCTTCTAGGAAATTGGTAACATTATTATGTAACAACAAGTAACATAATATAGTTTATTCTATAGCTTTATTCATCCATTAAGCTCTCTCATACATTAAATACTTCAAATCCTTTGTTATTTCAATATTTTTGTCACAAAAACACGAGGACTCTTCAATGTTTCCAGCTAAGCGAGAACGCTGCGAGTGAACAGCGACTTATTTTAAAAACGATGTAACGCTCTTTAAAGCGCCTGTGAGATAGGACGTTCTTGTTTCGAGCTCCAGTATCGGAGTTGGTATTATAATTCCATTCATTCAAATCCGGACTAACTACGACGGCTAATTACAAACCTTTGAGTGACGGCTTTGCTTTGTGAAAGAGGAAAAAAATGTGGCAAGTACGCGAACAGTAAATGGAAGGGGCCCGTGGAATAATTTATTTAATGGAATCAAAAAATACATTTGTAAAATACATTTCATCAATACTTAGGGAAAAAAATAATCAACTATGAAATTAAAACACCTTAGTGAAACATGATAGGAACACCACGGATTTTAAAAATCCTGTTTTGACAGTTTACCAAGCGCAAATCTTATGAATAAAGTAATCTGTCAGGTTTATGTCCATTTCAACATATATATTATGTCATATTTCAAAAATTCAATTCAAATTTGTTCGTTCAGCTTTTCTGAAGCAAAGAAAACTGAACTTTGTACTTATAATATAAAATACCTTAGAACTATACTTCTTTTTATTTAGCAGAGAAGATCTTGACAGAAGTAAGTGTAAAGCTTCTTATTAAACACGTTTTACGGTAGTATGACGGAATAAGTGGAAATATATGTTTGATAGTTTACCATTTATTCCGAAATATTCCGGTAAAACGTGTTCAGTAAGAGGCTTTACGCTTACTTCTGTCAAGATCTTTCTCATGCTAAATAAAACGAAGTATAAGCAGTTTCAGTTTAAAACTGTAGTTTTAAATTTTTTTTGCTACTGTTAGGTAAATGCTATAGATTTATTTGTAAGCGGAACCCTAAATAATTATTAACGATACAGTGGCCGTGGAGTGGCCCGGTGCTGTCACATCTGTTCCATTGTGCCCCTGGATTAAACTGATAATTATTCCTAGCGATAATTACCGGATTTGAGCTTGTAATAATAATGCGCCGGCGCCATTGTTTCGCAAATGTCGATATTTTGACCATATAAACTGAGGGGTCCTTACTGTACACGCAAGTATCGATTAATATTGTTCAGTGAGCAGAAACTATTTAGTATTTATTATATATGTATAAGTATAAAACCTAATCTAATAAGTCTAAGGGTAATATTGTGAAATAAATAAATAAATAAATAAATAAATCAAGGGACAATCTTTACACAAATCAATCTAGCCCCAAAGTAAGCTCTAAAGGCTTGTGTTATGGGTACTAGACGACGATATACATACTTATATAGTTAAATAAATACTTAAATACATAGAAAATATCCAAGACTCAGGAACAAACATTCGTGCTCTTCACACAAATATTTGCCCTTACCGGGATTCGAACCTGGGACTGCTGGCTTCGGAAGCAGAGTCACTACCAACTAGGCCAAACGTGTCGTCGTAATATTCAGTAAGAGATTACCAAAGAGTAAGTATAAGTTCAAATCGCTTTTTAATGCTTCTAGAATAGTTTCCATGCAGAATCTCGACCTTATTCAAATTCATGTAAATAAAACGCTTACTGTGAATCGGAACTTCTGAACCCACCCTAATCTGCCGGCATATGGCGGACCACGTGCCAAAGGGCTAAGCCTTTTGTTCTTAAAAAAAAAACTCAATGATGGTATCGTTTTCAATGCGTCCTGTAATTATTGTGATTCGACTAATTGTTGCGTTCACTCTCAATGGCTTTTGTTTCTGAGTGCAATGCAATCTTGCTTTGACCGTGTTTTCGCATGCCATATTATAATTGAAGTTGCTCTTTGTTGCAATGTTGGCATTCACGTGGTTTCAATATAGGTACATTGTATTTCTAACTCTATTTTATTAACGTCAGATGTGATTATTCATTGACTTCATTGCATGTTTCGCAACGTAAAAATATTTGAAAATTAGAACATTCAATTTTTTTAGCCCGTACCGTTAGGATAAGGTTTTCATGAACGTTATGATTTTTAGAATATTATGGTTTGCAATTTTAAAAGAAACAAAACGGTTTATTAGTGTATCGCAATTGGAGTTCAATATAGACGATAAAAACGTAGAAATGCTCCCTACTGTAAAACAAAAACGATAAAAAACTCTCTTGCAAAATAGAAAGGGCTTAAGCGTTTCGCATTCATATCGCAAGTTTAATTACACATTCATATGTAAATCAGTAGGCGAATGCCATAAAGATTCGTTCATACATTTTACCGGTAAATATGCGTCCATGCGTGCTGGCGTACATTTTGGATCTGCAATTAGCAGTATAGGTACCGGGGGTTCTTACTTTGTCGGGTTTTAAATGCAGATGGATTTTACACTGATTGTAATTGTACTGGGTTGTTTTTAATGTCGGGCGTGGAGGAGACTGTCAGAGGAGGTAATCAGTAATCAGTAATCAGTCATTTATTTGCTCAAACATGGTACAAGTTGGTGTTTTACAAGTTGATTTGGTACAGAACTACATGTTTTGTCGCAAAGACATGCAAATGTTGAAGTAATGTACCTATATCACATCACATCTTACTTATAAACTAAGAAACAATTTCATTTAGGTACTCCTGTATTGAATAATAAGCCTTAGAAGCTAAGAACTTATGCAACGCAGTTTTAAATTCCTTAACGCTTTCTAGTTGTAAAATTGTTACCGGTAATTTATTAAATATCCTGGGTGCCATCCCAAAAACACTTTTTGACCGCAGAGCGGTTCTAGATGGCTTGAAATTAATTTTTCCCTGCTGACGTAAACTATTAAATCCTTTAAATTTGTTTATGTTACATTTCACATACATCGATATCTCATACACATAAAGACAAGGTAGTGTTAATATTTTTAATTCTATGAAATGAGGTTTGCACGACTCAATGGGTTTAATGCCACATACCGATCTGAGGCATTTTTTTTGGCTCCTGAAAACCAATTCACGGTCTGTAGGTGTAATTACAATTAGCGATATTGTTTTCTTTGTGGTTTGGATTTGAAATGGTCTTCTAATTTCGTGTCTCACATTATTTTTTTATGGACGATCGTGACACCGGGTGACTATTATAATATCTGCGTGTATTAAATTAGTTGGTTGTACCCACTGAAGTTTTTACAAAAAGCCAGTCGTAAATTTGAGTCGTAAAATAGTTCCAGCTAACCCGCTATCGAATTTCACTCGCATCCAAATATTCATTATTTCTGCACCACTTTGCATAACGGTATAAAATATTTCATTAATAAAAGACACACTTTATATACAATAAAACTTAGGCGGTCGGTTTTGGTCGTGTTCGCGACTGAAGTCAAAGATCCAAATACTTCGCTTCGAGCAATAAAATAAATCTCCTCTTAAGAGGTATACCTGATCCGGGATCCTAAACACGTCTCGTGCCTTCACCGTGGCCTTAATTAAAAAACAAAATCAATTTTATTAATTGAAAGTGTTAAAAACGGGCGGAAGAGGCGTCGGGACCCCGTATCTCGCTCATATCTCTTCTTTAATCCGACAGAGAATGTGTTATTTTTACTCTTCTCAGTGGATTTCGAATAAATTTTATCGCCTGAGACTAATTTGGTTACAAATTTATTTGGCTGTGGCGTCGTTAACAAGCGAGTACATCCACATGGCTATCTGAACTGCACTCTTTAGTACCCCGACATGGACATTATACCAATATATCGACACTTGCCGCTTGATAAAATGAAGACGATACTTTGACTGCACTAAGGATTAAATAATACTGTTTTAAAAATAATGCCCCGAGAGCTTTTTAAGAGCATGTGCTTTGAAGCATAAATTTTTTATTTTTATTAATTTTGTGCATGGCGATTACTTTTAAAAAACTGAATTGGGTTGGAATTTTATATATTGCATTGTCCTTCTTATAATGTATATTATAAATACCTTTTTAATATTCGTCTCGGTATTAATATTAGCATTCATTAGTAAACTTACTATTTTCATATTTTCAATCGTCATTGATCATCGCCGTTAGCCATTATTTCTTAAACAGAATACCTAAAGGCGATTTATTTAAAATACGTAAAAGTTTCGTGATAAGGTGTTATTCGCAAAGAAGTTGTTCATTCCTCAAACATTTTTGTTAAATAAGTGGCCCATATTTTTGCTCGACCGTATTAAACAAAACTCTTTCAATTAGTCAGTCCCTTTTCATTTTGATTGAGCTTGCTTAACGAATTGGGAACGATTTACAAGCAGGTGCAATACAGTTGTAACGAACAGTGTGCTTTCGCTAATCGATGTGGGAATGGGAATGAAGTCATCGCGTCTCCGGGAATGACCGTAAAGTCTTCAACGCATTCCATTTCTCGACTAACGTGCACACGGAATTCGCGAACAGTAGTTAAAATAATAGCTCCATTTATTTATTTGCAAGCTAAGTTCATGAAGTCATAAGTCAGGTTAAAAAAACTTAATTGGGATTTTTAATTAATAAAATCATTTTATTTGTAATTTTTTTAAGTAAATTGGGAGTACATATTTTTGTTCTGTTTTATTTAAAAATGTTAAAATTGCTTGAAAAAAAATAGGTATCTACTTGCCAAGATTCGTATCATAAGTGGAAAGGTTGAGTTTATGTGACCTGCTTTAATGCAAAAATACAATGCTTTTCATGTATTTGAATTGTCAAAAGTCAGTTGCCATTTAATCAGTAGAGTTTACAAATCATAGTTTTATATATGTTTTTGTCAAGCAAAGAAAATATTATAGAATTAGGTACATTAAATGTATCACATCGTAAGTGCTGCAAAATATAACAATTCAGTGATAGCTTTAACATAGAATTTTTCTTACAAAAAGAGTCCTCATTTTCTAATAAAATATTTTAAAAAAGGAATCAGCGCCTCTATTCGGGAACGCTAAGTGATTCTGTAGCGACTCGTGAGCGAGATTTCTCATCCCACTCTTACGCATTACGCGTCGTGCGGAAGAGGGGGATGAGAAATCTCGCTCACGAGTCGCTACAGAATCACTTAGCGTTCCCGAATAGAGGCGCTGTTTCATCACTTTAAAGAAATAGAAGTAGATAGACGAATGGGGAAGTGCCTAACTAAATAAGCACAGTCAAACCCAAAGGTATTTTGTTGCTGAAGAATGTGTGTAAGACATCTTGACATCAAACGCAGGCTATTTAATATCTTCAGAATCTTCAGTTCGACACGGAAATGTAGGGCGGCGCAGTATGATGGAATGACTGTCAAGTAACTGGAAAGAGTAACATTCTATAGCTTGTTTTCAGGCAATATTCACATAGAAGTATTTCCATTTGAGCTGGCTGGAGTAAATGTGCGTTGCAAATGCCTCGTCACTGCCTCGAGAGGAAAGAACGACAACATTTTTTTTTTTTTGACGAATGACCCGCAATGCTTCGTCTCAGTCCGCACACTGCGTACACTATTATTAAACCTTTCACCTTACGAAGTTTGAAAGGCAATGGGGGAAATTGCCTCATCTGACACAACCGCAGCACCTTATTTTGGCCAGTTTTTGATTACAACGAATTTTCTGGAAGAGAAGTAAAATCACCCCTCCTCCCAACGACATTTTGTATCCGTACTTGGTTGGAAACAATGAAATGTGAGCTCAACCATTGTTCTCATACCTTCGATAGCGCTTCCAGTGCTAGGGCTCCAAGTTTTACGGAATAAACAGATCACGCGGTATCGGAGTGTGGGCAGGCGAGACACGGCGCGGCGGCGGGCGTCGCGGTGCGATATTGGGCAGAGTTGGATTCTAGACGTCCAGCCCTATTTAAAGATAGGTTGGAGCATGGAGTTATTGAGAATTTCGTTATACATGTGAAAATCAATAAGGTAAAAGTTACATTTACGTTAAATTAAGTTGAAACGAAATCTTAACACATATAGTCGACTGGTGAAAATGTTGAACATATGTAGGTACTTACTTTGAAACTAATCAATGTAAAGCCAAATTTAAACGACGATCAGTGTTCCTATAAAGGATAATTTACATAAATTTTGTTCATAGTAGCTTTTTTTCATACAAAATAATTGAGTAAGCAATGTTCATCTAGCTAAGTAATTAATTGATTTACGTATCTACGTGAACGTCATGTCATGTCAGCGCCTTTATTCGGGAACGCTAAGTGATTCTGTAGCGATTCGTGAGCGAGAATTCTCATTTTGCTCTTGCGCATTACGCGTCGTGCGGAAGAGTGGAATGAGAAATCTGGCTTACGAATCGCTACAGAATCACTTAGCGTTGCAGAATAGACTTAGCGTCCCGAAAAGAGGCGCAGTTAATTCCTTTAGATTTGTCAAACTACGGACGAAATACATTGCTGCTCAGCCCTACTTAAAAAACAGTTTTTTTTTTAATGTTAAATTGACTGACAAACGAGCTGACGGTCCACCTGATGGAAAGTGGTCACCGCCGCCCATGGACATCTGCAACACCAGAGGTGCTGCCAATGCGTTGCCAGTCTAGGGAGGATGGGGATTGGGGATGGGATGTGGATGAGGGAATAGGCCTCCGGATCTCGTCACTCACCGTACGAAACGCAATAGCAAGCTATTACTTTACGCCGAAATTCTATGAGAGTGTGGTACTACCCCGGTCGAGCCGGCCCATTCGAACGGTAATCATCTAGTGAGAGGATTACTGTTTGGCTCTACCACTACAAATGAAATTTACACGTTGTATATTCGTAATTTGAATATTAGCGAGTTAAATGTACTTGTAGTTTACTATGATTGAGTCCAAATGAGCTGAACATTTTCGTCGACCGGGCTGTACCCATATTGAATTTATGATCAAGCAGCTCATTAAACAGAACAGAGACAAAATACAGAACACGTCCAACATTTACGGACATTACATTGTAGCCAACTTAACAATGAAATTCCATCCAGTACGTCCCCCTGCAAGGCGCGCGGAGTGCAAAACACTGTCGGCGCGGGAGCAGCGTGATAAACTGCGCGGGGGCAACAGACACGTGGGCAGCTGGCAACTCTACCTCTCCTACTTTTTCAGAAATAACGTTGTCATATCAGTCAGTTTCTTATTAGTGCTAATGGAAGCAAAATCGAGTCATATCACCGTTATGAAACAAGATTATACTAACATTAGTAAGATATTTCCCATTTCTTGTAAACTCCACTTATGCTATCTCTATCGAAAATGGTGCCGTGCATCATATTAACGTAAAGTTTATTTTCTAAATTGTACGTTCGTATAAAATTAACAGGCATGTTAAATCAACGCTCGATCATTACTAGATAGGTGAGGCCACAGAACAAACGATTTGGCATCCCCAATACAACACTGCACTAAGTCAAAAAAGCTAATTTTTCAGAATCGACGAAAAACCGTTATCTCATGTTATATCAAAGTTATTGCAAATGTCTTGAACGTTGCATGTGAAGAATCCAATGCGTATCAGCATTATAATAGTTCAGACGATTCAAACCGCGTTTTAAAGCAAAATACTGCATATTCTGACTTAATTCACTGTTGTGGAATGACTGAACAAAATAATAAATAATTATTTTGAGTGACGCGCTTATTACTGATTCATTTTGAAATAATACCTTATTATTCTACTGTTACTGACTAAGTACAGTCACCAACACTGAAATAAAACTAAATAATTCAGAATAATTTTCGTTGTGTGTTCAACAACACCATATTATTACTAAATAATTCACTGTTGCGTAATAAATCTAAGTGCTGTCCCGACGGCAGACACGTTGCAACTGGAAATAGTTTAGTGTTCGCGGTACTGACTCTGGCAGGGCGGCGTCATCAATAGAGGGGTAGCGCGCCATCTCTTGGACATTTTTGTAAGTATAATGCTGGCCACAGACGATCCAGTATACTTGCGCAAACCAGCTACCCATCTCATCTCTTACTTCGTAACAGAATGTGACGGGTAGCTGGTTTGCGCAAGTATACTGGATCGGCTGTGGCCAGCATAAATACGCTGGTCTTCGTGGTATGTGCGGCAAATTTTTGGCTATTCAACCATATTAATAAGTCGATTTTGTCATTTTTCGACATGTTATTTTTCAATCAGTAACAGAACCACTGATAATTTCCATGGGCCTAAGATGATCAAATATTACAATTTGCAGAATAGTTGCGTTTTTGCAGATTTTTGCGTTTTTTCAGACGAACTAATTTTTTAGACGTTATTATTGAATGGCATAACGATGTCATTGTTATCTTCTTTTGCCACTTTGGTAAATTAAGTGGGTAAATTTGGTAAAAACCAGCGGGTTTGCTTTATAATTAGATCAATTTAGACGAAATAAAATAAAATAAATACATACTTACAAATTTTGAGCATATCTGCTTAGTATTGAGTAAGGCTTGTACATGACATATCAAGTGCAGCCATGTGATTCACTGACGTGCGCAGCGCCATTCAAATTTAGACCGAATGACTCTCTTCTTACAGTCTAAATTAATAGTTTCATTTATCCGCTGATCAGTCCCCGCGTATTTAGAATCACACGACTGATCATTTTCGTTGTCCAACTGTTTACTAAAGTGTGCCGCTCTTTTCGTGGCCCAAGCGGGCTTCTTGGCGTGTTAAAATATGACGTCATTTGATCGGGTTTTTAACTATGAATTCGTTTGACCCGGGGTCTCCCGCCCACGACGCCGCTATCCGTACCTACCAGGTGTACAGATATCGTACAAGTACCAATTAGTCAATCTTCTTGCATGCATTAACGAATAATACGTTATATACGTAATAAATAAGCTTAAATGTGAAGAATTATAAGTTACAGCGCGTGAGAGCATCTCGTACCGTTCCGTGATATATTTCTAAAATAATCTATAATTTATAAAATAAAAAACCGACTTCAAATGGCCTTTGAAAAGTAAGTTTTTTTTTCACATTTTATTTACTATCCTGTTATTTAACGACGCACATTGACTACATCAAGTAACAATAGCATAATGCCAATTACTCATCACCACTTACAAACTGTTGCTATCCACGGTGCAAGGACGTCAATCGTTGAGGAGTTCTCCTGGTTCTTCAATTTTACTACATGAATTTACATGGACATAAGTTGCTTCAGAACTTTATACAGCAATTTAAACGCCTACCTTGAAATACTCAACATTTAGGAGTTCCGGTGATCATCTATGGTCTTCATCAACAGTTCCACTTCACCACACAGTAACTGCTTGAGTTATTACAGAAAATACTAAACTTGCTCTATGCTTGCCTATAATATTTGAAGAGTTCCATCGATTCCTCATAGATTCTCTCATCATAACTCAACTTTGACTAAAACGGGACCAAACTGAAAGTATACCCTACCGATTAAAAAAAGAATTTTCGAAATCGGTTTATAAATGGGAGACTTCTGAAGTAACAAACATAAAATAAAAAAAATAGCCGAATTGAGAACCTCCTTTTTTTTTTTGAAGTCGGTTAAAACGATAAACAACCCTGCAACTGAAAATCAATTATATGATTGAAATAACAACTACAATGACTGATTACAGGAACCTACACCGCTGAACTGCTATAGGAAACGTAACATGTCATAGGGCCTCTATTCGGGACTTGTAAGTGATTTACTATATCGTCACTGTAATGACAAAACCGCGAATGTGTCGTTGTTCTGTACGTGTTTGACGTTCACATTCGCGTTTTAGGCATTTTAGTAGTAAATCACTTAGCAGTCCTGAATACAGGCCCTGAAATTCGCGCTGTGACATCTTCTCCCTCCTAACCCCTCATACCCTTTTTAGTTCCTGCATAAAGCATATCTCATATTCCCTGGAATCGCCCAACCGCTAGCGGTCACGTGTGCCACATTCGGGCTGACCCCGGGTCGCCTCTCGCCGCATCATAATTACCAGTGAAATAACCTGATTGTGATCACTGTACGCACACACTCACGACTTGTATTTGTTGTGGCAGTGCTGCTCAAAGTTTTAAGATGTCATTTTTTATTTATATACAGATTTCTAACGCATTAATTCAGTTTACACAACGGTTGACTGGTAGAGAATGGCTGACGGCATTAAATCCGCCATTTGTCCTTTATCGTACAATAAAGTTAAAAAAAACAGGTTTGAGATCTACCTTGATAGATAGGTACCTTGTTTGAACGAATATATTGGTGGAGTTTATGTTCGAGTATCTGAATTCCTATAAATATTGTAATTTAGTCTGTTTAAATTATTATAGTGTACGTTTAGTATAAGATTCCTAGTTCCGTGTTATATATATATATTATTACTAGCTCTGCGTGCGACTTTGTTCACGTAGGATTGGGATGAAAACTTATGCTATTTTTTATTTCAGTGTATAAGCTACCTCTATTCTAAATTTCATCCAAATCTGTTTAGCTGTTGAAAGGAGGGAGTGACAATATACTAACGCGTAACGTATGTGTTAGTATATTTGTTACTCCTTCACGCACACACCCTCAAAAACTTTCGCATTTATAATATTATTGTGATATACCTATCGCATTCGTGTAACTCAACTCATACACACTGGGCGTCTATTTGAGAACATTTAAGTGATATTGTACGACTCGCGAGCGATATTCGCATCTCGCTCTTACGCATTATGCATCGTGCGAAAGAGTAGGATGAGAATCTCACTCGCGAGTCGCTACAATATCACTTAGACGTTCCCGAATAGAGGCGCTGGTTAGCAATTCAAGTGTTTTTGGACGTAGGGTGGATTGACATTAATTATGTTTGTTCTAATTTATCATACGAGTTCGGGCAAATATTGAAATATTTTAAAGTAGTTGGTTGCTCTTTGATTAGTCTACCTACGTAACGTCATACTTCCACTTGAAGAGCGTGTGCACTCGGTGCCTGCACGAAAAGGAATGAAGCTTGCAATGGTGACCCGGCCGGCGGCGGCGGGTACAGATAGCGTAAATTGTATTTTAAACTATTGAGATACCTTTAAAAAACGTGCAAGTTGCCTGTCAGTTTAGGAAACTACCTGGTTATATATCCATACCTTGGTGATTATATCTGAAGAAAGAAGCGACGAAGTATTTAAAGCCGTGTTAGTAACAAAGTTTGAGAACCGCGAAAGACAACAATGATCGTACTTACACGGAGCACTGTACTCGTGTTGCGATCACCCCGGCATCACACACCGACACATCTCCACCATTTTGTCTAACCGGCTGTTAAATAGCCGCGCCGAGCTATCGATACATCAATCAAACAAACAAACACGTTTCATTTGAGAATCTTTCCTTTTTTTCGCTTCAATTAGATCTTTTGTGGCGTCCGTACAAAAACGGACATAAGTTTGAAATAAAATTTAATGCGTCGTTTAACATCTCTTAAGTTTGGTGGCTATTGTTGTTTTGAGTATTGTGCGTTGTGAAACTGTGTGAATGGCGTGAGACTAAGTACGAGACTGTACGTAATAAGCGTTTCACGATTTAACTATGAATAATTGAGATTTTCATTTACAAATAAAACGTTATATGTGTTACAAAGAAATTTTAATACATACATACATATGTCACGCCTGTTTCTTAAAGGGGTAGGCAGATACCACGGATTTCCAGCTGCTACGATCCTGACACACAACTTTCACTTCGTCGACTCTCATTAAGTTCTTCATGCACGCTCGCCGGTTTAGGGTACTCGACCTGGCTTTTCTTAAGAACGTCCTCGATCTGCCTTTGGTACGTTCGCCTAGGTCTTCCCCTTCCAATCCTACCATGCACACTTGCCTTATAAATCTGCTTCGTTAGTCTTCTTTCGTTCATCCTCTCCACATGTCCAAACCATCTAAGCATAACTCTCTCAATTGTCACGACTACATCTTCTTCCACACCACAACGTTCTGTTATCACGCTATTCCTTATCCTGTGACTCATAGAAACACCACACATACTTTTCAAAGCTCGCATCTCACTGCATTGATTCTACTTTCATGTTTCTTCTGCCATACCCAACATTCCTCTATGAACAGCCATACGAGCCTTTTTGGATAGTTTCTGGCTCCTCATAAACGCATTCAAAGCTCCATTCACCTGATTTCCAGCGTTCACTCTCTTTTCAATATCACTATCACACTTTCCATGCCTTGTAACTAGCGACCCCAAATATGCAAATTCTCGAAGTTGCTCAACTTTTTCCCCTCCAATCAAAATTCCGCATTCTGTCACAATTTCGTTCCTTTCAAAAATCATTACCTTTGTTTTACTCACATTGACTTTCATTCCTTTCCTTTCTAAGGACCCGTGCAAAATTTTAATAAACAATAAAAGACAAAAATAGCATTCAGATATCGAAACTAATCCATTTCCTGTGTGACCGGTCTTCCACGCGCTACTACATATTGATTGACGAACAGTTCATTGACATTTAACAAAGATAAAAAACATCGAAAACCAATTTTAATTAAGCCTACGATATTAGACACACTTTATTAGCGAATATAAGTCTCATTCATATTAAACCTTTGATTTGTTTGATCCTACAAACGGAGCCAAACGTCGATCAACTTAATTGATCATTCAACGTGGTGCGGGCCAGATTGGAAATATTTAAAATCAGACACTTAATCAATTTACTGATCAGTGGGAGCGCTCAATCATACGGTTTTTGACCATAGAATACAAAATAAGAGACTTTGTCCGAATTCAGAAAGGTCACTCAAATTGAGCTTTAATTAGAGTGACGTTTCAGTGACGTTTCTGTATGGGTTGACAACTAGTTGAGGGACATTTAACTACTTAATATCTAGGCAAATGCTTAAGTGGCGTTTCTGAATTAGGCCATTGCTCATAACACTATTGTTTATACACGCGCTCTCACCGTGGTTCGGCTTTATAGAGAGGTCCCAATATTTTGACGATGTTGCAATCGTTATGATCACGGGATGACTGAGTCGGGACCTCTCTACACACTACACATAGAATAAAATCCCTGATATTATCATACAAATTACAGTTAATAATAAACTAAAATTTCTTCATTTTGTTACCATTATCATTATTAGTTTATATCTTTGTAAATTTTTTTTAATTCTTTTTTTTTTCTTTTTTCATTTTCAGTCTGCCTTCTCCAGCCCTCTTCACAGTTCCCTATCGTGTGCCTTCCCAATTCATTTGCTTCCTGCTTGTTTTCTAAGGTCATATGCCCACCTTAAGCACGGCCTTCCCATTTTTTAGTCCATCTTGGATACATTCTGCTATTTCTTTGGTTCACTTATTTCTGGCAGCTCTCGCCATGTGGCCTGCCCATTTCCACTTCAACCTTCCAACAACATCTGATATAATCTTCAACCTTCGTTATCTTCGTAAATTATATTCTTATCTGTACTACATAATGTCTCTACGTATAAATCGGTAAGAATTCAAGTATAAGCAATAGTTTTATGAATAAGACCGGCGATTGTTGAAAAAGTATTAGATACTTGGTGGTCGTTAGCAATTTATGGCGTTTCAATTCCGACTCTTATTCCTTAAATACTCTCAAACAACAGGCTGTAAACAATTTAAGCCTGGGGCTAACTCATAGCTAGGTTTTGTCTTCTTTTACGAATTAAACATTGAAATTAGTGACAAAACAACGCAACGTTTCGTTCCCATAGTAATGATCATTTAGACCAATGTCGATTAGTGTTCGTGGTTATTATAAGCGCTGTTTGGATGCTAAGTTGTAAGATCGTTAAAATGTCTGATACGTTTATTTTAATTTTGGGTTAAACTTGTACAATATAACGCTGTCATTTGAAAACTATCTAGTCTGGTGACACATTAATCGAGTGTTGCCTAATTTCGCGCCTGCGGCCTCCGAGCCGTCGCCGGCATCACTCATTCGTCAGCATCGCCGGTAAGCAATCTTTAGCCGATGGGCGCGCCCTTATCTCCCGTTTATGGTACGATCTTAAAAAAGATTTATGATAACGCACGCCAGGACGAAGCCACAGACACTTTAAAATAAATGACAAGGAGTCACTTCCAATTGTAATGGAAATGCTTTCTGCAGTAAAATTAAACGATAACCCTGTCGTTTAGAGATTTAAATGGCTTTAGATTTTATTGGGCTTGGTGCTGTCTTGTGATCCTGTCCCATTTTATGGGTCCCACCTGAGACGTGACCGTGTTGCTATTGAAATGTAACTTTGAATCATAATGTTAGGTCCTTATTCCTTTCATTTTTTGAATACATTTGCATATTTGTCGATACGGCAGTCATGAATTACTATTTTGATCGGAAACGCGTGCATGCGATGACTCTATCATCCATCATCATCAATTTTCCCCCCGCGGAACCGGTGCCGATTGGGGATTTCACAGAAATCTTTGTATACATCGCAGACGTATGCAGGTTTTCATAATATTTTTCCTTCACCGAAATGCTTGTGGTAATAAAAACCTCCATAATGCACATGAGATCCAAAATCTCAGTTGCGAACGGAGATTTGAAACCACAACCCTCTGCACAAGAGGCCTGCGCATTAAACCACTAGGCTACCTAAGCCCTTAGTAAATGGAAGATTTGATTGTTAGGAAGTAAAAGGTTATACAAGAATTAACGGACATTAATTATGTATAACGATCACTAGAGCAGAGACAAACCGAAATGGAAATAGAGAGATAATTTCATTCCCTGGGTCTCTATTCGGTACTGCGAAATAAGTGATTGACTATATCGTCATTTAAATGCTAAACCCGCGAATGTGCACATCAAACATGTAAAAAACAACGACACATTCGCGGTTTTGGCATTTTACGGACAATGCAGTCAATCACTTAGCAGTAAGTACCGAATAGAGACCCGGGTCAAGATAGCAAGATATTGCCATCTTACAAAAACGGGACGTGTTGCCCTGATATATTCATGAAAATAGAATTACGTTTATGAAAGTTATGTTAATAAAATTGGTACGTAGCTAATATTGTACCAGTTCCAACGGTATTTTGAATTCTATACTTGATGTTCCGCTAGTAAGCAAAATGTTAATTTAATTTATACAATCTAAATAGAATGCTATTTCCGTAACTTTATTTATCACATTTTCGCGTTACTTGCCCAGTAACCAGTATCTTAATGCTATCATAATAATAAGTAAGTAGTTAGTAAGCAAAGTTTGCTTTGTAACTGAATGCAGTACAAAACCAATGTCACAGATGAGACATAAGGTTATAGCTAGAAACGTTAAAAATTTAAATTTAAAGAATAATTCCAACGTTTAATATCTGTAAACTGATAAAAATAAATTGAAAGAACGCAGGAAAAAATCGATAAATTGTTTAATATGTCTGAACTGGTAAAAAGGAGAATGTGCGGAAATACTCGTAACTGTGTTATTTTTTCAGAAAAACTTGGGAATTGAAGAAAGAAATTGCGAAATATCTATTTAAACGATGCGCTTGATGTCGTCAAATCATAATCATAAGGAGTCAAAATAGTCACACTCAGTCGCTGTATCGTGAAAGGAACCTATATTTTAAAGAATATACAGTTCATAAATAGGTGTCCTTTAGCGGTCTTAGCAGTAGAATTATTTTTAAAGAAATATTCCATATTATTAAACTCATAAATACATAAATAACGTCCCACTCAATGGCCAAACTGGGATAGGCACAAATGCCCAGAAGTGAAATTCAACCCCGATATGACACAAGTGTCACTGACTCTGACGGGAATCGACCTAATGACCTCATCATGCTTTGGAGCCTACCATTGGAACCACCAGGTCTACCTAATTATATCTGAACCAGTTGTATTGTGACCCGTCATAGAAGTTAACCATAATAAAGTGACGCATAAAGTAATTATAATGATTCAACATCTATTCATATGACATGGTTCTATGGAGGATCACAATACAATACTGATCCAGCTATAATTAGCTTCAATCTAATTAAACAGGGCTCTTCTAGTTGCAACAAATTCATTTGCAACGTAGTTAGTACCGTTTTAACGTCTAGCCGCGCCATCCGTTTTACCATGTAACATTGTATGCAAAATGCGGCAATAAACACGACTTAATTGTCTAATTACACATTCCCGCGTATGAAAACTGATATTGGGTGTATTAGAATTAACTCTGCAATGATTTTGAATCCATATTGGTCTTGATTGTAAATTGCAAATTTGATGAGAAAAAGCTTTGCAACAAAGTATAGGTACGTGTGTATTGGAATTATCATATTCCTCAAGGGTATATCATAAAAAACTATTATCTACACCCATATCATAAAACCTCCATAGTGTAATCAAAAACCGTAAGAAATGACCACCATTGTGACAACCAATTAGGTAAAATCAGTGCTGCAATGTTATTACAGTATCGATTTTAGTATCGAAATGAGATTAAATTTGGAACAGCTGTCAAAACTCAAGTGGGTCTCTATTCTAGTATCCATAGATATTAAACAGTTATTGATACGAAACATCAATTCAGTATGCTTTTTTAAATATAAACCGAACGACATTTGATCTCGAGTGACGTGAGAAGAAAGGCTTCATTAGTTTGTCTATAATAAAAAAAAAATGGTCTTGAGGGAGGATCGAATTACCATCATGTTGGTTTTTTGCTGAACGAAAGTAGAATTGTTGTTGAATTGAATAGAAAAAGTTGTTTATAATTTACGTTTTTAGTTGAAAATATGTTTAGTAGTCTTCTCGGAGTGACTGCGTGATGTGAAAATGCGCCGGATATCGGAAATATGCAGCCACGATTGCAACAAATAACGTGTTGCCAGAAAATATTGTTTCTGAACACATCATGGAGGATTTATAATATGTGTGTAGATAAAGTTATGTATGCAACTCTGCATAACTTGGCCTTAAACCACACGTGCGATCTTATTATGAAACTCGCTAAAGCTCGTTTCATGAAAACCGCACTAGTGTTTTAAGGCCTATCATTATGCAACCGTTGCATAAACTATAATTTTTAGTGCCCAAAGTTACAAAACAGATTCAATGTGGTTAGTTGTCTTGGTTTAAATTAATTAATAATTGTTAGTATGTTGGTATTTGGGGAATGTTCACTCTTCGTGTGAAGGCCTCTCTGGCTACTGTTATCCAGCCTTACCCTGCATGTAATATCATTAAGCCACCGTGCGGTTGGTCGCCCAACATTTCTATTACCTGTTGGTTCCATAATGTTGCTTGTATGTGAAAGCCTCCTCGTCTTCTTCCACTACTCTCTATGGCTGGATACTCTCTCCAGTGTTGCCCTGCATGTTTTATTATATCATCAGCCCACGGTGCGATTGACGTCCCAACATTTCTATTAGGTACCTGTTGGTTCCATAATGTCGCTTTTATGTGAAGGCTTCCCCATCTTCTTCCACAAGTCTCTATATCTGGATACTCTCTCCAGTGTTGCCCTGCATGTTTTATTATACCATCAGCCCACGGTGCGATTGGCCTCTCAACACTTTTATTACCTGTTGGTTCCATAACGTCGCTTGTATGTAAAGGCCTCCCCATCTTCTTCCACAAGTCTCTATATCTGGATACTCTCTCCAGTGTTGCCCTGCAAATTTTATTATATCATCAGCCCACGGTGCGCTTGGCCTCCCAACACTTCTATTACCTGTTGGTTTCATAACGTCGCTTGTATGTGAAGGCCTCCCCATCTTGTTCCACGACTTTATATCTCTGGCTACTGTTACGTAGTCTTGCCCTGTATGTTTTATTTTATCACCAGCCCACTGTGAGGTTGGCCTGCCAGAATTAATTTTACCTGTTGGTCGCTTCCATAGTATTAGGTACTTTTATGGTCCATGTCTTGTCGTTATAAAGTCCGAAGTGGCCAGCCCACTGTCATTTTAGTTTTAGTGCTTGTGTAAGTGCATCTGTTATCTTACTTTATTGACTTAATATTACGCTCCTTATTCTGTTAATTTCCCTAATTTAAGACATGGTTTATTCATTGCTCTTTGCGTAGTTAACATATTTTGTTTTGTTTAATGTTATCTGTTGTGTTTATTTATGATATATTTTTTATCAAAGCATTTCTCGTTTTAGGAAATGGATTAAAACTTAAATCATTTTCAATACAGTACAAGTCAATTAAATCCTTACTCCTCTTTTGTTGAATAAATAGAATAAGGCCCTCAGAATAACATTTTAAATTGATTTAGTAATTTAATGGGGCCAATTCGAAAGTGTGTTTGCTAAATTTAAAAGTAGCTTAACTTGAAATAAAAAACGTCAAACTCGATTTTGACAGCTTGGTGCTATAAAAAATTGAGTTTTTTGAGACGTAGGGAATTTTTAATTTAGATGACACCGTTTAGAATTGGTCCCAATAATAACTTCATTTGCCTAATTAGTAAGTAACTTAAAATAACAACCTACATGATTGCCAGCTGCACTCGTAAAGGATTTCACACGATTATCTTTACAGTATCTATAATAACTTTTATTGATTTCTGTGGTTAAATAAAAGTTACTGCACTTGAATTTGAACAAATTATAAAAGCCTCAACATTATTTCCATCGCACCATTTCATCAAAGTAAAGGTGTTTTATACTTTCTGATATCCCATTTCAATTCACGCTTTCTAATTTGCAAGAATGAATCTGGTTTGCTTCCATTATTGAATTGGTAAGACAATATTTTCATGTTAAGCAAACATCTAGTCCTTGCCATAGATATGACTAGCAATTTCCTCGGCCACGTTGCATTTTACAGGATAAAAATAGCCTATGTCGATCTCTGATAATTCAACCAGGCATATCAATGCAAATAATCACATTAATCTGTTGCTCCATTTTGGAGGTGAAAGGTCAAAGAAACATATAAACCAACACAATTTTATGTATTTATAAAACCAATAAAGATATTAAGTGACAATAAATTATTGCAACCTGCGAAGCCGTTTGCGTTAAGTGTAAAAGTAAGAATTTTGAATGAAGATCAAATGTAGATATTTAAATTCAATGAAAAATAATAATCGTCATAGAAAATTAAATAAAAACTGTAGCATTAAACAATCACTTATGAATTAGTCTATGATGGTTATATCCTTATTGACCCGTTAAAATCTTAACTACAGTGAGCACGCACCTTAAGATCGAACCTTATCTTCCACGAAGATAATCTCGTCCGCGGTCACACATTGCCTTTGGAATTATTTTATCTCATATTGAAAAGCTGCGGTTATCATCCAGAATAATAATAACATTACAATATTTTGTACATTAAGTGCGGTCTGTGAGAACGAGTTAGCATGTTGTCGAATGAAAGAAAGGCGTTACGTGTTACAAAAAATCGAACTACCGAGTAACCTTTGTAGGTACTTAGTGTTCACACTGTTCATTGATTGTCAAATAATTAAATAAATACTTAGAATTCGCAACACGTATAGGTAATATTATAAGTTTACGTCTGTGAACTTAGTTACTAGTAGTGTCGCAGTAACTTAGCTACTAGTACTGTCGCAGTAACGTCTGTAAACTTAGCTACTAGTAGTTCGACGGGCGCAGCAGAAGGGGATCACACGGAACGTAGCCGGGTGGATTTCAAAAAATGTTTACGAATTAAGGCGTAGTTAAGGAAGGGGAAGTGGGAGAGACGCACTGGGTGAATTTCAAAAAAAATGTACATGTTAAGGTTAAGGCGTAGTTAAGAAAAAGTTTAAAAAGTTCCTCTACGCTACGAAAATTAACCATACAGTTGTATGGCTAATTTTCGTAACACAGTGGAACTTTTGAACTTTTTCTTAACTACGTCTTAACAATACATGTAGGTACAATTTTTTTGAAATCCATTCAGCAGATCCTGCGCCGAACACGGCTTGAAGCTAACTTCACAGACGCAAACTTACCTACGTAGTGCGAATTGTACTTCAGTGATAAACGAACTAAATCCTCCTTTTTTTCGAGCAGTTGTGTAAATAGATAAACGTTCTAATGACATTTCTTTCTAAGTCAATTTTGGTATTGGATGCGCGGGACAGCTTGGCCGATTGAGTAATCTAATTAATATGAATCCATTAGAAATATTATCTGCATGCGTACATCACTTCATGCCTGAATATATCCGTTCACATTTTTACTTGTTTCAAACTGTAAGAGCTCATAATTTTTTTTTAATGCTTTTTAAAACATTCCAATATCACTTTAACAAAACAACGGAGTATTTAAAAACATTAATTTTATCAATTCGTTCACCTCGCGCTAGCTGTCATATTGTGTTTATTTTATCTTTTCTCTTGCAGCGACGACATTTCTTTTATCAACGACTCTTAAACAGCACTTATTAAAAATGTGGGCGGGAATTATTTTCGTTCCTCTGCATTATTGTCCAGAAATTATGAGTTTGTTATTTCTTCATGACTTATATTATTAAATATCGGGG